>BJBW01001844.1:14748-33611 GCA_004320125.1 Scolopax mira | reverse complement strand
AAGGTTAAACCAAGGGATGGAGCAGCTCTCACGTGTTGGGCCTGCCCTGGGGTTGGCGTGTGCTTGGGTTTGCTTCGGGCACCAGAGCTCTGCCTTCCAGTTCACACCAATCGGCTCCTTTGGGTCATGACTTCAAGGCAGAAGGGGTTCAAGTTCCTGATTCCTAAAATTACTGAAGGCTCTGCTGGGTGGAGATAGACTCCTGCAGCTGCTTTCCCCATGGAAGAGCCCCGGATTCCTGCAGCCACACCAACAGGGAGCAGCTGTCCCCCCCTGCTGCTGTTGAGGGGCACTGGGACCATTCATTCCCCCAACTGGGGAATGAAACAGCCACCGTCTCTCCCAAGCTGATCCCTCAGCTCGTGACAGCTGCCCGAATTCTCCCTCTTCCCCCTCTCTTGGTGTAATCAAATACAGAGCATGTATAGAGGGGAGGCCTTCAAAGGTTTCGGAAGCAGAGATGCAATCTTTCTTCCCCTATATCATGATTTGGCTCCCCACAGTTTATTCATGGAGGATGGGTGGAGAGTAAGGGCAGAGAACAGAAGAGGTGTCCGTTTTACTTGAATTGGCTCTTTTCTGAACAGAAGGATGTGTGGCAATGCCTGTATCCAAACTATATAGTCCTGACTACGCTGGACTGTCAAACCAGGAGTACATCCTCGAGACAATATCACAAAGAAAATGAAGTAGCCTCATGCAGCAGACTGGGCACTTTTATTCTTCCTTCCAGAAAACAAGTGAGAGGAGAACTTACCCGGTTTTTATTCCAGTCTATATATCCACACTGTGTAGATAAATTTGAGGTGAGAGCTTTTAAATGTATTTTTACAGCTTGTTCTGGAGGTAATGGAAGCAGAATACCAATATAAAACTGCTCTGGGAAGTAGGATGTAGTTGTTCCTGTAGGAAACTTGACCTGAAAGTAAAGATGGCCTGGAGTAATGACCACCTCACAGCCTACGGGAGAGGAGCAACTGATAGAGGTGAAGAGCTGCTGAGAGCTGGAAGACACGCTGGGTAAAATAGAATATGTTAGCCCAAGTGCATTTCTAAAAATAACCAAACAATCCCCTACAGTGTGTGGCCTGGAACAGGATGATATACAACACAAATCATGGAGTTTGGTTATCTTGTAAATTATTTCGATCTTTCTATTATAATGGGTAGGACATAACAGTTTACAGCAATGCAAAGCAGCATTGTGGGCACCTGCTTACTTGAAAATTCAGAAGTAAAAGTTTTTCCTTTGGAATTTTCCTTTGGAATTTGTTAAAGAAGACCTTCCAGCTGTTGTAAGGACACTGCTTCACATGCTGCTCTCAAGTCAATAATTTAAGTTGCATCCCCCCCTGCACTGCTGTGTCGTTCACCTCACCCTTGGGGTTTGAGAGCAAGAGTGGAAAATAAAATTATATGTACGCACAGAAAACAGAGGGACTAAAATATTATTTTTCAAAGGAATTTAATCAATAAAGGGTTATTTATTTACCCTTTAAAGATTTAAGCATAACACCATGGGTGGTTCAGGGCCAAGAAGACTCTTCATGGCTCTTAATGAGAGCAGGAGACAAACGGCTCGCGCTCCCTGTCACACTTGGCCTGAAGCAAAGAAAAATACTAAAACTGAGCTCTTCTGCTGAGCTGCCATCCTTGAACGTGAGGCTAGAGCCTCCGATCCCAGTTTGAGCCAGTAATTAAAGCTTGTGGAAGCTGGTTGGGGAGAGGATGATTATTTTTTTTTCACCGTGAAAGGCAATTAACTGCAAATTGTACTTAAAGAGTTTAATAGCACAATATGCAGTTCTGTTTATACTGGAGAATTAGGTTGTTATGTTGTTGTTTATTTATTGGCTTGGAAACTACCTAAAGAGGATGTGTTGATGAAGGTGGTATGACAGTATGATTATCTGTCACATCAGCAGGTATTTACTGCTGATGATGCAGGAGTTGGCCTGCATCTAGGCAGAGAATGGCCGTTTGATTACATGGAATAATTTTCTCTGGTCCCATTTCATCTTAAATGCTTTGCTTTTTATGAGGATTGTTTTGTGTCACAGCCTGTACTGGCTCCTCCTTTTACACTGCATTCTTCTTGCCATGCTGTTATGTCTTCACTTAAATGGTAAATGGCAGATGCAAGGGAAAAACCACTCCATACCTCTTGCAAGTTAGAAAGAAAAAATAAATAGTCCTTGTAAGGTGATTATAAGTTACTTCAATGCTGGAAGTACCTGGGCTGCATCCCCACCAGCATGGCTTCAGGGCGAGGGGGTGATGCCGTCCCTCTGCTCCGCTCTGGGGAGACACCTCCCCAATAAGTGCTGCCTCCAGCTCTGGGGCCACCAGCATCAGAAGGACATGGAGCTGTTGGAGCAGGACCAGAGGAGGCCATGGAAATGCTGGGAGGGCTGGACCCCTCTGCTGGGAGGGGGAGCTGAGAGAGTTGGGGGGGTTCAGCCTGGAGAAGAGAAGCCTCAGGGGAGATCTTAGAGCCCCTTCCAGTCCCTCAAGGGGCTCCAGGAGAGCTGGGGAGGGACTCTGCATCAGGGAGGGGAACCATAGGACAAGGGGGAAGGGTTTCAACCTGAAAGAGGGGAGATGGAGATGAGCTGTGGGGAAGAANNTCAAGGCCAGGTTGGAGGGGGCTTGGAGCAACCTGGTGCCTGCCCAGGGCAGGGGTTTGGAACTGGATGGGCTTTAAGGTCCCTTCCAACTCAAACCACTCTGTGATTCTTAAAGAGTTACATTTTTTACCACTTTATGGCCTATGTTTACATTTAGCTATTTCAAATGTTGTCTTTGAGTGAGGACTAACCTGACAACCTGCCTCAGCTCTACCTGTTCATCACCAAGGGGATGTTCTCCCACCCATCAGTGCTTCACTGATGCTTCACTGATGCTTCACTGATGCTGCTCTGCATCAGCCAGTGGCAGAATTATTCTGTACAATGTACAGACAGGGAAATTCTTTTCCTAACTAACAGATTCCTTATTCCTGTTAAGTTAATATCTTTGGCTGGATCTTAGAAGTGAAAATGAAACTAATAATATATTACTGTGAGTTAGTTTTCTTGGTTTATACTGTGCAGGACAGACCTTCTGTGGTTAGTCAATTGTGAGTATGAAGGTTCATTCCAAATGTTTATGGGCCTGTTTCTTTGTGTTTGCATCTGGTATTACATATATTTATGCGCAGTCTGGGGACTTGGGTGATACATATGTAAATAAAATAACCAAAGAGAAAAGCATGTATACATTTGTGAAATTTGAGTGCATAATTACAGCAGGAGGAAAAGGGTGTGCAGGAGGAAAAGCGCTCGAGGTGAGTTTGTGAGCTATTTAGAAATCAAATCCTTGGGATTTTTCTTGTTTTCCATTTCTCTTTTTCCCAAATGCTTTAGTGAGAAATTAAACTAGTGAGGTTAGTTCCAGATCACCACCCCACAAGGGAGTTGTGGTCTTGGCCTTCGTTGGCCTTGAATGAACAGGAGAGCTCAAGTTCCTAGTTCAGGGACGGAAAAATGCAAGCACCACTGTAGTTTTAATTTCATCTGCTACTCCAAGCTGGGGGTCTCTAGAGAGGAAAGGTGGTAAAAATGACAATGTTTTGTTTTGTCGGTGGGAAAAGTCCAACTATTGCAGCTACCTGCTTAAAAAAATGTCACCCAGACTTAGGCCACATGGCTGAGATGAGATTTTCAAAAGCAAAGCCCTGTATTGACAGCATTAGACACATAATTTCAAGAGCACCAATAGAAGTTGGGCTTTCAGTCCCCTTTGGTATTGCAGGAGAAGTAGGCACTGCCCAGGCTTTGAAATCCCCACCCTTAGTCCTGGAACCAGATCTTGGTCTTTTTCCAGGAGCTCTGAACCCTGCCTTGGTTTCTAAGGTGACGGCTTGATTTTTATTTTTTTTAAAAAAAAAAAAAAAGCAGAAGCCCAATTTGTGCTGTTAAAGTAATTTCTGAAGGTTATTGGTCCGTTGCTCCTATACAAACCAATGAGTACTTGTGACCCTTCCACCTGCTTGATTATTGAAGGAGGACCTTGATAAACTTTCTCTTTCCTTGTCTGTTCATGAAAGGTGTTTCATAAAGCCTGGCACTTATTAGCAGTAATATTGATGAACTCCAACTGCCAGGGAAGGGTATATGCAATTAATAAAACTAGTATTATCATTTGGACTTCCACTTTCTGGATTCCTACCAATAGCAAACAGGTATTTTGGACCTAAAAGTCATATGTTGAACTGGGACTAGAAAGGGCAGTGTGAAAAGACTTCGAGTCCCCTCAGCTTGAGACTGGCTTAGTGTGTTGTTTTAACACTTTGTCTGTAAGTATTCTTCTAATGCAGCTTAAGACTTGCATGAATATGAAAATGTTATTCCTATTCCCTCAGAATTAAACATTTATAGCTGCAAATGGTGTCTTTTGCATTTGTAAATTTTATCTTGTTAATATTTATAAATTCTTCTACAAAATGCACTTGCATTTAAGGCATTAATGTAGATTTTATATTTTCTTGCAGGGTACCTTAATGTAACGAATGTAAGATCTGGGTTAGAATATGCGGCAAAAAAATACCTTAGCTTTTATTACACATAGAGGAAACAAAATAATTAAAACGTGATGTGTTTACTAACCTTCTTAAATTCACTCTTCTTTCTGTGGTTTGGAAAATATGAACAAAATAACACGGTTCTTCTGTATCTCCTCAGTTGGGCTTCGCAGCTGCTCTGTGACAACAGCCATTTCAGATTTTCCTGAGCGTTGGGCATCGCTGAACACATCCACTGTAGTTTTTCTCATTCTCTGGTGTTTCTCCCTTACTGAAGCAAAAGCATAAGAAATTAAGATGCACACCTTTTTCACTATTCATCTGTAAATCAAGAGCAACTCTAAAAGAATCCATATTGGGAAAACACAGAGAAATAATACTGCTAATAATAATTGTCGTGGTACTTCATGCCCTCAACAGTCCGTGTTTGCTGATCCCTGTGTATGTTGGTACATCCAGAATACTCTCTAACTCTTAGGATAAGGCAAAGTACCTTAAACCTTTTGTTGAGGGAAGGCTTTATGCCACAGCAGGCTGATTTCCACACAAATCTGTCAGTGGAGGAGAAGGTGCTTCTCTTCATCCTTCACCCGGTGACTGCACACTGCTCTCCTGCCAGCAGGATGTGTCAATAGAAACAGTGATAGGCTTTTACTTTCCTCCAACAACACAACTTAAGCAAAATGCACAGTGTGTCACCTGCTCTTAAATTCTCTCCTGTGGGAAAATGACAACTTAATCAGAGAGTAGCAGGAGAAGCGGTTCAGAGGCAGGCGGTGCCAAAGAGCTGACAGCAGGAAGGCTCTGGCTCTCTGTGCAGACTGACCCAAAAGCTCTTTAGGGTAAAATCATCATCAGGTAAAATTAGCATCAGGTAAAATCATACCTCGTCTACTTGGCTGTCGAACTTTAATCTGAAATGCCGGAGTTACACGACCAGAAAGAAGCAAAAAGGGACGTGTTTCTCAAAGCTGGATTTGTCTGTGCTTTCATCTAGCAAAGGCAGTTCAGTTCTATCATCTCTTGGAGTGTTCTTGCAGGAGCTGGGTATAAATACTGAGTTATTTCAGGAGAGATTGTTACAGCTTCCCTCGGCACCTGTCTCAAGCCTCTGAGGTTACTCTGCTTGCTGTCAGCCATGGGATATTGTTAGGCTGCTCGAGGAGCTACGACGTTGTGTTGCTGGGTTCAACCCAAAAGGCTGCTTGGATTATTTATCCACTAGCCTTTTCATACCGTACATCCATATTGAGCCTTTTATCAGAAATCATGATCAATTGGAAAAATAATGGTAATTATCTGCACCATTTAAATAGAAGACTGAGTGCGGAGGGGGTTTCCCCCCAGCAAACTTCCACTTTTCTTTTTGAGATTGCTTGCTACTTAGAGAGCTTTAGATTTACGGCTTTTTAGGAACAGTCTCCAAGAGCTGTATATAGATTTCAGGGTTTATACCTGATGTGTGTCACACTTTAGCTGTAAATGAAGACTTTGCTGCTCAGGGGGGTGTCTCCATCCGGATTCCTCTGCTGCGGAGGCAGCTCTGGAGCCTGAGCAGGGATCCTTGAGCCCATTGAGGCTGGTGCTTTTGCTGCTGCTCAGGAGCTTGCCACTGGTTTGGAATGGCAGTGCTGGTTGAGCCCTTGGAATATTAATATTAATATTATTTCCAAACTGTCTGCAGTAACAAGATCAGCTAACAGCCGCCTGAGTTTTGAACACGACAAGGAAAATGTACACAGCTTTATGTAACCGTTGTATTGACAGCATGGGTGGCTTAATTCTGAGGTCTGAAAGGAGAGAAGGGAGCAGGGAGAGCTGGCAGGGCATGGCTACAGGCACCAACTAACAGTGTACACGTGAAACAAACCTCACAGCTTAAATTATCTTACTAGAGCAGCAAGGAAACACTTGGTTTCAGCATCGTGCTTATTTTTGTCTGGCCTCTTGATTAGAGTATGTCTGACCATGCTTTATAGAAATGAGCCCAGATGAGATGCTTTTTTGATGCCTTTGCCTTTTACCCGGAGGGGAATGTTCTAATGGCTTTGGTAAATTGATTAAATTATGTTTTGAATGATACAGGCTTCGAACACTCAGTGTATTTCCGGATGCTCCCTGTAGCAGAAGCTAACTTGCTTCAGGCATTTGTCCCCCATCTGGGATTTTGCCAAACTCTTCTCTGCTCACAGAGCTGGTCACAGCACTAACTGTGGTTACCAGACATCCAGAAAACTTCATTAGCTCCCATTTATTCCATTATTTTATTGCTTTCATGTGAAGTCAGGTCTTCTCTACTCCTTTTACAGAGAGGGAATTGCCACCTCTGAGAGAGATTCTGTTCCATGGACCGTGGCATGTTCCAAAAAGCATAAATGCAGAAATACATCCTCCCAAATAAAATTATCTGTGAATTAATTTGAAAGCATATTGCCTCCTTCTTTACCTTGATATCACATACTCGTGTAATGCTTTAGGTAGAGTTCACGTGTGTGGGGGCAGGAAAACTTTTCTGGCTGGAAAATCTGACACACAGTAGGAATTAATCTGAGTAAAGAAGGAATCCCTGAGATTTTTATATGGTGATTTTACTTAGTGTCATAAAATCCGTACCAGACTAGAAGTTATTTCTTTCTACAGGAGTGTCTGGACTTCTTTATTAATGGTTTTAAAATAATTAATCCTTCATTTTTAGAAATGAATTGGCTGAAGAATGCACGTACCATTGTGATTCCCTGCAGGAGGACCGTGGTGTTGTGTAAAGCCACAGGCAGCAGATGCAGGAATTCTCACCAGATGCCTGCTCAAGAGCCTATCTTTGGCTTACGGGGAGGTAGAAATTTGTGGCAGACTGTTCAACTTGTGTTTGGGTGCTGGAGGAAAAGGAGGAGAGAGTGAACTTGGATGGTTACTGCACAGTAAAATAACACTTGAAAATTTGGAAAAAATAACGAATGACGTCTTTCTTATTGGCACGTGCATTCTGCAGCCTGGCCACCAGCAGGAATGAAACTTGTGCTTATCGTTTGAAAGAGAAATCTTAGTTCTGAGCATCCAGAGAGAAGCAGCAATTGCACTAAATACCAGTTTCTGCATGAAACACCGTTGCAGCGAGTGCTCGTGAGGCTAGAATTCGGCGCCTTTTCTGTTAAACATTTGAGGGTTTTATGCTGTACATGTATTTGTTTGCGTTGGAGGAAGGGTGATGTGTGTCTGTGAAATGGGCAGGTTTTTGTTGGAGCTGTCAGGGTTATGCTTTAGGGGAGCTGTAGCTGATTGAAGGCAGCCTGAAGGGGTCCCACTGGATACTCTGTGGAAGGTTTCCCTTTCTTCAGCGTGAACATTGCTTCTTCCTTTTGGCTGTTCTAAGCTGCAGCCGCCTCCCAACAATCCTCATGCTATAAAGTGGAGGGAATAAGATATGCAAATACCAGCAGTAGCTGTCACCACCTGAATGCTTTCTTCAGACCTAACAAAAAACCCTCAGCCTCTCAACTCTGTGTCGTTGACAGATAATGGCAGGAGCTTTGAAAAATGGATGCCCAAGGACCATTTATGTTTCCTTTCAGTTTTCATATAGATGTGGTTGGGAGGGTCTTGTCTGTCCGTGGGTCCATCCCGTGGCTCAGCATAGCACTAAGCAGGTGTTCGTGCAGACATGAGCAATTTTTGTCTTCTCAGGTCACTCCATCTCTCTTGGGAAAGGCTCAAGAGGTGCTGATGCGCATTGACACAATATCCATTTTAGGGAAAAAAAATAAATTAGAGTTTTAGATCTGTATTACTCTTTCGGCGTCCTTTAAAATGCACTTTTTCCCCATGGATTTCAGAAAGAATCTATTTGAAATAACTCCAGCCTGGATTGTCGGATGGTTTCATTCCTTCTGGCTCACGGGAGAGGTTTCAGGACAGTACAAGAAGGGATGCTTTAAGTACTTCCCCATTAGCAAAAGCTAATTTGATCAATAAAAATTCCAAAACGCAAGAAGCACCTTCCCACTATCGATACCAAAAGTATGTTTGTAAGTAGACATTTAATATAAAATAAATGTAAGGAAACAACACTAATTAAAGAACATGAGGATGGGCTCTGCTGACTTTATGGGCAAGGTCAAAGCAAAATGACTGATGCCATCTATATTTAGCACAGGTAAATATTTTATTTTCTACAATATGCAGAGGGAGAACCATGCAAACCTTCGCTGCTGTAAGTTGAAGCTCTGTCAGGCACGTGAAAATAGGCACTGGTTGAAGCTCATTGTGAAAAGACTGTGCAGGGATATAGGAGAAGAATTACCAAAATGATTGTGAAGCAAGTGGCTGATGCGGTTTGGACACGTTAAAGCTACTTTTGTGATTGATTATTTTTCTAAAGATTTCTGTAATCATCTACCATAAAAACTAGAGGATGTTGTCATCAGCTGAGAGTATCTGAGAGCTATTCTACAAACAATACAGAGTAGCAAGATAAAAATTTCTTCATTTCTCTTGATTTATTTTTTTGGTAGGAAGAAAAAAAAGAGTACTCTAAATCAAGTACGGTTGAATTTCTTGAGATTAAATTTTAAACAGATTGAGCAATACTTCACATTTCAATTACTTTGCAGTTCATAATTTAAACGAAAGATGGCATAATATCCAAGCTGGTGATCCAATCAAGTAAATGTAAAAGGTTTCTAACCCTTCTTTTGGAACTACAGTCATCTTCCTTTTTCTGCTGTATCTAGGAAGTCAGAAGGCTCTTCCTAGGCTAAAATACCTTTTTTTTTTTATTGATAACTAAACATATAACTGCTTGTCCTATTATTTTCCACTCTTTTCCTTCTTTTCAGTGGGGTTGTAAAGAGGAATAACCATTGCATTATGTGTGTATGGGGATAACAGGGGGTCAGCAGAATCCCCGTAGGTTTGGGTGCCCTTTGGTGTGATAGTGCACTGGTGCCCAAAGCAACACGGGGGAGGTTGATTGTGAAAGGTATTGTGAAGTCCTTGAGAGGTTCTAGGTATGGCTTAGAGAGGCCTGGGCCCTCTACAGCACTGCAGGGCAATGTTCTCAAGCACTTCTGGAGGATTAGGAGGGCTAATTTGCACATTAGCCACAGTGACTGACGTCTCACTAGGTCTCAGGTTTCCACCAAGAGTAGCAATTATCTTTGTGTTTGTTCAAGAACAAAATATCTGCAGTATCTGAAAACAGGCTTGCCAAAGTGTTAGATTGTGCCATCTCTTTGGTTTCTCTCATTTTGGTTCCCCTGACAGTGTTCTGGGGTCTGCTTCGAACACGCACAGTGGGTTTTACACCTTAAGTTTAGCTTTAAGTATGATTTAGGATAGGAGTTCAAAGTGGCAGTCTGTAAAATATTCTTCATGCTAGAAACCTTCTGAGGATTCTAGGTGACTTCCAGCCTACGTGACCCTCATCTGTGGTACTAGTGAAGCTCATGAGATGGGAAAGCCATGGTCAGGTTTCCCTGGACCTGGGTGGCATCCACCTCCTCTGACCCCACTATGTCTATTGTAGCTGACACCAGCCCCGTGTAGGTGGCCGTGCTCTGCCCTCAGATACTGCTGGGCAATCCATCAACAAAATAAAATGTTTCTTGACATTTTGTTTTCCGGATTTTTGACAAACAGAGCTTTGAGTACACGGAGATAAATTCTGCCCTGGAGAAGGAGGAGATCTCTTTAGTCAGTTAACATGAAAGGATGCACATGGATTAAATTGCCAGTCCTCTTGCAGTCCTATGGGCGTTGAGCTGGGGAGGAGAAATCAGAGTCCCTTTGAGTCCAGAGTGCGTTTCCTCCATATTAATGAAGATAAGTAACATTGGCATAAACTACTTCACTGAATAATCCTGTGGTGGGTGCCAGAGATCACACATTTACAACACATTCTTCCTCTCTTTTATTGCCTCAGCATCATTTTTATTTGCCAAGTTACTGCAGTTTGTAGCACAGGCACTGAGATTGGAGGGAGGGGAAAGGGCATTTTATGGTGGTAAAGAAAATAAATTTGTATTTGAAATGACTTCCTGTTTCTAATCTCCAGCCTGGTTAGCAGCTTTCCCTAAGAAACCTGGGGGCGGTTCTTCTTGTAAATTAGCTGTTTGCATTTGAAAGAGTACCTGCCCTTAACCATTCCATGTAATTAATGGGCATAATGGATTTTCATTTTCTTTTTGTCTAGTATTTAGATGAGACTTAATTTATAAAATATTTTCTGTGACAGGGCAAAACGTCAATCAAAAGTTGAAAGTGCTACGGGGTAGCGTAGTTTATTGCAAAGTAATCTTTTCGTTATGGGTGACAAAAATGTGATTTCTTTTGCCATTTTTGGCTTTTGAAGGCAGTGATTGAAAATATGCTTTGGTTTATGGTGTAGGTCCCTTATTAGAAACCTTTGGTTGGTGGTGGTGTGTGGGAATGTCCCCTCCGAGAGGCGGAGGGCTGCTGAAGGGAAGATGGGGCATGAGCAGGCTGGCCCCAGTGCCACCCAGTGCCACCATCCAGGTCTCCCAGTACCAACTGCTGGTCTATTTCTTGCAAAGTGAGGGGGCACCATCATTGGGGTTTTATTATTATTATTATCTAGACTCAAAACAAGGACTGTAGGAAGTGATCATTTTAAAAGATGAAAACTTAGCAGCCTAACATCTTCCCAAAATTACCTATGAACAAATAGGTAGTGTGCATAGTCATATGCAAATTGTTTCTTCTCTCGGTATTTGCTGATGGTGCCCGACTGGGGTTTAAGGCAAAGCTGATACAAGCTTTTTAAATAGAGGCCTTTGTCACAGGGGCTGCTTTCTGGGTGTTCCCCGCGGGTCTCGCCGTGGGGACACACCGTTCTTCTTTCACTTAACATAGCACCAAATGTAATTAGTTTTCTGCACTGAAGGGTTTCAAAGTGGAATTTTCCTGGTCTTTTTTTACCTTACCAGACCTGTATAGGTCAGTATTACACAGCAGGTGATTTGAAGCTCTGCTTTCACCCTACACTGGCAGCTGTGTCCATGTTCTGTATTGGCATCCTCAGCACGACAGGGGAAGGAACACTGTTACGGAGAAATCCCTGGATGAGTATGATGGAACAAATACTTAAGTCTCCTGATGCTTGAATCTATCACTGTAGTAATGACCTGCCTCTAAATACCTGATGCATTGCACGTAAAAATCCATGATTATAATTTAAACTGTGGGGTTTCTGATCATTTTTTTCCCTCTTGTTTAATAACGCATAGTAAGGCGACGTCGTGTTATCCCGCTCTTTCACGTGTCACCTCCTCGTTTGCAAATTTGGAGAGGTGTGTACAGCAGATAGTTTTGGGGTAGGTGAGCTAGGGGCTGGCAGCGTGGGTCCTGCACGGTGGTGCTCAGCTGGAGCACGAGCACAAGGTGCAGTGCCTCGGCTCAGGGCTTGGCCAGGGCACACACGTGAGCACTGGGAACGTGCCCGGTGCTGCCTCTTTTCATCAGAGTTCATCGTATGGCAGAGAGGAGGCACTGGAACGGGCAGTTTTGCCCTCCAGGCTCCAGTGCAGGAAACGGAGGAACAAAAATAGCTTTTTTAATGCTCTTCATTCCTTGTTGGTGTGGAGCGTTTCTCCGAGGTGTGTGTTTATTGGCACCTCTCCTGTTTTTGTTTAGTTTATATCTGGCTCAAAACACCATTCGAGGTTTCTATTAGCTCTAAAGGTTACCATGGCAAAAGTCAATATTTGTTTGCCTAATTTACACCAGGATTGAGTTTGTATGGTTACCAAACGGTAACTTGTTGAAGGCCAGGCTGGAGGGGGCTCTGAGCAACCTGGTGTGGTGGGAGGTGTCCCTGCCCAGGGCAGGGGGTGGAACGAGGTGGTCTTTAAAATCCCTTCCAACTCTAACCATTCTATGATTCTATGAATCTAGTTCAGGGACTTAAGTCAATTAGCAGAGGCTCGGGCTTTGTTACCACATAGGGTGGGGGTGTCAGTGCTACAGCTGTTTCCTGTGTTATGTGTATATGTATCTATATATATAGGGTGGCCTTGGTGCCGTTCCTCCTCGTTCTGCTGCAGAATGTGGGCTTGTGGTTTTGTTTTTCCTTGGCCATCTCCCTTTGCATTGTACAGAACTGTAGGCAGGAGGAGCTGGCTGGATTTTGTGGAAGGGGACTCTGCAGCGCTGTCACAGTATCAGCCTAAGGGTGTTCAACTGCCACCAAAAAAGTGCCCTATCTGTAAATATTTCTGCATTTGAATCAGGTCTTCTATCTGAGTGATACGGTGCTTCCCCAGGCTGATGCGTTTGACAAAGTGTGAATGTAGATGAATATCCTTCCTGAATTAAAAATGGCCGTATTGCACAGTCATGCACTAATACAGAAGCCATGAAAGTATTTTCATAAATACCTTTAACTTTATTAAGTCAAGAACAAGGCCTTCCTTATAACCTCCTTCTTACTCATTTGTTTAAATATGCCCTCAGTAAAAAAGTGATTTCTGTGCCTTAAAATTGGATTTTGGTCAACTGCTTTTATTTACTTATGGGACATTTCAATGATGCTTGTCATTTCAGTAACAGTTTAAACTTAGTGGTTGCCGTCAAAATAAACATCTGTAACCCAGTCTGAGCTTCAAGTGGAAAAATTTCTGGGTTTAGAATGGTGGTTGCAGAAAGACAAATCATGGAAAATATGTAGTTCTACATGGTGTGCACTGTACATGATTCCTCAATATAGCACATTATCTGAGCCGGAAGCCACAAATGCAGTAGAAAGGCAGTTTCTTTCTATACAGAACATAAATTAGCAGCATTCAGTTATTTATTTTAATACTGACTAGTAATTAATTTCACAAGCTTTCAGCCAGTATTCGTGGGACTTGTAGCTCTTTCACATTTTTGTTTGAGGAAACGCAATTCTGTATTTTTCAGAATTAGCAACTCAATAAAGCCATGTTAAAAACAGTCATGTATTTTTCTACTTGACTTTAATGTGTGCACAGAGAAGCTCGCTCATCTTACTAAATCTGTGAGTCCTTCAAACAGGAAAGAAAACATTAAAAACCAAGCAAACAGCCCTATGCTTTTCTTGGGGATTGAGAGCTTTTGAGATATTGGTGACGTGAAGCACAACTAAGCATTGTTAATCTCAGCTAGCCGTTAATCCCAAAGAAATGATTTTTGCAGAAAGCACATTATTACTCCCATAAAATGAAAGCAGGAAAAAAGAGGAGGCTGTGGAGAACCTTGTGGTGTAGAGTATTTTTGAAGAATGGTTGCATTTCAGTTGGTTTACACAGGGTATTTCAAGAGTGTTAATATACTGTGTATTAGCCACCTGTGTTACATGTATCATTTCAGCGTTTGTGTTCTATTCGACTTCATTTAAAGACATTTTATGCAGTGAGAAGTTTGCTAACTGCTAAATAGGTGGTATATGAAGCTTTGTATCAGCTGGTGTCTTTGGGTTTTTCTTAAGGTTTTTTAGCAGCGGTGCTTAGTAATATTAAAAAGTCACAAATAATATTTTTTCTATTCTAGTCCCATTTGGAGGCAATACCTAGAAGTAAAGAACAACAGTGAACATTTTCCTTGTGTTCCTGTTGTGCCTTAGGTACACTCTCAGTGGGTCTTTCTGACACCCATTGCTACTCAGTGTGTACTGTTGACAAATGTCTCTGCCCTATAGAAGGTGAAACACCCCAAACTGAGCTGCCAAAACCCACTTTGCTTTAGATCCATTCATGCCCATCCCATCAACGTGAGCACATGCGCCTGCAGCAGGGGGCTGAGGGGAAGGTAACACTACTTCTCTCCATGGCATCACTAGCTTAATTTGACCACAAATCTGCACCGATTCTCTAGTGAAAGAGATTTACTTTACTTTTGCAGTCCTTTATTATGACTAAGTAACAATCTGGAGGGAGGAGCTCATAGCTTCAGCTTTCTCTCTGTGAGATCTGCTGCTGTAGAGCATCAGGATATTCCTTACATCCTGAATTTCTCTAACTGGAGCCACGTAGACTCGGTGCCCACCACCCTTGCTGGGCAGTGGCACCCATTCTGGAACCCAGTGCCTTGGTGCTGGGAATGCTCCGGTGCACCCTGGCCTGCAGGAGCTCTGGGTTCATTCAACAGAGAACGGGGCGCTCCAGGTGGGGAAAACGAAGGAGCCACTCTTGTACGTGTTTTACTCTCGAGAGACAAAGGACTGTTCTATGTATAATGGTATCAGCAAACTTGTAATTGCAGTTGCCTTGTATTGGCAGTACAGAGTCCTGCCTTTATTGCCCCCAAGAATGCAGATTAGAGGTTTCCCTTTCCCTTTTATTCTGTTTCCATCTACAATTTCTGGCAGTAATAGAGTGGTGGCCTTGGCTTACAGATGAACTTCTCTCCTAAGGGGCTGTCTGGCTCCTTGTCAGCCTCTGTACCTTCTTTGGGGGACTTCCAAGCATCTGCTGTCCTTCTGTCCTTGGATTCGTGAGAAGAAAGTGTTTTCTCTTCAAGAATCACCACCCAGTGCTGATTAACCTAGATGGGAGCTTCTGCTCAGGTATAGTTTCACTGCTGGATTGTTCCATGTGCCAATGGATCTGTCAAGAGAAATTTTAAATATCGTGATAGTGTTGTAAGGAAATGTAGTTTTCTAGTAACTGACAAATTTTATGGAAAACCAAAACTGTGTCTTGCTGTAAGCAGCGCTATGGGGACCAGAGGCAGAGCCAGGGAGGATACAAACACCAGCTCAGAAGCAGAGTGACCAGGGTTCCAGAGTTCTCAGAGAGAATACCTTTTAAATACTGGACTAAATAAAACCTCTGCCTAATGTTATTTTTTCTGACGTTGTTGCTGCAGATGTAAATAGACAGTCAGTGCTGTAGAGCATTGAATTTGCAGAGTTTGCAGTAGCTCTCCCCACAAGTGAGGGTTTGTGGGATCAGCACCTGGCCTTGAGGGACAAAGCCAGGTCAGAGCACAGACAGCAGATAGTTCTGAGTCGGGAATCCTGGCTTGAAGGGGTCTAATGGTTCGACTGCCGTCTAATCCTCTTTAGGCATTGTTTTTCTCACTGCTGAGATTTTGTATGTGTGTTTTACAGCTTGCTGTAGTTTACGGGGTTGTCTGGTTTGCATGCTTCCCCGATGGATAAATCACTGTATCGCTCTTATCATTGTGGAATTTCCTTTTTTTTACAAAATCAAGCTTCTTATCCAACTCTTCTAGCTGGGGCTAAGGGTTGCTGCGAGCACCGCCTTTCCCTGGCAGGGTTTCTTTTCCGGGGCTGATGACAGACCCTTTCCTTTCCTCCCTCGGTAGAAAAAAAGTGTCTTATTTTATGGGAGGAGATAAAGCAGCAGAACTTGTAGCTCTTTTTCATTTTTAGTTCTCCCACTGATCTGCAAGGTGGCCGTGAAAAATTAGTCTAGTTTATCTCTGCTGTGGTTTATACTCTTCGTGCTTCGATATTCCCATCCTTCGCACAGGGATAATGTGCTGCTTTGTATTTTGTAAAGGAGATAGGTAGTTGTAAAAGTACAGTTTTGAGTCTACAACCCCTTGAAAGTCAGTGAAGATTTACTTTGCCTTAAATAGGACTTTGGATCTGGTCTGAGGAAAGCAAAATGACGACAAAGATTCATTGTTTTGCCCACTCCATAGCAACCCACACCATCAAGTCGTTTTCCCAGATGTGTTTATTTAAAGGGTTTATAAGTTCACTTTAAAGCAAAATGCGGAAAAGCATTTGCCGGGGGCCCTGAGGCAGCGTCCGCCATGAGGGGAGCGACAGTTGGCGCCTCGCGTTGCCCGGGCAACGGGCCGTGTGCATGCGCGCTCCTCCCCCTCCCTCCCTCCCCCCCGCCCTTCCCGCCCGCCGCGCGCGCTCCCGTTCCCTCCACCTTCCCCCGCTGAGGGGAGCGGGCGGGGCGGGCGTTGAGGGGCGGCTATGGTGGCGGCGCGCGGATCCCCGCCCGCCACTTCGGCCCAGCCATGTGGTGCCTGCACTGCAGCTCGGAGAGGACCCAGTCGTTGTTAGAGCTGGAGCTTGACAGCTGGTGAGTTGGAGGGGGGGAAGGAAAGGTGTGTGTCGCCGTCCCGTCTGCGTCCCCCCCACTCCCTTCCTTCTTCTCCCGGCCCTGTCACACAAAGGGCTCGGCTCCGCCGCTGAGGGAAGGCTGTACCTGAGGGAAGCCGAGTGGCCGCCCTCAGCCTTGTCGTCTCCCGAGTGCGGCGAAGTTGGCGGCGATCGGGAGTTTATGTCCCCGGGTCGGGTCGAGAGAGAAGGAAGGGTGCCGGCTGCCTTGTGAGGAGCCGAGCTGGAAATGGCAGTCGGATAAAATGCGGTGTCAAAAGTGGAGCCGGGCGTCTATTGTTGGTGGTGGGTGGGTGTCAGGCAAAGCTAAACCCGCCAGAAGCTCTTTGTGGAGGGTGCTGTTGGGACGGGACCTGATTTAAGGTGTGCTTGAGATGGGTGTGCAGAAGTAGGAAAACTCTTCTTTTCACAGAGTTTGATACAGCGCAAGAAACCCCATGACTGTGGCACTGGAGAGCCCCGGGACACGCACTGCCCCGCGTCCGGAACCCCGCGGGGACCGGGGCCTCGGGACTGTCCCCACGGGAAGCTGCCGTCCCTTCGGTGCTACTGCTGCTTAGGGTGAACCAGATCTTGCCACCCATGTCCTCAGCCAAATAAAACAGAAAAAAAAAAAAAAAGTTCCATTCAAAGGCTTTGAAAGTCAGGGATACTGAATAACTGCTGCAAGAGAAACAGAAAGGGGGATTTGTCATGCCAACGCGTACAGTCGCCGTTGTCAGGATGTTGTTGTTAACTACTTGCATCGAAAGTACAGAAACACGGTATTCTCTTACATGAACCACATGAAAACTAGATGTACAGACTAGTTTTTCTTGTGTAGGTTATGATAGACCAAAATAGTTACCCTGGCAAGTCCACCTGCAAAGTAGATTTATCTCCAATGCATTGTGAAAGTTCATTCCACCAAATAAATTGATGAAATTCCAAGCAGATTGACTGTTAAATAAATAATTTAAATAAAGCTAGGCAACATCTGAAATTGGGTGTGTGCATGTGTGGAAAAATATAAAAGGAGGAAGTGACTAGATTTAGTGTAACTCCCTATGAATGCAACAGTGTCTTTTCTGGAAAAGAAAGGAAAAACGGGTTTTGATAAAGAAAAATGTTTTATAGTATGGTTTAGTCACATATTTAATGATCCTTAAGCCCGTTTTTACCCTTATGGAAAATAATAAAGTTGAGCTTGTATTTGCTGTGTGGAGTTGGGAATGTTTGTATAGTGATACTACATTTAAATGGCTTGCTGCAAAACATAATTCATAAGTGTTCCTTTAATGACAGATTTGCCTGTATTCACATGGTTAAGTTTTGCTATTCAGTCATTGTTCCAGGCTTTCTTCCTTCATTTGCACATTGCTGTGCACTTCCTTTCAGTTGAACTTGATAATTCTGCCTGATCTGTTAAAAGAGGAATTGCTGAGTACTTAGTTTGGAGGGGTGTATTTAACTGCGTCTATTCTTGTGGCAGATATCCTTCATATAAACACAGAATTCATTACATCTATCTAGTGCTTTGAGAGTACTTAAACCGTGATGAATAAAATGACCCAGTTCCCATTTTACTTACTGTTTTGTACCAGATTTGTTTTGTTGTTGTGATGTCCTGTTCCTGAAATTGCAGATATTGAGAGTATTGTTACATAGTAGTCAGCTGGTTTTTTTTCCTCTTAGTTAAATAGATGCTCAGTGTTGGGGTTTCATGAGTGAAGTCAGCTATCATCCATTTTTTCCCCTACTTTTACTGTTCATGATCATCAAAGGTACTAACTGTAGCCCAAGATCTGGAGCAGACAAGTAAAAATCATAGCATTTAGCGCATCAACAGCATTTAGTTGCTTCTTTGTCCCTTTAGAAACTCTTTGGGAATTCTGGTGCAGTTAATAACAATTTGCAATTCAGTTTAATTGAATAATTTGCAGTGTTCGGGTAAGGAAACCCAAGGATTTAGTTTTTCACCTGCCAAGGACAAACACAAAGTTGAACAGTAACTCTGGTGTGTTGTTCTTGTTCCAGTTCTCTATTGGAAGGTTGTTGACACGATGAGTTACTGCTGGCTGAGCAGCCCTTTGCTGGAGAAGGCACCTTCACTAGCAGGTGGCAGGGGGTTCCTCTGGAGAACTGGGAAGTGGTTTCTTAGGATAGATAGCCCTGTGACCTTACATGGTTTTTCTCACCCTACAGAATTTTGCAGAGTGCAAATTCTCTCAAGAGAATCACCTTTCT
>BJBW01001844.1:0-14697 GCA_004320125.1 Scolopax mira | reverse complement strand
TCTAGAGGTTCAGTGAGGGGACTTTGGGTGGAACAACAGCTTACCTTTATACTTTATACATTTCTCTGAAGTATAAAGATGGCAATTCAGGGATCAAACTTTCTGAAGAGGAAGATCTCATAATTACATAGCTGATTAGCACACTTATGGGATTAATTTTGCTTGCCCTGAACACCGATAAGAAGTAGCTGTGAATTATAAAAGTCCTCTGTTGGTGGATACAAGGTGTCACCCTGAACCAAACCCAACACTTGGGGAGGTGCTACCTATAGGTATTTCATATCTCCTCACATATTCCACTTGTGCTTCTTGATGTTTAACCCCAGTGATCCTCAGCCTTCAGGTGTCTCTAGCAGAACTCTGGGAAAGGAGCACTGGAAGGGAGATAATTGCGTGCCTGGTAAAACACAGCCTCTTGCCTCCTGTGGGGTGTTCCAATTGAAATTCAAGACACTGCATTGCCTTAACTTTATAGCTTCAGCTGTGTGACTCTCAATGAGTAAAACTGGATTTAGCCTGCTATCAGGGCACCTTTATTTTGGAAATATTAATGCCATAAAGATATCCTGGAAATTACCCACTATGCCTATATAGAATCTCAAGATCCAGACAAATGCACCCTCGTTGTTGTAAACCTATGTGGCTTCCAGCGTCTGCGTGATTCTGACAGGTGCGAGGGAATGGTTCAAATTATTTTATTTATTAATATGTTACTTTTGAAAGAACTGTCAAGGGCCACCATTTGAGGAGAAAGAACCCACTCTTGTGGCTTTGAGTGTTATGATAGATGGACATAGATTGGCTGGGCTGTTGTGCCTCTTCATTGCAAGGATTTACCAGAATTTGTGGAGGACATTAAGGATGCAATTTTCTTGCTCTTTTGGCATCTACATAGTTCTTTTTCTGTCAGAATCGATGGCAATTTTGTCATTAATTTCAGAGCCAGGCATATTTTAATCACAGTAGCTGTCAATCAATTACTGCTTTTTATGTTTATTTAATAACAGAACTGCAGGAGACCTCAGCAACTGTAATCAAGATGGAGCCCTGATTGCTCTGTTTGCTACATTAAACATAGGAGGATGTGCCCTTAACCCAGACACTGCCTGACGGGCAGAACAATGGGAATCATGAAGAGATGAATCGTGGGTTTGGGGAGAAAGTGTGTTGGTGCATTGTTTTTCTTAATGTGCTTTGTTTAGATGTCACTTATGTTTAAACAGAGTATGGGCCACAAGCTAAATTCGTAGTCCCAAGTTTCCTGCCTTATTTCTGTTGTTTAACAAGACTGTGTAGTTATAAGAGCAGAATCAGGCCCTGTATTTGGAAGTTCATTTTTAGCATCCTGTATATTGTCATTTTATGTCAAAATGTATGTAAATACAGACGTTGCTTAATTCATACATCTTTGTTATGCAAAAATAGTTACCAATCACGGGCTTTTTTAGCAAGACTTATTAACCAAAAATATTTTGGTTACATAGCTTTTCTTGTGTCTTTCAGGAATTAATTTGAATTTTATTTGGAGGAAGGATGATTCTATTTAGGGTACAGATAGAGATGGCAAGTTTACTGTACTGCTGTGATGTGACTCCAGGTTTCCAGAGAAGAACAGATGCTGCTTTAATCCACTGTAGCACAAAGCCCTAGTATTACATTAAAGGGGACTGCAAATTTAGCTAAATAAATCTTCTTTTGCTTCCTTACAATAGACAAAAGACTAGAAATGTTTTCATGAAATCATTGTAAAGATGTCTTTAATAAAAATAAAGTAAAAAGGCCAAGCTTTAGTATGATAAAAAAATCAAACCTTTTTGTCCCTGTGAGAGAAGCAGAAAATAAGAATGATGGCTTTGATAGCCTTTAATACAGGAAATTGATGTAGTGAATCTGTTAATCAGCTTCTTTCAGTAGTTCAGTGTCATCCGAGTTAAACTTGTGCTTAAAAACAAAGGCCCCAATTCCCTGTTGCCTTATGTTGTGCAAGCACAAAGTGCAACAGTTATGATTTGGCTTCCTTTTACATAAGTGGCTACACACAGGGCAGGGCAACGGAAAAAAAGAATCCCAAGCTTGTTTTGAGGGGTGCTTTCATTGTGGACAAATTTCAGTTGTCCCTGAAATTCACCAGGTTAACAAGGATGGATGTGTCAGGAGTTTAAATGTTTTGCTAATGAGAAAACCAAAACTTCCTTCTGTTTGTTGATACATACATGACCTTTCAGGTCATCTTTACACTGTGCAAAGGAAACAAGGATGCAAAGCTGATGGGCTTTTCTGTTGCAGGGTGTGTTTACAGCCAGTCCTAACACTGCACTACAGGAAAGGTCACAATCTGACCTGAATTTGATTTTCACTCCCCACCTTTAGCAGACCAAGCCAAAGTCAATCTCAGATCACTTGAAGAGGTAAATACAGCAGTGGCTGTGGGCATTGTATCTGAGACATCCATACATTGGACTGTATTTAACTTGAGTTTAGTGTATTCTTTGTAGTGTAGCCTGTAGCCCCAGTGATTATAGTTGTGATCCTTTCAGTTTCCGTGAGTCAAGTCGGGGTAAGCCATGTCAGCACTCTCACAGAACTCCAAGGACAAGTCTTCAGGAAGGAATGGAGGATTTAGGTGGAAGCACTCCTGCCTTTAAAGATCATACCAAAGAGAGGGTTTCCCTCATCGTTGGGACAGTTGTGCTGAGGAATTCATCATTCAAATGAGAAGGACTACAGTGTTCCTGACCCAGTGGCAGTTCCTAGGGGTCTAATAGTACATACAACAGAACAGGCCTGTATAAACCTTGACTTTCTGGTCATGTTTCAGCTTAATAGTAGCTTTTTCTGTTCATCTGATTTCCCTTTGCACTTTCAATTAGGAGTAAAAATTATCTTTATTTTTCTTTCCTACGTTGTTCTGCTTTATTGTGACGTGCTGTGAAACAGCTGCTGAATTTCCATTCTAGAGGTGTCTGGGGTGATTCTCATGCTTTGAAGTTAACACTTCACAGGATGTTGAATGTTAGATATTTTCAGCTGCTCTTAGGTGCTTGAAAGAAAGACAGTTCATTATTGTCGTTTATATATTCTTTATTCTGTGAACCTTGTTTAGAACATACCAGTGATGGGGATCATTTAGTAGAAATGGTTTCAAGAAGGAGCTGATTCTAATGCTTCAATTTGGGTCAGAACGGGGCTTTACAGCTAATACTTCCCTATTAACAGTAGTAGTTAAGACTGTGAAATTGAGAGCAGCCTTAATGGAAGGTGTCCCAAATGGTGACAAACTGTTGCAAACTTGCATTCCTTTCTTGTTACTAAAATGTGATTAAGATGGCTTTGATGTAGTTAGCTAGAAGAAAAGAAGTCTTTTAGGGTTTCTTGCGCTACCGTAGGGCAGCATGTTACACCAGATCCTCTGACTGTCTTTGGTTGACATTTTTGAAGTCTGTCTTTGCACGATGTTGCATTTTCAGTTCACAAAATGGTGCCTCTTGTTTTCAGGATTTGAACTTCTACTTAAAAGACCATATTCTATTGTGGAAAGATCCCTGAATTAAGTTGTGGGAAAGAGCCTACACATTCTAGGAACGACCAGAGTTCTGTAGTTCAGACCCAGTGTTCTCTCTGTGGCTGATAAGGCTGACGTGCAGTCCCAGCCATGGCGAGTTGTATCAGCTGCTGGGGAGCTGGACTGGGCATCTCTGCACTGCATCCACAGGAGCTGCTACAACCTCCAGTACCCACCTTAACAATCACTCTTGTTCTGTGGGTGTGCAGTAAATCCTCTGGGTTTAGGTACTGATTGAAGTAACTAATAAAATTATGTAGCACGTAGAGCAGATCGTAAAATTTGATAATAGATAAACTTTGTAAGAAGAAAGTTCTTGGCTTATATTAAGCTTTGAAATAGTGTTTAGAGCGATTCCAAGGCAGGAATTGCTACCTGTGTTATTTTTTTACTGTGATCAGTGAGGTGCGTCAGAAGTCCTAATGGCAGCCTGAGTTTAATTCCATGCAGAGAAAGAACTATAAAATATATACATTCAGCATAATGGAGAGGAAATGTAAAAGGAAGGAAGTTTGTGAATGAGAAAAAAGCATCTGTCAGCTCTTTAGCTGATTTAGAGCTTGTAAGCAATCTTCTGAGGTCTCCCTTTCCTAAGAGGGAAGACTTACATAGAGACACAGTATTTCTGAGTGAGACACAGTATCTTTCTGAGTATGTCTGCAAATATCTTCTGTATTTAAACACATTGCCTTGCATTAAAGTAACATCTAAAACGTTTTCTTTTCCACTGAACTCCATACTTCAAACAAAAGATCTCTTACCATTTTGTTTCCTTAAACACTATGTTCTGTGCACTTTGATATAAACCTTGTCTGTGTGGCAAAGGATAAAATTCTCACTTTCATGAGGATGGCTGTGATTAAGGTCTAGTTAGCAGTGATTCTGTTGAAGGAGATTACAACACAGACATCTTGGTGTGTGCAGAATGCTCGAGACCAGTTCCCAATCTCACTACCCTGGTAGCAACACTCTGAACTTCACTGGAAACAGGAACGAGGATTCTATGTTCTCATCCATTTTCTTTCCTACCTGGTGAGATTTTCCTGTGCCCATTTGTATTCATATCAAAATTACATTGTTCTCCCATAGGAAAAACTCGTAGGGTTTCTTTGTCTTTTGCAGTTTCTTATTTTGGTTTTTTTTTTTTTTTTTTTTAGTTTTGGGGTGTTTTTTTTAGAATTGGCACAACAGAGTTGGCAGTCAAAATGCAGGGTTTGTGCAGTGTTTAAAATTGAGTGATACTTTTATATCTCATTCTAGATTTAGTTAGGTCTTTCTCTGCTCAGACTTAACAGTCCAACCTTTTTTTGGTCTGGCTTCTTTAAGTCCACTCTCTATAACCTTATGAAGTTTATCTGTAACTTCAGCGAGAACTCAACCAACAACTAAAAGTTGAACCAGTCTCTTTCTTTCTGATTTAAAAGTGGGAGAACTTGAGCCAACTATTTCTTAAATCCAAGTGAGAGTCTAAAGTTATCTTGTCTGTTTCAGAGACATTGTTTTAAAGCACACCTTATTAGATAATAACAATGCATTATTAAGTAATTGAAATGGAATCCCTTGGTTGTTTTAAGCAGGTATTTTTGTATAAAATTAATTTGCTGCTGAGGTGAAAATATGGCCTAATGAATACATTTGGGATGTGATCTGTGACTTTACCCGATGCAGTGGCCAATACAGAAAGATGGTTTTGTTGTCATTTCTACTGCATGGACCCTGTGTGCCCTCTGGTTTGTGATGATTCTAAATTTCCCTCTGCCCAAGCCCATTTGAAGTGAAAGACTGACCTGCTCAGAAACTGTTCCCAAGTCTCTATTCTGCATCTTATTTGTAATCGTTTTGAAAAGTAAAGGGGGAAAAGTTTAAAATTAGTCAAATGATAGGCTTTATCAAGTATACTTGACATTAAGATGAGAAGATGGTTTTCTTTCAGCTATGAATTTTCAATACCTGAAACTGAGGAAACAAGATTTTGTTAAGGACCTTTAATTCATGTTTATACAATATACAGTATATAAGAGGGGAAAGAAGAGTGTTATCCAGCAAGGCTTTCTCTGTCCCCATTACCTCTGGTGGGCTTGGCACAACAGCTGAAGCCCCAGCAGAGCTGAAATACAAGGATGGCTGGTAGTGGGCGCCAAGGATTTTTGTGTTCTATGAAATGCTGCTTCAGCTGTGCGTGCAAATCGGTTTTTTCTCAGCTGCAGAAACTAAATCTTCCTTTTTAAAATTAGCATTGTGTAAAGGTCATCTCATGATATAAACAGTAGAATGTGTATTAATATCTTACTCTTAAATACATGTCATGTATAGTGTAGATATGCTACCTGCGAGGATTCCAGTTGCTGAGTGATTTATCTGAATAAATATATAAATAGTTGAGGTCAAATTCTACTGCAGCTGCATTGAGAAACTCTAGATTTCTGAAGCTTATCCTATTGTGTAAGAGTTTACACAGTAGGAACAGGACAAAGTCTGCAGTGGTAGGTAGACCTTCACAGATTTTGTTACACGGTCAGATACCACAGTTACACTTTAAAATTTTAAGCTTTAGTTCCTATAAGAAGGTAAGCATCTTTTTGGAGCATAGATGACATTTTCTGATGTTACTGGTTTTTTATGCCGTCACATCAAGAGGAGGAGCTGACTGTAAAAAAAAAAAAAAAAAAGGCTAAAAATTAGGCTGATCAATTTTAAATCTCTTCCTCCAGCCACAGCCTTAAATTATTACCATAGCCTTCCTTTAATAATATTTTATGAATTTTTTTTTAGGGAGTGTGAAGTATGGAATACAGTCAGTGCTGAATAAACGTATGCTGGGTGATGATTAACGCAGATTAGCAGAGAATGACGTTGTCTGTCCTTACCTGAGAAGGAGGCTAACATTTGTAAGCTGTACTCAAGGTCTGTTGATGCTGTCAGTCTCCTTTCTTACTTTTCAGCTGCTAAATAATGAAAATGAAATACAGCTTTGCCTTTAGCAGATAAGCTTCCTAAGGTATGGGGTTAAGGTTGGTTGGTTTGTTTGTAGCAAATACTTCTGTCTGCTAGCCAATACGCTCCCACTGTTTGACTTGGATAGAGGTGATATATGAGGTGTTTAACCTTCCTTCTGCTCATTGGAAGCTGAAGATAATCTCAAGTAAGCTCTTTTTCAAATGGATATTCTTAGTTCTTAAATCTATTATACAGGTTGTTCCCTAAAATGGAGAAGTTGGGTAGATTTTGGTTTGGCTCTTGCTGGTGTGTGTCTCTATTTCAGAAGAGACGGTGCATTAGTTCCTACATTCTGTTTTGGCGTGTAGTAAATAGTCTCTCATCTGTCTTCCCCTGCTCTCTGCTACTACTAAGGACACGTCAGACTGTGGGTCAAAATGCCCCTATTTAAAATAACATTTCTGTCAATGCCTTTTATGGGGTTATTTTAGATAGAATTAGAACTTGGTAGTGTCCAAGTGAGTAGATGTTGGGTTCTGTCCTGTAGTGTTGAACCCAGGACTCGGAGCGGAGAGCGAATGGAGGTTGCAGTGCCCGTGGTGCTGGCCAGGCTGTGCTTCGACTTCAGCCGCCTGTTGTTGGCAGCCTGTTACACACAACATTACAGAATGAAGTGGTTGCTTTGTTAGTGTTTGCTTCCGAGACACATGCAAATTTTGTCTGGAATTTTCATTCAATGATATTTAACTTCAGTGAGATGAATTACCTGGGACGTTACTTTGATGTGCATTCAAAGCTTTCATTTGTTTTTAACAGAAGCAGCCCAATTGAGAGTGCATTGGAAGTAAAACAAGTTGGTCAATATTTCTTCCTGGATCAAAGCTTTTGCCAGTGCCTGTGAATACTCTTGTCCATCATAATGGCTTTGAACTTTTGATGGTGTATATTTGAAGATAGATTGGTGTGTTAATGTTATTGCATTTATTGAATTTAGGGATTTGTATAAGTTCTTAATATAAATTACTTGTTTACTAGACAGTACAAAACAGACATAAGAACTAGATTCTAATCTGTTGCAAGTGGTACTAATAATATACTTATGCTCAAATATTCTCACTCAATTGGGAACCATTGAGATGAGGGACCAGGGGGGAAGAAAAGTGCTAAAAACCCAGCTGGTATGAACTACATATGGCTAGTTTTGCATTTTAAGAGGTTACATTAAGAACTTTTTGTAGAGAGTAATTTGAGATTATACAATGCGTACATCAAGAGCTTTAATTAAATACACCTCCTAGTTTATAGCAGAAAGCACCACAGGTACTGAAATGGAAGCCAGCTTTGAAGCAGTGGGGTGTACCCTTGTGTCAAATGAGTGCTTACGTTCAGATTAAGTTGTGTGTGGGGACTCATAGCTTTAGTTAGCAGGCTTATGTTTGTAATTGGCATTTAAAATTTCGTTTTTCAAATTAGGGCTTCGTTGCATTTGGAAAGACAAGAAATTAACTCTTGCAGAGGTTTGTTCCTATGTGGAATGCCTAGATTTAACCTAAACGTTTCACCATTTAAATGGGTTTTTTTTTCAGGCTTCATGTTGGAAGCGTCTGACCACACCAGCTGCTCTCGCAGCTGCCATCGCGCTTCTCTGTTACTCATTTAGTTTCATGGGCGACTTCTGGTCTGCATTCTTTGAGCTAGGTAGAGAATTTGGATCCATTTCAAGTGCGTATCTATAATTAGGAGTTATGATCAGAGTTTGACTTCTTAACCTCCAAATTTCAGAAAGAGATAGTTGGTGTAAAAAGGATGCATAGCACTTTTTCCTTCCTGGGCATTTGTGCCTATTTGTATAGGATATTTATTATTATATATATTTCAGCGAGGCAGAAATTATATATATAACATATTCCATGTTTATGGAATGCAGTTTAAATATGAAAAGCTTTGCTCCTTGGTTTGCATTTAAATCCATTTCCCGAATCATATGACAGAGTTCCTAGGTGTTTAGATACTTCAACTGTAAATACCATGTTAATAATTATGGACTTAAAAGTTTCTGGGACAAACACAGGAAGAACATAAGCTTGCTGAATTGTTCTATCAGTAGATGAGACTTAAAGGGAACCACATTGATGTGTCCTTTTCCTGACAGGGGAATAAATGACATGGATTCTGGGAAAAGTAGGCAAGTTGGAGATGGGATGGGTTTGATTGAAGAATTTTATGAAGGAGCCACTCGTGCAAATGCTTCACTGTTGCAACAAATAAAATAAACGTATTGATACTTCATTAAGTTCAATTTGAATTCAGGTTATGCAGATTACCTGGGGTTTTGACTGCTGTCTCTGCCAGGTGATATTCTGATATTCTACCATGGTCATGCTTTAAGAACTGCCTGCTTCCTAAAGAGCAGAGCTCTTGCAGTGTCACGGTGAAGCTGAGTGGTTTTATCATCTCGTGTTGACTAGAATTTTAAGTTGGCCATGTTTTTCTGACTGTATTCATATTATTTGTCCATACTTTCCACAAATCAGAAGAAAAGGAATTTATTCTGTGTGCCTTTGAACTTGTGTTCGTACTTCTAAGGATCTAAAATGCTATGGAAAAAAATCTTTTAAGATGTAGCAGCACAAATTTATTATATTTTCATACTTCTCTTTATGTCCAAACCAAAGTTTTTTACAGGATGACTATAATGCTGATTAGTTCTTGTGCGTGTACCATCCAGTTGTTAGGGCCTGGTTTCAATTTCATGTTTTTATGTTACACTGTTGAAAGTCCATTCTAAAAAAAATGATGAAAATAACTAGTGATTTCAGAGACTATTCACTGGTAAAATAATTTCTCAAGTATTTACTCTGTTTTACTGGGAGGCTCTTTTGGTTCTATTTTAAAATGTTGCATGCAGTTTTGGTTTGGCATTCCCATTATTTAGATATTCCTGCTGAATTTCTTTGTTGCTTTCAGTTCCAAACTAAATCTGCAACATACTGGTTTGAACATGTGGATGATTTCTGTGAGCATATGTTCTCATTATCTTTGTATTTTAGTCCTACAAATGCGCTGGGACACTTTACTGCTTGTAAACTATAAAGTTTCTGGGGTTGGTGGGAACACTGAGTAACTCCTTATGTCTGATGTTATTGTACTTCCTCTTTACATGCTTGTAGTTGTAACGATAAGGTACTGGGCCTCAGTAAAAAGGGAATTTCTGCTTTTCTGGTTATTCTCTCTCTCTCTTTCATAGTATAGTCTCTCTGAGATGTAAATGCTTGTGCCTATGGATCCAAACCTGCAGCTTCTCTGATCATTGTGCCAGTACTGTCAGTGGAATGAGTAAATCTATACTTGTGCAAAACCTTGGGCTTTGCTCTATCCTGAAATTTAGGTCTTGAGGACTCCTTCCGTTTTAAGATCAAATGTTGAAGTTGTCTTGCTTTTCAAAATTTTGTCTTTATTGTGTTTACTTTTGGTTTTGCTAAGAGAATAGTTCGAGGAAAAGGAAGGCGTGAATATAAAAATGAAAAATAAATCAAAGACTAACAGTAGATATTCAAACATCCTGAATAATACGTTGTTTTAAAGTACAATAGTGGTTTTAGTGTACTGGTTACTAATTACACCTTTGTGATCAGAAGTAATAACTGAAGGGATGAAATGAGAGACAGGGAAGAAAAGACCTGCCAGGTTTCTGGTGCTAAATGCCCGGAGAGGAAATGTTTTGTTTTGGTCATGGGTGACCACACAACTACGTGTGGCGATTAAAGAGAGGGAAGGAGGAGACAGAGCTTTTTTCTCATTAGGTAATTCTTGAAATGAACTTATCACCTGAACAGGGGGCATTGGTCTGTGAATCAGAGCGAGGGGTGAGCTTTGCATCTGCATCCTGGGGCAATGCTGGGGCTGCGGGGCTGGCCCTTGCTCCCTGCCCTGCTGAGGGAGCACACACCAATGTCACTGCAGCTCCATTGAGATATGTTAAAAATACAGCACTCAGTCTGTTCCCATTTTGCTGCAAGCCTTTCTTCTTCCCTATTGTTCCTTGATACAGTGGCGTTTTGGGGTTTTTTAACATTATTACAAGTGGAGGTTTATGCAGGAAGAAACTTCTAGTGTCGATTTCTGATAAATACTGATTCAGTCAGTGCTGGCTGCTCTTTCAAAAAAATAACTTAGACTATAAAGAAAGTTTTTTCATGGCTCTGCTTTTAATTTTTGTTCATGCAAAGTCATATGAATTGTCCTTTTTTTTAAAAAAAATATTTTATTTCTGTTTTCACTCTTTAGCTGCTCCATTCTCTGCTTCTTTGTAAAATATTGGCAAGCAACCTTTCTCTTTTTCTGGTTTGGCAGATAATGAATGTTTATTTTCTACTGAAACAAGAGTATGATAAAACCATCAGAGTTCTAAAAATGAAAGGTTAATTTCAACTGTTTTGTATTCTAATATTACCCAGTTGGAACGCTCGACATATTGCTGGTCTCCCAAGTAATATGCTGTTGCACATTGCAGGGAGATGAACCAAATTCATCTGCTAGATTATTTTATTAATCACTGAAATTATCAGTAGCTCTACTGGACATGTATAGGAAGTGTCAGATTCCTCAAATCAAAGGCCTTTATTAAGAAATTATTTCTAATTCCAGTTGTGACTCGGTCAAGGGTTATATTGTATATTTTTGCAGTGTATTTAATGTACTTTCCTCCCATCTGAGGAGGACAGTGTGTGCAGGGAGGCTAGTGGAGGGGAAGTAGTGCTAGAGGGGTGTCTTGATTACTCCCCTAGTCACAGGGGGACTTACTCCAGTTCTCGTTGCAAGCCTGGAGCTGAATCCTTCATAATTTTGTGTGTTGGTGTTTTTAATAAGTAAATAGATAAAAACTGCCCTAGTGACCCTAGCAATGACCATCTTGTGTCCTGAGTCTTTCAAAATAGATGCGGGCAGGATGGTTCTCAGCTCCACATTCCTGGTCCACAGTGCTCAGTGTGCACTTCCTTAGAGCAATACATCTTGTCATCCTTCAAGCTTCACACAAGTCGTGTTGGTTGAAATATTTATCTTTCCCAAACAGAGGTAAAATTGGTAAGAAGTAGAAAGCAAGCTGTTTTTCTTGGTCGGTGTAGTTTCATTTGCATGAAATAACTCTTATAGAGCTTCAGCTGCTCTGAACCCACGGGCCAAGGAGGAGCTGGATGGGAGAAAGCCTTCAAACACCCGGCGCTGGCGGTGGGCGCCTGCTCGCTCCGAAGGGCAGTCGTGGGGGTGTGCGGGAGGCTGCCTGCTGTGAAACACAATTACTTCCCTGCTTCAAAGGTCAGCTGCGGGGGCAGGAAACAGGTCTACGAGCAAAATGAAATCAAGCATTGCAGTCAAGGATCATATTTATGGCTGGAAAAAGTATGAAAGACAAACTAAAAATAAAGAAGAGAACCTGAACTTTAATCAGAGACTCGGGCAGACCCCCTTCGAAATTTTTCTGGTTAGGGCAGTACCCTTTTGGTTGGTGAAAAGGTGAAGTCATCCATTGAAGATATCATTATTTAAATGTCAACATGAGATTATAATCAATGTGGAAGGGTTATTAAATAGTTCACAATTTAAGGGCAAGGGAAGACAAAAAATGTCACAGAATCTAAGAAGGGGGAAATAGTGATAATTCCTGACTTCCTGCTAAACATAAATTTACCAAATTTACCATACTTGTATGCAAAGTATTTACAAACAAGCTTGTAATTAGGAATGCATGATGTAGAAAACAGCGTGGCCTCACAGTTAGCAGAATGGAGGAACATATTTTAGTATTTAAAGAGAGAATGTGAAGCAGTTCATTATCATACTAATTTCTTTAATGGATACTTTAAAGAGAGTGATTTGTTTGTTTTTAATGGGTGGTTACACAGTTTCAATGTCACAAGCAAAACTCTGGATAATTTATCATTTTTAAGTTGAAAGCCAGCTGTATCACAGAGGGAAAGGGATTAGTTTCCTGTCAACTTCCTTTTTGGAAAAAGTAATGTGTGCACACTGAAAATATTTCCAGCCTGGGTAAAGTATGTTTGAGAATACCTTTTGGGTATTCTTGACTTTGAGTCATATTTTGATGGGCAAAGAAAGAGGACTTGCTTTCAGTTTTATGTATTTATAGAAGCCTTATGAGAAATCTAAGGGGCTTTTTTTTTTTTTCTCCTTCACTTTAAAAAGTACAGAGTGTTCAGTCTGGGAGAGCTCTGCCAGCGTTAGCCTTGATGTCTTCTGGCAATGCACTCCGGTGGAGAGCCTTCCTTCAGAAATGCCTCTGTACTTTGAACTCTTGAAGGGACACACACTGCTGCCGTACGTGTGTGCAGCAAGGGCCACAGCCTTTCAGTTCTGGGACACAGCAGGAGGCCTTGATTTTTTGTCTTTGTGTATATGTGAAAGAAAGCAAAATAAGAAATACAGGGCGTGGTGAAAACGTGGAATTTACTCATTTAGAGTTTGGATGTACCTGTTCCTAAAGCAAAAGGTAGGGGGACTGCTGCAAATGCTTATGTTCATGCATGTGGGGAGTGTTTGCTAGAGGTTTTGAGTGATTAAAAAAACAAAAAAAAGGAAAATTTCACTTTTCTGTCAATGCTCTGTGTACACTCGCTGAGGCAGATAGTAAATATTTATGTGAAACATGAAAAAGACATGCTGTAGAAGAATGAAAGTGCATATGCTGTTGCAATGGGAGAATGCCCTATTGTAAATAAACAACAAATATAAATTGCTATTAGACATCAGTACTTCAGGATAAACATTGACTAGGACTCTGTTTTAAAATGTTTCCTATTGTGTACAACTCTTTTAATGTAAAGGGTTTTTTCTTTCCTTTATTCCTTAGCAGTAACAGCATTCATATGAAAATGAAGTGTTTTATTTGCCAGATAGCTGTGTTTTCCCTACCTGATACTATTTTGCTTTCATTAGCTAGAAAAACCACCCCTTGGGATTCCTTACTACAGAGCATGCCAAAAGTATCCCATGGCAGCAATCCCAGCTTTAGTTTCTAGAAACACAGTAACTCACCAGATCCATTAAATCCCAAATCTCCTTTGAGTAACATGAAAGTAATCCTTTTATGTCAAACTGTAATATAAGGGTAAGAAAGTATTGCTTTCATTTGTCAAAATCTAGGAAATAATACAAATAAGCATCTGTCATTTTGAAGTAGAACAACTTGGAAATGAGCAATCCTCGGAGAAATTAAAAGTTTTATTTCATACAGTAGTTGCTGAGTGACTTACTCGGGATGTTATTATTAATTACTGCATAAAGTTAAATAATGCTTGAAATCCCCATTCTCTTGCTTGACTCGTGCTCTAAAGTTGACTGCAACAGAAGTAGAGACTGGCTTAGGTTACAGTAGAAATGATGATTTTTGACAGGAAAGCCATATTACCTTTACTAACTGCATCTGAATTTGAACAAAATGTGCTGGATGCCAACATAAAATGATACTAAGCAAAAGTGTGCTATTTGTTGCTGAGCATTTTGGTACGCAACGCTCACTTGATGATTTTCCTCTCTTTTTCATTCTCTCTAGTGTTGAGGGGGAAGCTCCCAGTAGTGAAACTGGCACATCTTTGGACAGCCCATCTGCTTACCACCAAGGGCCTATAACTCACAGCTCTGCTATCAGCCCAGACCATTACGACCATTCTGCATACGGGCTGTATTCTGTCTCCCCTGGACAGCAGAGAGCTCGGAGGCCCAAACTGCAGCACTCCACATCCATACTGAGAAAACAAGCAGAGGAAGACGCTATTAAAAGGTCAAGATCGCTTTCTGAGAGCTATGAACTCTCTTCAGATCTACAAGATAAACAGGTATTTCAGCTTTGTTACCTTATTTATGACAGTGACATGTCTGTAAGCTGGGAAAAACCTTTTCTAGCATCGCTTCGCTTGTGATGCTGAAAAGACTTTTATTTCCTGTGACCACCTGAATTGAAAATAGTCATACACCCTCAAATTCTGAGGGTTTTGACTTTCCTTCTGTGTTATTTTATCCCTGTCCCCCACACCCCTTCCGCCATCCTAAAGAAAGACCTGAAAGATGTGTTAAAGTAAAAACGGTTCTATTGGGAATTTCATGCTTAGGACAAGTGCTAGGATATTATAATGCAGAATATTTTTCTAAGAAAACTAGACATTTTGAAACTTGGATATCTT
>BJBW01001843.1:0-36488 GCA_004320125.1 Scolopax mira | reverse complement strand
CTGCACTACAGCATCCAAGACTGGTTTTTGATAGCTGCTACCCTTTTATTATGAGTTTAGGAACTCCCAGAATTCCCAAAATTAAGCCTAGGTTAGAGAGGAGCAGCATCTTCTCATGCCACCTTGTGGTAGGCACTGCAGATGGCAAGAGTGGGTTTGGCACCGCGGGGTGGCCAGCAGAATCCTGGGCTCAGGAGCACCCCGAGGCTGCTGCAAACAAGCAAATATTCACACTAAACAGGGGAGAAGAATCACCACCTAATCACCTACTAATTAAAATCCAAAAAGAGAAAGAGAAAGGTAAAGAAAAGCAGACCCAAAGGGAGCCAAAAGTTTCTGTAAATTTGAGACAAATGTGTTTTGCTGAGAGAAAGGAACCGCAGGGTTTGTTTGAACTTTTCTGAAACCAAGTGCAGTGATTTTAAAGAGCCTTTAAAATCTTTAAAGATTTTAAAGATTAACTCTGTGAGTTAATCACACACAGAGACACTGTTAACAAAATGAAGGAGAAGGGGCTACACTGCTGCCCTTTTCTATGCTTTATACTAACTTCTTGCCCACATTCTCCCAGCTAAAACCTCCCCTCCGCCCAATTCAGCACAGATTTTATCCCAAGCTTCTCACTGCCCTGCAGAGCTCAAACTTTGGGTTACAAAATACTCTGGGATGATCAATTTCCTTCTACTGAACCTGCTTCACTGGGAATAAACACCCACTGGAATCCAAAGCCATCACTGCTGAGTCACTAACAAATCACCAAAAGAAAAACCAGCTTTGGGTTGGTCTGAAAGAGAATCTCCCTTTCATTTGTCAGAGCTAACCCAAATTTAAAATTTAAAAAAAAAAAAAAAAAGGTGGTTTTAAAACAGTGACTTGCACAACTGCAGGGATAAAATGTTTCCTTGTGGAAAAATAGGATCAGAGCAGAGGGAGGGACAGAACGTGCAAAGGAAACCAGGAGGAGGAGGCCACCAGGAAGACTTACTTGTCCAGCGCCACGGCTTGCTCATAGGAACGTTTGGCGTTCTCAATGTCTTCGAGGTTCGTCAGAGCAACTGCACCAAAGCAGAAGGTACACACACAAGGTGAGGGGACTTCATTTTTAGGACAATTCTGAGTGTCATTTAGTCATAAAACAAATAGGTGCTGGCAGGGTTGGGTGGACTCCTGCCAGGATTAACTGCACTAATGTCAGTTCGAAGAAATATTTGTCCTGCTTGATCCCCAAAATGTTGGAAATGCACACCCACTCCTCAGGCAACCCAAACCCAGACTCTTACATCTAGAAAGTCTCTTCTAATGTTTAATTTGGATTTGGCTGCAGTTTAACCTTCCTCTTCACCACAGAGAGACTATTCAGACTTTATACTTGTTGGTGACCTACTGGGGAACAGCTTCTTAGGACAGTTTTTATCCCATATTTCACAGAATCACAGAATGCTATGGGGTTGGAAGGGACCTCGGGAGTCCAGAGGGTGGGCCACCCAGAGCAGGTCACACAGGAACATGTACAGGTGGGTTTGAATGTCTACAGAGATGGAGACTCCACCATTTTCCTGGGCAGCCTCTTCCAGGGCCTTGCCACCCTCACAGCAAAGAACTTCCTCCTCATGTTTAGGTGGAACTTCATATGTTCAAATTTGTGCCCATTTCCTCTTGTCCTGTCATTGGGCACCAATGAAGAAAGCCTGGCCCCATCCTCTTGACACCCACCCTTGAAGTATTTATAAGCATTGATCAGATCCCCCCTCAGTCCCCCAGAGAGTGTGGAAACGGTGGGATGGATGGCACAACCTGCACGTCTTTCCTGGATGGGTTTTAATTTGCATTCTAAGAAATACTTCTGTTATCTTCATTTCACCAAAATATGGTGTCGTTGGGAATAACAGTTGCTTTTTGGGGCTGGTTCCTCATCTACTGTTGAGCTTGTAGTTAGGAAGTCTAATGACCCTTTTTAATAATCTTTAAGGAGTACTTTTTACTTTCCTCCATCTGCTTAATTTTAAGTTAAAATAAAAAGAGCAAGACAACTATTTTGCCCCCTTATAAACCAGACATCACTCAGGTCACAGGATACAAGAAGCATTTTGTAAACGCTCTGTTGGCCTAGCACAATAAAACATATAATTTGCTATAACTCATCATGCATCCTGTTGTTAAAACAGGCTTCTCTCTCCCATGCTCACCTTTGCTGAGGATGAGTCTGCAGAACCCCACTGGAAAATATCTTGACCTACACAATTGCACCGAGCAATTGGTTTTATTTTTCATGATATGCAAATCTCTCACTCACGTGAAAATGTTGGACACAGAGGCCTCTGGTGGTTTCTTACCTCATTTCTTGTACAACACATCAGCTCAGACTAGAACTTGTCCGTGTGCTTATTTTTCTGCAAGCTTCTGTGATACGTATATAAACAGATATTGTGAAAAGATCTTATTTTTTTAAAACTTCTCTTTATTTTTACATTCAATGCACGAGGACAGACAAGATGATTATTCGTGACAAAGTATAAAGCCATATATTGTCCTCAAAACAGTTAAAAGGTATAGTGTTTAAGAGTTTAAAAAAGTATTATAGAAACCTTTGTCTTTCCAAAATTCCTCATTACAGAAAAATTCAAATCTCTTAGAAAAGTAGAGTTTTATATCCTTGTGCATTAAGCCATATCATGAAAGTATGTAGATGTTTTTCATCCTTACTTCAAGAAATCTGTCTCTGCATTGCTAACAATCTTCACATAACCCATTGATGGAGCCAATAGCTTCCATAATACACAGTATACACAGCTACAAACAATTTTGAAAAGTTATATTACAAAATATACAGTAGTTCCTTTTTACATTTTTATAGATAAACATTGCATAGTTTTCAAATATGTAATATATAACACAATCACGAGCCTTTTTCTGTATAACTTACGAAAAATTCTGTACACTCAAATAATTATAAATAAAGTGTAAATATCTTCTGGTTGGGGGGGGGGCGGGAGGGGAGAAATATGCCAGGACATGTTGTGCTGTCAAGTGTTAAACAGAAATCTTTGTCAAAATCTGCCTAAAACAGTAGCCCAATATCGCCTGGAGCAAGAAGAGAGGAGAGTAAGAACTGCATAGATCATAGGGGAAAGTTACAGTGAGGAACCATAAAGTATTGATAAAATAATAATTATTACCCTGATTCTTTTGTAGGAACTGCTTTCCCACAGCTACTATCGCTGCGCTTGATGGTTTTATCTCAAGACACAGAACAAGGTGCAGGTTGTTTAAGAAATGAGTAAAAGGAGATGAAAATGGTTCCTGTTTCAATGGTGATCGATGGAAAGTTGAGGTAACTTGGAAAGAACTCTGGATATATTTGCCATATTTTTCCCAAAGAAACAGAGAGTGGGCAATGCGTGCTGGGATTTAAAGAAATAAATTCATTCTGGAAGCATGCAGAAATGTGAGAATAAATGAATAATTCCTGAAGATATCAAAATTCCACTTTAAAAATTCTGTTTCAACTATAGGAAGGAAAAGGGGAAATAATTTCTAAAATAGTTTGGCATAACTCTGCTCTCTGCTACTAAACTTCAAAAGAGCAGAACTATACCAAAACTAGATGCATTTGGAAATTCACTCTGATCCTAAGCATTTTGTCACTGGCTCACAATCACAGAAACAGTTGGAATCTCTGTATGAATGCAATTTGCAAACGCATTTTTCAGCAACATAGTTTGCTGGTTGAAATGTCAGCTTAAAAAAAGTAAATTAAAACCAATTTTCCTTTCTAAAATGCACGTATTTACCTGATAGTCAAGTCCAACCTGCTGGATTCCAGAGCTCTGCAGAAAACAAACAACTGTTGAGAAGTAAAGGTGTCTCAGCAGCACTGGGTGGCTACATTAAACTAGGGGTCTTCTCAGCATTTCCATTAAATATTTGATCTACGACTCAGCCATGGAAACTGGCTTTAAGCAACACTTGGCCTACATTCAGCCACCTAATTTACATATTTTTTTTTTAACATTAGTGGTTGGACTTCAGATGTTATGCCATACTCACTGGTATCTAAGCTGTTGAAGGCCAGCAGAAGTAATCAGCCTGTCTTTGAAATGCCCTTTTTCCAGCATTGAAATTATGCCTTCTGTCGGCCCATGATTCGGGGCAACCTCATGAGCATTTAGTGAAACATCAGTAAGGGTAAGAACTGAGCACAAGTGGCTTCCCACCAAGTGCTACGCTCCCTATGGATTGACTACATGTGGCAGTGACTATGCTACCTATGGATTTCACTTGGGGTTTGGATTGCTACATACGATTGCCAGAAAAAATTCACATTATTCCCAAGGAGGGTGGTTCCAAGTACAACATGATGGTGAAGTGAACACTCCTCTCTCCCCAGTGAAGGTTGCCGCATGTCCCACACCAGCCATAAGCTGCTCTCTCCAGGTTCCCTCTTTTGAGGCTCCAAAGCCAGTCTCCACCACTGGTCTGGAGGATCATTTTGTGGCTCAGACAAAGGGAGCCACAGTCGGAGTGGGTGGCTGTCTCCTCTCCTGGAGAGGTCTGGCCACTTGTCCTCCCTCCTGCCCCATTCCTCTGACCAAAGGGTGACATGGTGAACAGGACCGGGGATGACCATCTAGAGAAAGAAGAATGTCTGCACAACCACATCCTGAGTCCATCCAGCCCTTTGGTACCTACTCAGTGTCTCCAAACCCAACGCTTAACCTTCAGAAGGCAGAGGGATCAGCAATTACTCTTATGGCCTTTAGCTTGAGATAATAAAAGATTTTAAGTCCTGTCCCTGGTGTTAAAGGAGACACAGAGGGCTCAAAATGGGCTTATACATACCCTTCAGCCAGAGCAGGACTTCCAAAGCTTCTGAAGAATGTCCCAGCATTTCGGTTTCCTTCACACACATAAAATAGATTTTGTCTGTACTGGGAAAACTACTATTTTCCACTTTGACCACTGCAAACAGGCCAATGAAAACATTAGGATTCTCTCTTTTTTTGGTCTTTTTTTTTTTTTTTCCTCCTCATTTCCAGAGCTTTTTAGATATTATAAAGTAACTTCTGCTGAGTAAGGCAGTAGGTCAGAAAGGCTGTACTACAAATGCATTGTTTGGTTGTTTTTTTGATTAAGTTTGAATTGATCATCACTCCTTCCATCCCTCTCTTCGTGGGACTACATCAGGATTTCTTTTGTTTGCTACCGCTAGCGTGGGATGAAGATACCACACAGTAGGTCCTCTGGAAGCAAATCTGCCATGAGCTTTTCGACTGGTCATAGATTTTCTAGGGACTATGTCAAGCTTGTTGGACTCCATTCCTTGAGGAGTGATATATTGATGGCTGCTTTGAACCTACCCAAAATGTTCACTCTGTCCTCAGTGCATTGTCCAAGGTGGTTTTATCAAAGGCCTGACTGTCCTATGTTGTATCTCTGCTAATGTGGGTTGATCCTCTACTATAAGGCCGTGTTGTTGGTGCCTGTTTTCTCAACGCAAGCTACAGTTGGTGCCCTTCTTCCACCTCTGTCTTCATCAGCCATCGCGATGGTGTTTTCATAAACCTCCATAGTTTTTAGCTGCTTGTCTTTGGCACCCTCCTCCTCTGCTTTGACTTTGCAGCACTTGCAGAAGCCACAGCAGTGTTTCCCGCAAAAGGCAAGCGAAGACATAATTATATTGTCCCAGGGCTCTAGGGAGTGCATCCAGACAGGGAGGAAATCCCAATTTTGGAGCTTCTCCGGCAGTGAATGCGGTCGCCTCTTCTGCATAATGTTAATGACAACCACAGCCATAAAAAGAGCAAACAGGGGAAGGCAAACACCCAAAAGGACAGGCCAGCCTGCCAGGGACAGCCCAAATACAAACAAAGGCAAAAGAAAGAAACAGATGAGAAGATAAAATATAGCAAACCATCTGTATCTGGCTGTTATGTTTCCCAAGGTCTTGGACATGCGGATTGGCAGCCGGGTGATAGGCAGCGGGTAAAACAGAATAATCCCAGAGACATTGAAGAAAAAGTGGCACAAGGCAATCTGAAAGCAAAAACATTTGAGAAGTTCATTAACCAAAAGACCTCTAAATGCTCCTACCCACCAGACAATAAATTCCAGCAGTACTAAGGCTCCAAAGTTTCCTTTCCCTTCCTTCCCACTGGTTTTCCCTGTCTTTCAGGCTATTTCATGGCAAGGGCTTTCCTGGGATGAAGCAAGGACTCAGCAAATCCTCACACACTGTAAAGATCACCGTCCCTTAAGAGGATCCCCCAAAAAGACAGACCTAGAAGAGACATGCCTAGAAGGGACCAAGACGACGTGCCTCCCTGCAGATGGAGAAGTCTTAAAATGCAGCAAGAAATGGAGCTCACCATAAATAAAGACAACAAATCAAGCAGCTGTCGGGAAACAGTCCTGTTGTTAGTAAGGCATGAGAACTATGCGAGAACGGTTCATTATTGGGTTCTGCATGCACAGGTTTTCAATTAAAAGATGTGAAGTGTAAATTAGATATTGCATGCAGGCTATTGAGAAATAGCCAATGGTACAAATTTGGATTTTCCAAAAATGAGTTAAGACTTCATAGGGCACTGAGGAGATTCCTGAAATGTGATTTCATCTAGATCTTTTATCATAATTTGATTCACATACTCCAAAATTTTTTTTAAAAAATAAGTGTGAAGAGACACCTACTTGCTCAAGATTTCAGAAGTTGCTTAGGCAGAATAAGCATATACTGAACAAAACAGTACGTTCCCTGCTCACCTTACCTTATTCTCATTCTATAACTGTTATCAACCTAAAGTAAACATGAAAGTACAGGGGTTTATTTCTAAAGTACGTTATAAAAACAGCAAGCTATCGTGAAATCTGAGCTCGGTCAAGATACTATCTTCTCATGATTACATCTGTTCTATCTTGCCTGAGGACAATAAAATGACTTCTGTAATTTTCTGAATTTATTGTGGCTAGTAAAAAAACATCCATCCTATTCACAAAGAAAACTTCATTATCTTTTTCACTCTTTGATGTAGAGGGTTCATTCACATGTTATCTTCTGCCTGGAATGTTCTTTACTAGGTGGTAAATGGGAGCCCAAAGCCAGGCTGGCTACTTTTCAAATAGTCTGAGGCAAGAAGGAATTCAACAAAACCCACTTAGATTAGATTTACAATAAGGAAATAGATGCCACGATGTTCCCTGCAACCTCAGGCAGGTAGAGAGCTTGAGTAGTACAGCCTCCCTTTAGGTTACAGGAGTCCCTGTACATCCAAAGGAGGGAAGTCAAGGAAGCATTGGTTTCTACTGACCTGTAATGAGTATTTTAATGTACTCCCAGGACTTGCTAAAGCCGCCAGTATAGCTGTTGTGGTTGTGCCAATGTTAGCTCCTAAGGTGAGGGGATAGGAGCGCTCGATGCTTATAACGCCAATGCCTAGGAGAAAAGAAACAGGATGGAGTGGGGTCAGAGTGGTGGAGAAGATAAAACTTGGGGATAAAGAGTACTGTACGGACAACTTACCAACAAGGGGTGTAATAGCAGACGTGAAAACGGAACTGCTTTGGACAACGAAGGTCATACCAGCCCCTGCCAGCATAGCCAGGTACCCAGCCAGCCAGGTAAAAGGAAATGGGAAATCTAAAAAAAAAAAGAGAGAGAGGGAGAACACTGTCTTTAGGAAAACAGAGTGGTGTATGGAACAGTAACACAGCAGTGAAAAGACTGTTAAGCATTTCAGTTGCAGATATATTGTTTGCATATTGTTTCTTACACAAGGATTTTGAGTCAGAGTCAGTTCTACTGCTCTAATTTACCCTCTTCACCATACTCCTTCTCCAGCCTCCCAGCACTGGATACACTTTGAAATGGATACTAGACAAGGCAGTCATTTGTCCTGACCAAGGATAACAATTAGCTGCGAGAAATGTTTCTACAAAGGTCAACGCAACACCTTCTAGGTGACTTGAGCACCTCCATTTTGGCAACCAGGCACCCGCTGCATGAATCAGATCTTCAGAAAGCTCTGAAGAACAACCTCAGAAAATCAGGTTGGTGGTTCTGACTGGTTTCAAGCAGATCACCTCCTAAAAATTCACTCGTTAACTCTTGCAAAGAAAAGCTAATCACACAGATTTAAGAAACTAGACACAATGGTCCCCTGCAGTCTGCAGATTTACAGGAGACCAAGGAGTCAGGATTTAATCAGTTGGGAATACACAGAGGAAGACGAAGAAGATCACAAATGAGCAGTAACTGGCAGCTGATTACTTTCTGTCCCTCCTTTTTAGTTCAGGCAATGTTCTTTGCCCAGAAGAGAAGACAAAACTTTGTTACCTCCCCCGTTTCATAGAATGGTTTGGGTTGGGAGGGACCTTAAAGACCACTGAGTTCCAACCCCCCCGCCCTGGGCAGGGACACCTCCCACCAGACCAGGTTGCTCAAAGCACCATCCAGCCTGGCCTTGAACCCCTCCAGGGATGGGGCAGCCACAGCTTCTCTGGGCAACCTCTTCCAGGCTCTCACCACCCTCACAGGAAAGAATTTCTTCAGTCCTCTCTTCAACCACAAACAGACACTTGCCAGAACTGTTTTTCCCTTCCACAGGCTGTGACCTCTCCATTTCCGGGAGGATGAAGAAAAAGCAGCAAAGTGGAAAAAAAAACCCAACAAAAAACCAAATACATTTGCACACAATGGATCCAGGGTGAAAAAACAGCCCAGGAACACGAGGAGAGACAGAAAGTGCCACTACTAAGGGTTGCCTTATCTTCCTGAAGAGAGGGTTAAGGAGTGCAACAGGGCAAGCAAAGGAAATTAGATCATTAATCACTACAAACTTCTTTTTTTTTTTTTTTTTTCCTAAGTAACTTTAGAAGAAACACACAGGCCCAGTGCCAGAGCCGGCAATCACAGTCTCAGCACATCAGCGCTATCTTTTCAGGATGGGAACATTACATTTCTAACAGCTAATGATTATACATCAAGAAACAGGGCCTGGACTTTGGTCCCTGTTGCTGTTAATCTGCTGCAGATCGCAAGCAAGCAGTTCGCTAATAGATTTCTTAAAAGAAAGAAAATAACACGCTGAGGAGGAAAAATGTTGGAGTGGGGGCGACTTCTTCTGTTATATCTGCCAGAAAGGGGGATATCAATAAATGTGCTCGGTGTCCTTGTCATTCCTAAAAACAATCTTCAGGAAAAGCAGGTAATTACCGGTGTTGATTGTCTTCTTGATAACACTCGCCACTTGTCCCTTAAGCACGGAGTTTAATAGCTTAACTATCATCACCAAACAGGAGCACAGAACCAGCAGGGACAAAGCCAGAAGGATGAGACCGATGCCAAGATCGGGCAGGTCTGAGTTTGCAAAGAGATGCTGGCCTGAAAAAGAAAAGGGAAAATTAATTGGCCTCGCTATGTTTTTTGCTCCTGATCCCAAACCCAGCTCTGGTTTCCATGCGTGCCCTTAAGAAAATGGGACCAAAGCACCCACAGCTTTGAGGGGGTGATGCATCGAGTGAAAAAGACACCTCTCTTGCTCCACGAAAGCCACGTCTGAGTAGGGTAAGAGGAGTTCTTGTATGGAAATGCTCATAAAATACACATGGGCCACTCCTGTGGGGCAGGCAGGAGCTGGGTGACCCTATGCAAGGGGGCGTCAATACAGAAACATGAGGAAATTTTGGGGTGCTCCGAGCCAGGTGGTGGGTCGGCTCTTCCCAGAGGTGGCTGAGAAGGGCTGCTGAAAGTCCTGAGGGGCATGCATAGGGATGGAGATATCCAAGCAGCCACGGCAGCAAAGTAACTGTAGATCCAAGTCACCTGAACAGACAAGGGTGACATGATACTGAAGACCTGATATCCGGGAGCATGGAAAGAGATCCACCTGCAGCCAGATATCATGATGATGCTGGTAACTCCAGCTGTACAGCTAGAACAGAGCTCAGGCTGCTCTGACTGGGTCCATATACAGGAGAGTGCCTCTTGATATACCTCTGAGATGGTCTGGTAACACCCTTAGAAAGCTCCATACATTTGTAAAGATACTACCAGAGGAGAAATGGTTCTATTACTTACATTTACTGATATATTCTGTTTCAGTTATGTTCTTGAGGGTCCATGTCGTATTTCCTTCAGTCCAGCAAAACTCAGGAGATGTGCAGTTTTCTGAAGGTGGAATTGTGACGTTCTGCAGCGTCTAAAGGTTGCCAGACAAAGCAGATACCTCGGTCACCTACAACCCTTCAGTAAGTGCTCACGCAAAGTTCCAGGTCTTTACTGCAACCAAGCGTTCATCAACTAAAGGTGGATTCGTAAAACTGGCACCACCACAAGGCAAAATTTCTTGCATTCTTAAAATAAATGGTTGTGCTGTTGCTGTTACTCAAGTCAATCAGTGCAACATCTAAAGATTAAAATATCCCCCAAACCTTCCTCATTGTAAGAACCATAGCACCAAGTCATCAGTAGCTCAGGACCTTCACTACTGATGCCAAGGTCTGTGGGAAGAGGTTTGTGTCTGGCTGCAGCTGGGGGGCAGTGACATTCCTTTTCCACAGCTTCCTTGGGTCAAAAGAAAGACCTCTTTACTGTCGTCTTAACTGCAATTAATGGCCTGGTGCACAGGACTGGGACTGGGAATACTGCCCTCCTCATGTGGACTCTGTTGTTGGGTGATCCAAGCTGCTCAGGGCACCCTTCTGTGCTTCCGTCTTCCCACCTGTTAGAACATGGCTACTGCTACTGCTTTCCTTTCAAAACTGAAACATGTTATCTGAGAGATAATTACAATCACTATAATCATTAGCTTTACTGCGCCGAACATGGATTTCTATTAATGCCTCAATAAAACCTTGCTTATAAGAGCTTTTAGTCCAGATGTACTGCATTCTGACATGAGGTCCAGAAGTCCTCAGGCAGATTAAGGAAGAGTTTGCTGACTGAACTGTACTTCCCCACAACGGGGGCTACCAGCCAAATGGACTCTGAACCACCCTGATGAACAGGAGGCAGCTTTAGGATGCAATTGAGTGATTCTCTTTTGCAGAAATGTGGAAAGAGATCATGTTTTCTCACTGGGCACTGCCTGCGGACACCCATGTTTGCAATTCCCCTCCAGGGAGGTCCATCCAGTGCCCCCCACATCACCAGGGAGAGCCTGGTCTCCAGCCTGCCCCAACACATCAACCTCTACAAACACAACGCAATGTTGCTTCTTGCCATCCTGAATTTCTTTTGGACAATCGAGTTGCCAAGCAGCTGCATTAGATCAAAATATTTATCCTTACATTTCACTTTAAACATATGGGCTTTGCATGCATTTATCCCTGACATACATCTGTTTAATCATTTTTTCCAGAAATGAGTTTAACCACGAAGAATGTGAATCATTTAAAAGATCTTCCTCTTCTCCCACAAAGGTCAAGTCAAGCTTGTAGTTTTTGCAATTTGACTGTATGCTTGGGCAGTAGTTAGACAGACAAAATATAGACAAATGCAGTAAAAAAAAATGTGTGTGTATGGAAATGTAACCCTCAGCCTACAATTTCCCTGTAGTTGCTTGTCTTCTGGCCATCGAGGCCATCGTTCCATGTGATCTGGGCTCCTCTAAAAACCCAAGAGCTTAATTTTAACCTCCACTATGTGTCCTTAAGTATCTTCTGCCTCAGGACTTCAGGGATTACCTGATATACCTACTAGCAGGTCGAAGAGCCTCATTAGAATAGACTCATTAGAATAGACTCATTAGAATAGTCATCTCAGATCCAAGGGATATTTAATGCTCCAATTGTTATTTGGATGAACAACACAAAGCAAACACTCAGCTCCACAGTCTACAGGAATACTCATTTGGTGTCAATTTGGGCAACAGACTCCTTCCAGCTGCAGCCTTGTTTGGGTGGAGAACAGTGGGATTTGGTCCCACAGAGCCTTTTCCTGAGGGCAGTTTTCCAAGAGAGCTGCAAATAACCAGTTGCCACCAGGCCACACTAACACACAGAAGACTAAAGCTGGTTAGATCAATAGATAAATGGTTGGCAAAAAAGGCATTTTCTTTGTCTAATATTGCAGATTTTTTCCACGTTCAGGGAGTGGGTAGGAGTGTCAGGGTTTAAAGGCATTTGGATCTGAAAGGTATAGCTCCAAACCACCAGTTTTGATAAGCAAGGGCCTGCATGGTACCGAAAGCAACCAGTCAAGCCCACCCCTTGTATGACATTTTGCTTTAAGTGGAGAAAAACTACACTAAATTGTTTTCATTCTTTTTCTGCTGAAAAAAAATAATATTCATTTAAATCTCTAATTTCACAATCCCATGAGAAAGATCATCAGCAAGAAATCAGCAATATATTTCCTGAGGAGCCTGACAGGAATTTATCATAATACTCACCACATTGGTTTCAGTTACACACCAAATCTTTACCAGACTTTTGTTTTTTGCTGATTCATCGTTTGTAGCAATCGCATTTATTACTGATTTATCAAGCTTAAAAAAAAAAAAAGACAGAGAAAAAAAAAAGTATTATTCCAACTTGTCTCCCACACTTCTGCCCAGCTTTACTCAAATAACTCTCTTTGGAAGCTGAACCATGTAAACCCTGCATGACCATCTCTACTGCTGGAGGTGCTGCCCACAAGGAGAAGGGGGTTTAATCCCAGAAAAAGAATAAAAAGAAGACGCCACCTACTAATGAGCTTTACCCTGAGGACAGAGAGAAGTGAGTGGGAGCCCCCCCTCCCATATTCAGAGCATTTTGAGTGAAACAAGGAAGCAGCTTCCTTGAAGAGACCAAGAGCTTACCTCGATGATGAGCTTTGTAAAAGGGTCTGTGATAACTTTTAGTAGCTCAGGGGCATCGTCACCACTTTCAAGATGAAAGGAGTCAACTATAACGTTGGTGAGATGGTAAAGATAGCCAGAAATAACTTCAATGGGCAACAGGGCAAACACAGCGAGCCAGTTAAAGAAATCATGGATTGTTGCCCCAGCAAAGGCCCTGAAAGAAGAAATTTAACAACAGAGCTGCTTTTAATTAAACAACGTGTTCACAGCATCAATTAAACGTGAAATCATAGACATTGGGGGTGAAGCCTGTTTCAAGATGGGAATAATTTAATTTCTGGGGTCACAGAAGAAGTCTACTTTGCTATAGAGATCTAAGTCACCCCACACTGTTCACTGGGTGAAAGAGTCAGCCAAGGGAGTGAAGTGAGTGAACGAGTGAAACACATGAGAAAAGGCAAAAGTGATCCTTAACAATTCTTCAGCCGAGAGTACTTGTCTGAAGAAAGAAGTGAAGAAAGCCTTCATTTGTTTTGCTTTTCCCTCATTCTTGGTACATTTTTAATCCTCATCCAGGTGTTGCCTCTGGGCCATGTTCTCCTTGACTCATGGAGGAAGACGGCTCTTTGAAGCCCTCTCACATATTCTTGCAAACCATTGGTGTACAGCTCCCTTCCAGCTTCTCCTCCACAGCCTGGGGAACCACAGCTCTTCCCTCAAAGGCACTCTTTCCCACCTTCCTAATAGCTGCTTGTGGTCTTCCTAGTTATCATCTGCAATCTGCCTGCATTTGGTTTACAATACAGCTCCTTAAATTAAACATTGTGAAAGAAGAAAATGTGTAGGAAACATTCCTTGAAATGCTAATCCTGTAATTTATGTTCCCACTGACAAACTGCTTGAGGGGAAATCAGAGGGAACATTCAAAGTAGGCCAACAAAACTGATAGTGCTAAACCTTCCATTTACAGACTGAAGTGATTGTTAATTAAATGTTTAAAAACATCTTCTTTCTCATTATTATTTGAATACTTTTCCTTACCAGATACTAAGAAGCTACTTTGGTGTTGGAATTTAAGCGACAGAGAATATCAAAACCAAACACTCAGGACAGTAAACCTTGGAGAAATATATTTGAGTTGGGTGTATTTGATATGTCTGGCATGCCATAAATGACAAGGTACCAAACTCTCATATCCCTCCCAAGTTCACTGCCCATCTCAGTAAGCCGTGAGCTCTCTTGGTAATAAGAGGCAGCCTAACAGTTGTCACTGTATATATCTGACAACCAGAACACTTCACTTCTCTACAGTTATCAGCTCTTCCTTATTGTAGACTTAAAACCCCCTCGACATCAGAGTCTCTTTTAAGGAGAGTAAACCAAAATACCATTGTGCTAACTTTTTGTACTGGCCACCCATAATTAAGAGATAATCAAAGGTGGGTGGTATAGTGGGAGCAGCTAAAAATTTACCCTTGTGCAAGATCTGATTAAAACTGGTGGATTCTTACAAAAACACAAAACTTTTATAGGAACCTAATATGCTTTTCTTCAAGTACACTAAGCCATATATCTAGACAGCATTATGCAGCCATGTTTGTGATTCCCCAACTAGACGTACCAATTTGGTCAATAGAAAGGTTGAATGACTGTAGTAGTGACAGGGAATATAGAGGAAAACCTACAAAGAAGGAAGAAAAGCATCTGTTTGCATCTAGTGTTTAGGTACGATACCTTCTAAATTCATTCCTGTCCCCAGCTTGCATGAGTGCCACAATCGTGTTCGTGACTGAGGTGCCAATGTTTGCCCCCATTATGATGGGAATAGCTGATCGGACGGTCAGCACTAGAAAGCAGAAAAGGAAGATGGGAATGAAAAAAAAATTAGGCCATCAGCAAGCTCCGATAAAAATTAACAACTATTAATGTCACTGGAACTTCCCTTGGCATCTCTGGGATTTGGTGCTCCAATCAATATTATTTTTAATCAAGCCCCCTGGGAATTTGGTGCTCCCATGGTCCCATGATCCCCACCAAAAGTGCAGCCCATGGTTACCCCTTTTCACCACATGTTAGAGGGACAGGGTAAGATGAAGTCTCTTCTTTCCCAGGCATTTTCCTGCTTAAGGCAGAATTTAGAAATAGTGCCATGGAAGCAAATTAAGCTCAGCAACTGGCTAATGTGAGAAAAGCATAGCAATACTTCCAAATTATACCAAAATTATCAATGCCAAAGCTTCCAGTGGTTTTCATTGAGTTATGGACTTATCATTACTACTACTACTATTACTAGCTGTGAGAATCTGCAATCTCTACTCTTAGACTCAAAGCTTCTACAGCTTCAGCACAGCTGGGAATATTTTCACCCCAGACCAAGATTTATGAGTGATCTGTACAAAGATAGTGTAAGCAGACTTACACGTGGAGGACACCATGCTGACCACAATGGATGAAGAAGTGCTGGAGCTCTGGACCATAACAGTCACCAGAACTCCAATCACCAACCCCGCAACAGGATTAGACAACACTGAATCATCTTGAAAAATGTCCCCTGCTGCTTTACCTACAAAAAAACCATATTCCCAGAGTGAGGGAAGTGCAAGGGAAAGTCCACAGTAACTATTAGAGCATTTAATTAAAGATCATTCAACCATTTACTTGATATATTAACCATGCTTGCCAGTCAAAATATGTACAACGTGATGTAGCCCAGGGATCCAAATTCAGGTCCTCAACTCTCAGCTTCTCAGTTATCAGAGGATACTTCATAGTCTCTCTTTTCAGAGACTGAACAAGCTCTACTGAACTCTGCAGAGAACCATGTAAAACCCCAGCCATCAGAGGAAAGACTGCAGGACACAAACCCCGCAGATGTATAGATTTAAATGCCTTGATATTTTTGGTTACTGCATCAAGGAAAATTATTTTAATAATCCTGAGCAATTCTGTTCCTGTAGCTTTTTGTGTTGCTAAAAATCCAAAATACTTCCACAGGAGGCCACAGATTTCTCCCATAACCGCTTCTGAATCCATCAGCGGAATCCAACCCTTGGAAACAGGCAAATGTAAAAGATACATTACACTCTTTGAAAGATTTGGGGGACATTTCAGCGCTGGATGCTTTGATGAGGAGTGCAATTTTCATATTTCACCTTGTTGAAATGTCTTTCACATGGGGCAGATTTATGCACAGATGTATTTGTGTAAAATGTCACTAAAGTAACAGGAACCTACTAAGAAATTGGGTCCAATAATCCCAACATCAACAGCTCTTTGGAATTTGAGAAACAAAGACCCTTTCAAACAAATGAAGGTCAGTCTTCAATCAGAGCTACTTCCTTCTGAATCTATATCTCAACACGTAAATCTACGGAGAATGTTCGTGAAGAGTGATGCTTGCAATTTAATCACTGAGATTAAATTTACTGCTTCATTCATAGTTTATTCTTGACATTTTAGACATTTTCATACCTCCTACCAGTTGGAAAGCAGAGCTCAGTACATCCAGAGAACATACGAACATGTAGAGCAGTCCAAGTAGCATAATAAACTTCCCGATCCCGTAGAGTACACGAATGATTTTTCCTTTTCTATCCAGTTCTGCAAAACAAACACATTATGCATGAAAGACTTGCTTATTTGGTGTTCTCTCTGGAACCATCTAGGGCACAAGCTACACGAGACTATGTAGTCAAAGACAGTGTTGTGACCTCAGCGGGTGATTAAACCCAAAAAGAATGTTCTTCTTAATCAAATTTTAACTGCAGAAGCAGGTGGTTTGTTTGCCTAGTTGTACCACGTAAAAGCTTTTGGTGTATGACAAAAACCTTATGAAATCTGAGATTGATCCTCAGTGTTACACAGTCGTATTATTGACTGAAGGTAGACAAATATGAGCCTGGATATAAAACCATATTAGTTTTGGATTGTTTTCAATGTATCTGCTTGTGTTTTTAGGAGGATAAGCAGCATGATTTCCAGATTCTTCTTAACTGATTAAATACAATATCTTCATTCATTGTTGGGGAAGGTGAGACAGAATGTAAATCCTACATCTGAAAATTCCTCAAATCTTAAAATTCAGTTCTGCAGCAAACACTGTTTCAGAAAAATAACCAAGGAAAAGAGAGCAGGGAAAAAAATAAATGCAGGTAACTTATTTACTGAGCAATGGCTACCTGACCACTTGACCCCAGTGTCCTGCAGTTCTGGCAGAGCCCATGGGTCCACTTCTTCTTGCCTGGTCTCATCTATCAAGGCTATTGTGGAAAATGCAGGTTGAATTTCCCCTTTATTTCCAAGTGAAGCCACGTTGCCTGATGAAATAGAAGATTAAAAAAAATGGTTTAGTTACTTTCCACCTTCTCCAAGGAGCCCCAAAAGTTACATATCTCTGTAATTCACAGGCGAGCACACATTACCTTTGTGATTTTCTCCTTCTTTCCCAGTCATATTCTGGTTCTGTTTGGAGGAGTCCCCAATATAGTTATTGGTTTCGGGCTTTTCTACCTCAGGCCAGGGAGCCATGATCTGTGAATAACGAAGTAGTGCTGATTGAAATACATGTGCAGTCAAAATATTCGACTTACAGCAGGGTATGTGAGAAATATGATTAAGTTTAAGAGCAAAGGACATGGTAATGGAATGGAAGCGATTTGAACTTGAACACAGCTTTCTAGTAATCTTTATGCATTATTCCCTTATTTGCCAAATTAATTTCTCAATTATTTTTTAAATCACACAGTTTATTTATTTGTGCAATTTACACAACTAAAAAAAATTTCCATTTCATGCCTGTATTTTTGTTCACTTTTAAGTGTCACAAAAGCAAAGATTCCTCTGCTTTCCAAACCTTAGGCATTACTTTTCTTTAATTCATTTTATCTCCTTTCAGCAAAAAGTCAGAGGACTTTTCAGCAAAAAGTCAGTTTCACTTTTTTTCCGCCTTCTGGATTTAACTGACTGCTTTTGCTAAACTGGTAATTCAATACACAGACTTTAGCAAAGAAAGTTCTTCCCTAAAGCACTGCCTGGTTTGGGTCACGTATGCTAAACAGATGTTGCTTTTCATGGTTCATTCCTGTGGAAGCATGGAGGATACATCGTTCCCGTGAAAGCATGGAGGATGCAGAATCACAGGATGATTAGAGTTGGAAGGGACCTTAAAGATCATCCAGTTCCAACCCACTTGCCATTGTCAGGGACACCTCCCACCAGAGCAGGTTGCTCCAAGCCCCATCCAGCCTGGCCTTGAACCCCTCCAGGGATGGGGCAGCCACAGCTTCTCTGGGCAACCTGTTCCAGTGTCTCACCACCCTCCTCGTTCCTGTCGAATAACGGAGGGGAACGTGACCCTGGACAAGGTGGAGGAAGACCTCAGAGTTTCGAGCTCCAGACTGATGCTTGCTGAATGACCAGAGAAGAGCATAATTAGACAGGGGTGGCCATTGGCAGGTCTATATGTGCCTGGAACTCACAGCTGGGGCTGCAAGGAAAGCTGAGACAGTGGCAGCAAGGTCAGGCTCACCCATCCCATGCAGGCTCTCTCTCTGAACCTCTTCCTTCCTGACCCCCTTTGAGCACATTTGACTTGTATTAATATTAACAAATAATAACTTAAATAAATAAGACGTCACATGGCCAAGTCCTGCCGACACAGGAACAAGCATTTTGACAGACATTGCCCAGGGAACAGAGGAGGAGGCAGCTGTTCCTTGAACCAGAACTTGGAATTATAGAATGGTTTGGGTTGGAAGGAACCTTAAAGATCGTCAAGTTCCAGCCCCCCTGCCATGGTCAGGGACACCTCCCACCAGACCAGGTTGCTCCAAGCCTCATCCAGCCTGGCCTTGAAGAGTCCTACTTACTTCCTTCACCAGTATTAGAAGCCAAAGGGAGGGTCATGAAAGAGGGAGAAGGTGACCATGGGGAGCTGATAATATGATAATATATGATAATACTTTCTACCTTTCCAGGCTTGTAAGGCTGTTGGTTTCCTCAGCCAGAATGACCAAAAACTCAGTGGAAAGGATGGGAGAAGTGAATCCTACCCAGAAAAGCCTCACCTTCGGCTCTGTCTTTTCCATCCATCTCTGCCACAGGATGGTCAGTGCTGTGGACAAAGCTGCCCCACAGCCCCACGGGGCTGAAACACCCATGAGCAAATTGGCCTGCAATGCTCCTCAAAAACAGAGCACCCACCTCCAGCCTACAAAAGTCGGTGTCAGAGCCAGTATTGTCCTGTAAACAAGGTTCACCTGCATTTAGCAGCCACTCTAAGGGAGTATAATTAGTCGTTCGTTTTATCATAATGTGAAATGGTGAAAACGTTTTGTCTCTGCCCAATAAGAGACAAAGAGAGGAGTATTGACACACTCCTCTGTGTGTCAATAAGCCACACATTCCCCTCCTTTACCTGGGAAGGAAATGTCACAGACAAAATCATTCATGTAAAGAGGAGGGTATTGTTTTCTGTCACTCCCCAAAGAAAAGAGTATTCCCCCTTCCACATTAGCAGGAAAAATTATTCTACAATCCTATGAGCTAAAGCTATGCTTTTACACGTTCTTTATCTGTGGCTCCCAAGATACACAAAGAAAGATCTCAGAACAGCTGGAAGAAAATCACTCTTGCTTGTTTCAACAAGGGTTTCCATTTGCTTGGAGCAAATTGTCATATTTTCACCCATGCCAGAGAGCAACCTCCAGGCCCCACCCATGCCAGAACGCCTCCGTCTTGTTAAACGAGTTTCATTTATACATGTTCAGCGTTTAAAGAGCTCTTAAAAAAAAAAAACAACAACGATGACCCAAAAAAAAAAAATACTCAGCACAAGTGCTGAGTGAAATACAACCGTGAAAACTGCGTTGGAAATTCGGATGTGAAGTTGCACGGAAAATGTATTCCCACCAAGGAGAGACAAAATCTGCTGGACACCACCAGCCATCAGTACTCTTACAGCTCTTCTGTTACATTCCGCATGGAAATGAAGGATTCATCCTGCAAGATTACTCTATGGAAACTGAGCTGATGCGTTCATTGGAGAAACTGGAGCCTGAAAACTTCAGCAGAAGCAGAGATAGCCTCCATGTCTCCTAAATAAACTCTCCCCATGGAAGAATTCAGCAGGGCATTTTTTCATAATGAGCACCATGTTCCTGAGGTGCTCAGGATCCCACAGGTACGTCATGTATTATTATTGTTTTTGCTTTATGTGATTAAATACCATAGAATGAGAGTTGACCACCTCTGTGGAGGAAGTTTATTTAATAGGTATGTATATAAAGTTATTCATATGAGCCCTAGTCAGCCTCTGATTTGGGAAGGTGGACTTGAAGACTGGAGGTTTTTATAGTGTTGGGGGTTGCAGAGGTATTAGTAGAACAGCCCATTCCATGGGATTGGTATCAAGGACGGACGAAAGCAGAACCATCTAGATCCTCGAAGTGCTACCAAAGCTGTCAGCTTTCTCCTGATCCCAACTCTTGTTAAGAGGAGCAGCTGAGAAGATAGCTTACAGCCACCTGATACTCCCTTTGCTAAGAGTCCTGGCCACAGCTACTTACTGTTAATTAATCGCTGCGCTACAAGGGTAATCTGCATGCTAAGGTTTTCTCTTCAAAGAGGTTCTCCCTTGGCCCAAACACAGACATTGACATCTTGAGAAAACACTGGGAGGGGGTGGGGGGTGACGGGGGTGACAGAGGTGACCGCACGGCTCCCCGGCAGCTCCTCTGGGAAGGCTGGCTGACGTCAGGCGCGGCGCAAGCGACCAACATCATTTGATGCAAGGTGTAAATGACAACGAAAAACCCAAAACACAACAAAACGCTAATAGTGGGTTTCCTTTTGAAGGCCAAAACATTAACTGGGCTGGGAAGGGACGCGTTAGAGACCGGGTGGAGGACGGGCCGGTGATGAGGCGCGTCGTAACGAGGAGCTCCCTTCAGCCGGACGCACCGGTCCCTGTCCAAAGGCAGGATTGGCCACAATTGCTGGACGGGATGCCCAGAGTGAGGAGCTCTGCCCATCCCCGGGCCAGCCTGGGTGTCTCAGCATCTTCCTGCCTTAGAGGGAGAGGTGGACCTGGTGTCCGGAGAAGCGCTGGCCCTTTGGACATCCACCCAGCTGGAGCTGTGCTGAGGGGGGAGCAAATTTCCTCCCGAAAAGTGGCAGGATAAAATATTCCATGCATATTGCAAAGGCCTGAAAGCTAAGGCTGTAACCCAGCCCGTCGGGGTGAAGCTGGCAGCAAATCTTCTCGTGCCCCCCCCCTCTCCCTTTTCCCCCGTGCTCCTTTCAGCTGTGAGTATAGTCTTTCCTTGCCTTCGGAAAATGCTAACGACGCCTGACATCCTCCCATTCTTGCTCGGAAAGAAACCAAAACCTCGGGAGATAGAGGGAAATGGTGGCACTTGGATTCCAAAATAAAACACAGGCGTGAGAGAGAGAGAGAGGAAGCCAAAGCCGAGGTGGGTTCCCATGGGTTTTGACACTCATATCTGCTCCCCCGCTGCAGCGTTTCCAAGAGTTAAAAGTCTGTGGGGAATCGTTTGAGCAACACGGGGGTGTCGTCGCCTTCCTCGGTGACTCACTGACCTGCAGCAGCAGGGCTGGGCTCTGGGCTGCTTCTCGGTTTTTGAACCAGAAAGAGCTGTAAATCTTTTTGTATTTTGCCGGACTCAACGTGGAGAGCGGGAGCTACCAGGCTCTCCATGCCCGGAGAGCATTGTTCCTACCTCTCCACCCGTGACAGCCCAGGGAGAGTGCCTGAAATAAGAACTACCACCTTAAAGAACAAAACCTCACCTCCAGGGGAGCAGAGAGAGTCAAACCAAAAAAGTGAAGTACAGCAGAAAACAGCAGTATCTTTTCAAAACCAACCGGTAACAACTGCAACAACCACCAACGTGGCCATACATCTGCCTAGGGGCTGCTTGGGCAGCTCCAGGTCAAGTTTTGGCTCCAGCCATGCTCTCCCCTCTCTCACTTGCTCTCCTTCTCCCTCAGCTTTTCTCCAAACACACATCACTTCCCTGTCACTCACCGCCGCGCCACGGTTTTTACGTTAAAGGATTTGTCCCACCGTGTGACTTGCTGACACCACCGTCCTGCAGGACTGCATATTAAATATTAGCATTTATCACACGTACTTCCTAGGTGTCAATGCTCAAGCTACACAGCGCTGCTTCTTAGACCCAGCTGGGAGAGCTATTGGGCTTTGCCTCCCTCCCAGCCCCGCAGAATCCATCACTTCTGACCATAAACACACATTACGTAGAGACAGGGGAGGGAAGATCCTCGGCCAGCACAAATTCATTCAGCTGCTTTACCTCAGCCAAAAAAATTTTTGCCCCAGAACCTGTTCCATGACAGCCTGGGCGCCCCGGGTGCGACCGAGCGGGAGACGACACATAAACACCAGGAATGACTCAGCCTCCCTTGGAGCAAGTCCTGCCTCTGCCCTGGCACCAGCTCCTTCCTTGGGGCTTTTTTCTCTGAAGGAGTCAGCAGGATCAGCCAGGGTGTAAACTTTCCAGTGGTAAAGGGGAAAGAAAAAGAAAAAAAAAAAAAAAAAAAAAAAAGACATGGGAAAAGTGGGTATTAAAAAAAAAAAAAAAGACGTGGGAAAGGAAAGGTAAATAAAAAAAAAAATAGAGCATCATTCTCACTCTTTATCCCTATGGATCCCTCAGCCTTTTATTTATTTATGTATTCAAACTTTAAGAAGTTTGAATCTAGCATGCACCAACCCCCTCCCAAAAAACAACCACTCACATTTAAAATAAACTAGCAAAGAGAACTAATTTCTAAGCAAGTGCAGAGAGAAAAGGAATCCCAAACATGAATTTTTCTGCATTCACAACCAAGCAAAGCACCAGATGCTGCCAGAGCCAAGTGAACTATTTGAAATGCCTGCCAGGTATTTAAATAAAACAATCTTTTTTTTTTTTTAGAATAAAACAACAACAAAAAAATAATAAACCCAGCAACAAGGAAATGCAACAGGTCTACCCCATCCTGAACACTCAACAGGTAGCGAAGAAACGCGAGAGGAAAAAAAGCAAGGACACTAAAAAAACTTACTGATCCGAATGGAAGAGCTGCTAATAAAAGTTACTGAGAAACCAGTGGATTTCTGCCTCCTGCCACATTAGTTGAGCTCACTGCGTTAGACGAATGGATTCCTCTTACCTCCGTGGGCCACACTGAATTAGCATAAGGCAATGTTTCCATCGAGAATCGCCTGGCACGGCCATGGTGCAGCGCACAGCCCTGGCACACTATCTCCCTATGCTAACGCACCAACCGACACTGCTCCCGCCCAATGTTTCATTAATCGCATCCCAGACATTTTCCAGTATCCAATGCCACTTAAAATCTCCCTTCTTTTCACCCCTAATAGTAGTTAAAACAATACTTAGTTAAACCATAGGCATTTATTTCTGGGTGGGTTTGGGTTTTTTTTCCCCTGGCAGGCACTAATATAATGCTTTTTTTTTTTTCCCCTGTATCATATGCCATAAAAATAAATCTAGTTATTTGCAGACAACATATAGCCCAGTTTGGGTTCAGAACTATGATTTTTCATCACTTCCTCAAGCCATACAGGCAGCTGAAAGAACAGGAGGTAAAAATACTAACGAGAGGATGACATTTCACCGTCCCACTCCAGTCCCCCACCTTAGCTCCCTGCTGCTACTCCCCGAGCTGCAGGAGCAGGGGGGGCTGGATCTATCACCTAAGCGAGTCCCCCCCAAAAAATATAAATAAATAAAAGAAGAAAGAAAAAAGAGAAAAAAACCTCGTTCTTAGCTGTTCTTACTTACCACTTCTTTCTTCCCAGGCAACAGAGCAAATGGGTCGACTGGGCAGCCACTGGGACCTGCAATATATATAGACAGGTGTTGAGCAAAGTTTGCTTTCATCACAGCGCCCTAACATTCCTATTTTACAGTCCGGAGGCACTGCCTACCTGCAGCTTAATGATCACAATCAACCTCTTTTTTTTTTTTTTTTTTTAGCAGCAGTGGGCAGCAACCAAGGCTGATAAACCGACGGGCTATTTCACACTTATCACATTCTAAAAAACGTCCCATCAGCATTTAAGGGCGGGGGGGTTGCTCATGCCTCCGGGTGAATGCGGGGGAACGGTTTGTTCCAGCCTGAAAAATTGCCATCCACCTGAATTGCCCGCTAACCCTTTTTTTTTTTTTTTTCTTTCCCCCAATAATAATTTTTCCAAAAATATCTCGCAATCTGGAAAGCCTGTCAAAAGGGTGTGAAGAAGATGTAGTACTGTTATTTGTCTGTTCAGGTGCCTATTAATCTGCCTAAGGACCGGAGTGAAGGAGAATCAGATAAAAAGCGGTGTAAGTAGGAAACACGTAAGAACTTCTCTGAGAACAGAGGATGGAGTTTCATTCTTATCAGTGCCCAATGTTTACAATTAAGGTGAGCTCATTAGCATTTTGGCTGTGGCTCTCCTTCTAAATGAGATTTTAAGATGTAAGGGCATCTTTGATAATTGCATTCAGAACGTGGCTGGCGAGGAGGAAGGCTGTATGATAACTAGACATGTTATTCAATAAACACAGTACAATGCCACGGATTAGACGAAGCAGCCACCAGCATCGCAGCCTGTTCTGCCCATGGGATTAATGGGGAGTCCTGGGGGGGGGGCAGGGTTGGGGGGGGGACACGACNNGGGGGGGGGGGGGGGGGGGGGGGGGGGGGGACACGACTGCACGAGGCACCGTCGCTTTATTCTCTTTGAATATTTCCCCTTTCAACAGGCACCTCACACTGAGAAAATAAGCTGTAAACCAGCAGCCTAATCAGCAGATCTGCTTGGTCTGCGTGTACGCGCTCGTATCTCCCGGCAGCTTGGTGACTTAGTAACTTGGAAAAATAAAACTCTTGCTTTTTGCACCTTCGGGTCCCGCAGAGACGCCCGGCCGTCGGAGCTGTGACTCACAACTGACTCCTCACATGCCTCGCCATCAAAAACGTTTAAGAAGTGGCTCTGGTAAAAGCCTCCCCTGCCCCGCATGCAGCATCCCACCACGGCAGGGGAACCACCAGGCACCTTCCCTTGTTTGGGGTGACCCCACCGCCCCCCCTTACCCTGGGCATGACTGATGCTGGAGCCCAAGGATGAAAGCTCCAGCCCTGCCTCACCTCTCCTGGCTGCAGGTTGCAGAGAGATGGCTAAGGAAAGAAAACTGATTTTGCTTTTGTGTGAATCAGAGAACAGTCCAAAGTGGGAAGAAGTGATGGAAAACAACAGACCAACTTGGTGGTTCACAGGCTCAGCATTCAGTACCNNCAGGAGAGATGGGGAGGGACTCTTGGTCAGGGAGGGGAGACATAGGATGAGGGGTAATGGTTTTAAACTGAAAGAGGGGAGATTTAGATGAGATCTCAGGAAGAAATTCTTTCCTGTGAGGGTGGTGAGACCCTGGAACAGGTTGCCCAGAGAAGCTGTGGCTGCCCCATCCCTGGAGGGGTTCAAGGCCAGGCTGGATGGGGCTTTGAGCAACCTAGTGGTTGGTGGGAGGTGTCCCTGCCCATGGCAGGGGAGTTGGATCTCAGTGATCTTTAAGGTCACACCTTCCAACCCAAACCATCCTATGATTCTCAACAGAAGGGTACTTCAACATTGCATCCAAAAATCGTAGGTTTTCATTGACGTCCTACATGTAGGAAACCATCTGAAGATGGTTTTAACTGGGAATCCCTGTGTTTCTCTGGGCTGTAGCTTATTCTCTTATGAGTCACTGCTTGTGGAACCCAGCTGTGACAGTGAGCAGGTACGAGACATGCACGTGCCAGGTACCCAGTTACAGCTCGGCCAGAGCATGGTGACCTCTTCCACAGCATTTTTATGCCAACACCACTCATTCCATTTGCTAAGCACAATCCTATGCGCTGACCATGTTAATGTTTTAGGAAGGGAACAATCCTACGTCATATCCATCATATTGCCCCAAAATACATTAGGAAAGAAAACCCACTCACTGACACAAGGTCAGGCTGTGTACAGTCTGTCTTTGGAAGTCCAGGGTGGACCTTTTGGAGTCAGTCTGGAAGAGCCTCCGTAAGGAGCTAAGCACGAGGGCTGAACGTGGGTGTGATTTGTCCCAGGAGCCTTTCTCTCATTCAGGATCGGAGGAGAAGAGGCCGGAATTATTCCCAGGACACCGGGGCAGTCAGAGCAGAAGTCCAGAACGCTTCTCAAGCATCCAGCACAGATTCAAAGAGAATCTGTGAATTCTCTTTGAATTCACATTCAAGAATGTGAATGCTGCCAAGAAAGAAACACCCAGTGCTTCCCCCTTCAGAGTTTACTTTGAAGTAACTGACCTGATTTCAAAAAATACTCTTGGGTAGGGAAAATTTAATAAAACAAAGCAGGCAAGCAGATTTCAAGGGTCCTGATTTCCTGCTGCAGAGATGCTGGATTACTCTGCAGCCACGTGGAACGGTACCCACGACAGCCCAGCGTTTAGTAGGAGGTGCAGCCACAGAAAACCTCTCCAAGACAGAATGAGAAAAAATTCCTGGCATGTGCAAATTCTGGGAGAGGTGAACTCTGTCCGGTCACGGTTATATGTTGCAAGAAGTTGCAAGAAACCTGCCTACATAACAGAGATCTGTGCTATGAGCTCCCTTACACATCTCCCACACGAAAGGGATAAATGGACTAGATGATCCCCAGAGGTCCCTTCCAACCCCGTATCATTCTGTGATTCTGTGCTGTACAAGTGCCAAACCTGTTCATCTTTAGGACCCAGGCCCTAGCACAGGAAACCAAGTGCCCTGAAATAAACCAATAAAATAAAATAATAAAATAATGCACAAAATGAAAATAATGAAAAGGAAGTAAAATAAATGGTCATCCATCATGCAAAGGTATCAGAGCAGCCCAAGGTAAATGTTCACTGACAATAATAATATTCACATGATGAGGTTTGCTCTTTTAGTAGACACAGCTTCAAAAGACAACATACATGAGGAAGACTCTCAGCTGACCTCAGGAGAGAAACCATCTCTCTTACAGTTTAGGTTGGTTTATCATGTTCCACAAATCCAAAGAATGCACAGCTAAACACCTAACTGTGCATTCAAGATGTTGGGACTCTAGAAGAACCATTCAAGATGGTTGGACTCCATGATCTCAAAGGTCCCTTCCAACCATGAAGATTTCGTGAAAACAGGATCTCAGCTCTTTACTGAGGAGAGTCACAGAACTGGTATCGTTTCTACCATTTGGAAACAACATCATCTATTTAACTTGTCTAGAAACCTTGAAGAAATCTAGTAGTTTACATTCGGGAACTGTGTTAGTGTAAATTAGCCTTCTCTCTTCCAGACATGTAAAACACAAAGCCCCCATCATTAAAAAGAGTTCTGATTTCAATATGAGTTCAGCTAGAACAGTTATTTGTTAAGGACTTACACCTACTCAGCTGAACAACACCTTCCTTCTTGCCACAATGACCTGCAAGAATGTAAGCCCTGGCTTTCTCTAGTATCCAAAAACTATTCTGCATGTAAACATTTTAGCCATTAAGTTTATTAATGAAAGTGCCCAGTCAGATGTATTTTGTGAATATTAAACTCCATATTGATATACACCTGGGTGTTTACTAGGGATCAATATTTGTGGAAGAACCCTGAGTCTGGCATTATACAGGATGCTTTGATTTTGTAAATGCTACAACTTTGGTGTTGATTAATTATTTTCCACTAAGAAGGGTAAATTTATCTTTGAAGCTTCAATGCCTACCATTTTTTGCTACCCTGTACTCTTCTGCTTTAGGTGGGTGAGGCTGCAATGCATCCTCAAGGGCAATTTTTTGCCCAATATTTCTGTTATAGTTAGGAATAGTGAAGAAAAACTACTAAGGTGACTGACAGCAACAGGAAAACACCTAATTTAATGTATAAATTTAACGTATAAAGCTGGATCCTATCTCAAGAGTTTATACTACAACACTGGGCATTTCATCTCACATAAATAACATGCAAAAAAAAATATTAATAGAGTTACATCATTTAACATACTTCCAGAGCTGAGTAATGAATGAAGTCATCAAGAGGCAGCGTTCAAGAGAGGCAATGCCCAGAACAGGAGGGGGGAGAATAAAATGTGAAGGAGCCACAAAGAGAAAAACAAGAGGAAGGGTTTTCAGATACAAAAAGGAAAAGAAATATTTAAATACAGGAAAGACAGATTTTATGAGGGAATAATCTGGCCAACAACTTTAGGCAGATAGATGTGTCAGAACGTAGTCTGTCTTGGTCTTACAGTAACTGAGCAGCCCCTTCACTACAGAACCAGTTTATTCTAATTACAACCGTGCCTCGAATATTTCTGTCAGCCCAAATGCATCCTTGGGATGCAAGTCAGTATTCCCTTCACATCCTCCGTGATAGCTACGTTTTCCATTAAAGTCACACATTACAATGTTTTTTTTTATTCTAACGTTAGCATCCTCTGCGGTCGATGTTTTGCTCCTTATACCCAGTCCCAACACGTCCCAGGAGGTTCGGGGCTGCTCAGCCAGAGGCTGTGGCAGGGGGACAGTGGGTTGGGAGCAGCGGGAGCCCTGGCACAGGTGAAAAAACCAGCACCAGCAGGAGCCTGAACTCAATTTCAGCCAGAACCTTAAAAATAGGAACCATATCGCATGCTTCGACAAAGGCCAGATGAATTTTTCAAGCTTTTTCTTATCGTAGCTGCTCTAAACATTTATTGTTTCCCTTGAATGTTTAACTAAAAGGTTTAAGAAATGTCCGTTAAAATAAAAAAAAACCCCAAACAAAGGTCTGCTGCTGCTTTAGGGTGAGAAATTTTTAATCACGAAAGAAACCCAATATTATTCCCCTCTTTCTAACCTTCCCTTACTCTTTTTAGAGTCTCGCCCCTCACCTCGCCCCCCCAACCAACACCCCCCCCGCTCCTCTTCATGCTCTCAACCAACCTCATATTCCACATCCTCCCGTTGCCTCCCACGTTGGACACATATTCATGAAGGCAAATAGCATCTTCCCAACAAACAAGTAACGGGAAAGAGGAAGAAGAGAAGTGGTGCCGGGAAACGTGAGAGCCCTTAAATAAATAATAATATTTACACTCCTATGTAAACCTTAATTTACAGATCTCAAAGGGCTTTGGGAAAGAAGGAATTGTTGACTCCTTTGTTATTCATAGACAGTTCAAAGATTTATTGGGTTTTTTTTTTTAAGGAATCCCTCGTTTTCTTCCAACACAAATTGTTAACCCTTGGCTGACACTGGGCACGGCGTTGCCAGCAGCAGGATGAGCAAGTACAATTACCAGCAGGCAGACGAGCGTGTTACACTGAGGAGAAGACTCATCTCACATTTCCAACCTGTCCACTTCTCCTGCAGCTCCTCGGGCACGACAGCCACCCTTCGTTCTCCTCGACCCAAATGACTTCTGCCTAAAAGACAAAAGTTGAGAGTGGCTTCAAACAAAGATTTTTGACAAAATAAATCCTCTCCCACAAATATACGACTCTGTTTCAAAGGCCATTTATGCACTCATTCTGTATAGAATTGTACATTTCAAATAAAGCATTAAACACCTCCAGTGTAAAAAGTGCAAATTACTTCATCAATGACACTGTTTGCTACTTACTGTTGCTAAAGGCTTGGCATCGTCTCCTTTCCGAGCCTTCCTCCCTGAAACAGCTCTAGGTGAGTTACCTAAAGACAATCTGCTGCCATAAGGTGAGAGAATAAATTTCTTTTCTTTGAACTTACCTTGGCACACAAGCAGTTATCCAACCCACTAATTCTGTGTGTATCAGTAAACTAAATCTGCAACGTTAATGGCAAAATTAAACCGTATGGTATTTAATAAATCTCGAACTCATCTTAAAATATAGTTCATGAGTGATTACCCATAATATAACCTAGTAATTCTCCCAGAATAATCAGGAAAGGATCTCAGGTCAAACCTGAGGGTGTGGGGATGGCCCTTTCCAGAGTGAGCACTACGGTCATTTTCTTAGTGCATGAGGCCAACTAGTTTTGCTGCATAGCTGGGAGATCTCACACTCAGGAGACCTTTCTGTGCCACACATCAGAAAAATCTTCTCCTTCTGGAGAGCACCTTCTCCCAGTGACACCTGTGCCACGGAAACTGTCTTGGTCCAATCCTACTGTCACCTGTGAAAACAGTGGATCACAGAATCACACAATGATATGGGGTTGGAAGGGACCTCTGGAGATCATCTAGTCCAAACCCCCGTCACAGCAGGTCCACCTAAAGTGGGTTGCTTTAGGTACGTCTCCAGAATGTCTCCAGAGAAGGAGACTCTGGGCAGTCTCTTCCAGGGATCTGCCACCCTCAAAGGAAAGAAGCTCCTTCTCATGTTTAGATGGAAATTCTTATATTCAAGTTTGGATGGTTTTGGAGGATCTCATTCTCGGAAAGGTGACACTGTGCATGGTGTGTGAACCATCTCCCTGCTGTTTAAATTCAATGTTGTTCCTCAGCCTTCCCAACAAATTATACACGGAGCAATGTAAGGCTTTTTTTTCTTCAATGCAATTCTATTCTTGTGGACTTTCTACCAACTTCAGGTGCCTGTCTTTAAGAATCATGTAGTGAGTGACTTTGCTGGGACAAGAAGACAGTCCCCATCTGTTAAAGGCATAGCTTTTTTTAAACGATTGAAAATTAAAATCTACCATGGACATGTAATTACAGTTCCTATTTACTTAGAAGAACTTACAAGCACAAATGTAAGGCATCACATGGAGTGAGGGACGTGGGCAGAAGCTGGTTTTTAATTGTTTACAGTTCATCCTTTTTACACAAATACTTTTGGCTTTATAGGGGGTGATTCAGGGAGCAATGAGACCAGTACCTGCTTTTCCAAAGGAAGACTGTAATAGATGCAATGTACAGCTTAAGAAGAACCCAAGACAAGAAAGCATTTCCTGGCAGCCCTCAGTCTTGGCCACCATGCAGGACTTCCCCTGCCTGTTTCCATTAAATCCAGAAACCAATGCAAGGGTTTTTACTGCAGTTATGTCTCTTCACAAGGAAAATGTATAACAACTTTTCACGTGGGGACACAGGAAGGAGAACTCAAAGGTACTGAATAAATCTCTGAACCTTTGGGCTCAGCATAGTGGGCTCCCTCAAGTAACCGAGGGATTAAAAAATCAAATCACAGCAAAATATTCTTGGTCCCATTCTTAAGCTGGATTCATGGAACAGGTATTGGAACATTTGTTGGAAATACAGAGGGATACTTCAAGGATAACTGACTCCGTCATCAACTTTTTTTGACTAAAGCAAACAGACCCAACATTTGGCCAATCACTCAAGTCCAAAAAGGTAATACTGCAGCAGAGACCACAACCTTGCTGTAAAAGGTGGATGCTGTTAACTATTAAAATTATTATGAAGAATAATAAAATAAAAATATAATTATCTCTCTCAGATCAATTGATAAAGCTCTGGATTTACAGCTTGGCTGCTCTCTGAAGTCTCTTCAAACTTAAGTCCAACTATTATGCTTATCGATGAGCATAAATTTCCTGGCATAATATGACCTAATTAAGCTGTTGCTGAGTATCTCCATCACTCATTAGGAGCATGGTCTTGACAATCCATTACTTGGTTCATGCACTTTCATTAAAATTGTGACACAATCAATGAAATGACAACATCACAAAAATAAGACTTCCATTACTTTAAAATTAAGTGTTTCTTTGTTTAAGTAACAGCATAAATTAGTGCAGCAAGAAGACAAGAATTGCTTCTTAATTGTACTGGAAGGACTTTTTTTTTTAACCCGAAGGTAACAAGTGTCATTTTGCATATATTAAGATTTAAAGAGGTGTCTCCGTTACAGCTGATGTGTAACTCAAGACTCCCAGAGTTGTAAAACTGTAACTTTATGCTAATTTCTATAAATTATGTATAGCCCATTTACAAATACGTTGGGTGCTGTCCTTGATCCCCACATGGCGCTCGGATTGGTCTGCTACTTATCGCCTTGGTCTCCACAGGCCTCATAAACTGTTACTGGTTACAGGAAATAAGATTTGACTTATCAGCCTTCTCCCCTGTTCGCCCCAGCAGGGGTTTTCATGTGCCACGTACCACAGTAGCACTTTGTTTTGTTATCATGTGAGCTTGAAAATAAAAGTCCCAAGAGCTGTTTTATCAGCAAAATAGAGCTGAATAAAATAAAGTATGATAAAGGTCGCATAAGGGGAGGTTTAGATTAGATATTAGGGAAAATTCCTTCACCAAAAGGGTTATCAAACATCAGAACAGGCTGCCCAGGGCAGTGGTGGAATTGCCAACCCTGGAGGTATTTAAAAGCCAGGCAGATGTGGTGCTGAGGGACATGGGTCAGTGGTGGGTTTTGTCAGTGTTGGGTTGATGGTTGGACTCGATGATCTTGGAGGTCCCTTCCCCTGGGCAATTCTGTGAAATAGAGAGCTTGGGATATTCAGAAGTATTTCAAAACAGACATTTCAGATTAACTACTATGTATGGGATTTTTTTTCAAAACCCAGAAGCCCTTTATCAGATTTAGCTGTCCCTTGCTCGCAGTTATTCTTTTCGTTGAAACTTACTGTCAGGAATAACAACTGAGACTTCTTTTCAGTCCAGATTCACTGAAGACAGCAGAACAGGAGCCCAGGATGAAAGCCTGGCTGGAAACCACAGCCTGCAGGGATGAGTGGTGCTGGGGACATCCTACAATCCATTTATTTGTAATCCAGCACATTTCCATGTCTGTTTTGTTGACTTACCAATATTTCCTCTGGAAAGTCACTGCTTCTTGGCGTGTTAGTCCCACCACTTTCCAGTAGGTGTGGTATTTGTGGGCAGATTCAGCTACTGGTTTTGCACTTTGAAGATTAAAGCAGACCATAAATGATACAGATGCAAAGCCACTGTGATCTGTTCAGGAGGCACTTATAACAGTTTCCAGCACCTTCGATGTATTCTGTAAACAAAATATATAAGGCTCATTATGCCTGATAATGGCATAATAATAACAACATCTGATGTTTGCACAGCACATCTCACATTAAAGGGAAATAATCTGTTACGGCATGTTGAAGACGTCAGATTAAGAGATACAAATGGTTAAGAGCAATTCCTGGTGAAGGACAAGTTAGTGATGCTGGAGATAGATGCCATGCCAGACCATGCCATGCCAGGCCATACCATTCCAGAAATACCAACAAGTCTCTATTTTGTAATCTTTGTTTTAAACTTTCCAGATGTCAGGTGTTCCTGAGTTTAAAACTGCCCTTTGAAAGGGGAGGATGGAGCCCATTTTGAACAACCTTTTCTGAGAACTAACTTTACTTGAAAGTGCTTTCTCAAAAGAAGTGGTTTAGTGGTGGTTTTATCCTTCCAGTAAGCACAGTGACATTGGAGAAAGCTGAAAAACCTTGCTGGGATGCTTTGCTTTGAGCCAACCCCCCTCCCAGGCTGCCATCAGTGCAGAGCATCCCCCCCTACCACGAGAGGATGAGGACTGAGGTCCTCTTCTCTGCACAGTCACACTTGGTAATACACAAACTGGTCCTCCCCCTCGGGCCACCAGCAAACCCAGCTGGGCTGTTACTAGTTGCCACGCAGAAATGTTCACCAGCTCTGATACAGATGGGGCAAGACATGCAGATCTCCTCCTCCCCACCAAGAGGTTACAACTGGCCAGAAGGAAAGTTCACAGCCCTGGGAGGCTCAAGGCATAACATGGTGATGCTTCCTCTAGTCCACAGATCCTGGTGATACAGCAGAACCCTTCACTGATAAGAAAACGCAGAACATTTTTTTGTGGGCTTTGGGTTGTGGGTTTGCAAGATACAGCTCCACCTGTATTTATTTATTTATTTTCTGTTCTGATTTTGGACAATCTGGGTGATAAGGCCATTTCTGACACAGTGTTAACTCTGGCAGGTGGAACAAGTCTCACTGAAGGTATTTTAGCCTGGGCTTGAGATTCAAGAAGTTAAATTGTGACATTAGAGCTACCGTGGAGTTTCTAGTGTTGGAAGGTGACTACGGAAGGGCAGGGAGCCAGAATTGGCTAGATAAGCTACTCTCCCTAGACTTGCCTCTCCAGCTAATGGAAACAACAGTTGACTCCTCATATTCTTGCCATACACACATTTTGTACTTAATATATGTTTAGACTGATTTCTGAAACCTCAGATTTCAGATATTTTGGTACGATACTTTGAGCCTTATCAATCAATACTGTCTGACTGACAGACATCTCTCAGATGGCTCCTCACTAAAGTCACACTTCCCACATTAATACTTCTCCTCCAGATTTAGATACTGCTTCCTCTCTGAGAGTATACTCACAGTTTCACAGGAGCACAGATATGGAATTCAGCAGGCCTAGAAAATTAAGTGTTTTAATAAAATAATTTGTGGGTTAGCACAATCCACTTGCACTTGACTGTTTTACCAGCCTCCATATGTTAATAATTCTGGACGTGTTCCTCTGCAACATGCTCTAGGTGGACCTGTTTTGGGGGTTTGGACTAGACGATCTGCAGAGGTCCCTTCCAATCCCATAGCATTCTGTGATTCTTACCTTAAAAACTGTTCTGAGACCTTCCGTATTACAACATACCTGTATCAGTGTGATCACCATTTTCTCCCTTCTTATGTGACTAATGTGCTACCCTTGCTTTTTTCCAGCCCTGCTCTCTCCCTCTTGGACTGGCAGACATTTCAGCCATCAGACCCACAACTCCCTCTGCCCATTATTTCAGAATTTTGGCTCACATGTAACCAGCCTCCCCAGTGCTCTGCAGCTCTTGCTGCCACTTCAGGTAGGGTCTGTATATTCCCACACCTCTGACCCTATTAGCTACCCCACGTTTTCCCCCAGGAAGAGCAGTCTTCTTCTTTCTTCCTTTCTAAGATGCACGGTTGACTTGGTGATCAACAGGAGACAGAGATACCCACACAGCCACATTTCTTTTAGTGGTAAAGAAAGGAAAGAAGCCATTTGAGCAACATTTAAAAAGTCCACTTACCTAAAGCCCACCATGGAGTAGACGCTCCCCCTGATAGGCGTTTAAACAAAGACAAATTATCTGCTGTTTAAAGACAAAGCACACACCTATCACTTCCACAGAAAAGGGTTGTAGGGAAGATTTGTTCTGTTTTACACTCGTGAGCTTTTTGAGGCTCTAGGTTTTTTAATGTAATATCACTTTTCTAAATATTTTTTTTTTCAGTTGGATCTTGGAGGTGCGAATTGCCTTATGGAGTGTGTCATCACCTCAGCTGCTGTTACATCAAATAAAAACATAGAAGAGCACACTGTATCTAGTAATGCATGTGCAGCATGAGAACGTGTTCACCAAATCCAGCAGTGTCTCAAAAATGCCTGAGAAACTAAGTTGGGGGACGCTTCCAGTCATTACAGTAAATACTTTCCTACCTGACAGCAGAGGAATTTTATTTAGTGTGTCATGCAGAGCAGCTGGCATAGCCTTCATCTGGTGCAGCCTTCATCTGGTGCCAAGTCACACAGCTTGTGCCTCTGAAGGGTTCTTGCTGAGTCCAGAACTACTGCTCACAGCCAAAGACACTAGCAAACAGAGCCAAGTCAAGGTGGCTACCAAACTTGGTGTGGTAGGTCTCCTATACCCACCTTGAGATTAAAAGGCCAGGAGAGAGGAAGCCTCCGAGGAGGAAGAAACCACTCCATAGCCCTTGAGTACAAAAGTAGAAGCTGGGCAAGTCCACAGGGAAGTTCTCTCACCTTTCCTGAGAACTTGGTCAGGCTGGTTGGCGCAGCGTGAGCCTTGCCCAATACAGAAACCACTGAATAGGAGAACCTGGACAAGAAGGAGGCTGCTCTACCACACTCCACTTTTAAGGCCTTTCAATTAACTTTGGGTTTCTTATATTTGATTCAAAATAGTTTGTATGATTTACTACTTTTGTGGAAGGCCAGCAAGGTAAACATGGGCTTGTACCGAACAATAGTAATCAGGAACACGGAATGGAAATTAGATATGTCAAGTCACTCATCATGGCTTGATGGAGCAACATAATACTCCAGTGTCTCACTGGCCATATATTTAGGGTTTTGTCACCTAAGCACTTCAAGAGAAATGGACCAGATCACTCAAGCTGCCTTTTTGAAGCATTGCCTAAAACCGCAAGGACTCAGGAGGGGAGGTGTTTGAGACCTTCCACGTCTTGGGAATGCTGATTTGTCAAAACTCTTTGTGATTCATACACTTTTTAATGATAAAACTGCTGAATGAAAGGTTTCTTGGACTGGGAATTGGATTGTTGTTCAAACAAGAGGAAAGGTTTGCAGGATGTGAGCCCGAAAAGTTTAATTCGTGAGTAACTGCCAGGAAGGCTTGACTGTACATCCTCTTCCAACCACAGCCACTCCACGCAAGCATCTATGGGACGGTCATTTGAAGAGCAATTGTTGGTGTCAAGAGCTACTCAAGCTAATTTTCACTTGAAAAGATTAGGACTTGGTAACCTGAGTAGATCTGGCTTTGGAGGAGAGGTGGCCATCAGACAGGGGGGGGCTTGAAGATACACCTCACTTAAAGCAGTTGCCCTTTATATAATGAGAAATGACCAAAATTTTCAGTAGCAACCAGCCTATCAAATTTTGTATGTTTAATACCAAGTAACAG
>BJBW01001842.1:7797-190370 GCA_004320125.1 Scolopax mira | reverse complement strand
GGACTGGAGCATCTCCCTTATGAAGAAAGGCTGAGAGAGTTGGGACTCTAGCCTGGAGAAGAGAAGGCTGAGGGGAGACCTTATTAACGCCTACAAGTATCTAAAGGGTAGGCTAAAGGAGGAGGGAGCCAAACTCTTTTCAGTGGTTGTCAGTGAGAGGACGAGGGGTAACGGGCTCAAGCTGGAACATGGGAAGTTCCACTCAAATATGAGGAAAAACTGCTTCACAGTGAGGGTGACGGAGCCCTGGAACAGGCTGCCCGGGGAGGTCATGGAGTCCCCTTATTTGGAGGTTTTCAAGACCTGCCTGGATGCCGTCCTGAGTGACATGCTCTAGCTCAGGGAAATCCTGCTTTGGCGGGGAGTTGGACTAGATGATGTCTATGGTCCCTTGCAACTCTAAAAATTCAGTGAAATTCAGTGAAATCATTAGCTGCTGAAAGAAAGATTCACAGTTGTATCTGTCAGATGCGGTACCAGTGTTGACTAATTCTGCAAGTGAGTTAAAAGCCACTGAACTGAAATGATTTAATTTCTCACAAGAACTAATTCCAAAAAAAATATGCTGAGATTGAAATTACTGACAGTCTTGATCATAGCACAGTCCTTCTGCTCTCCTTTGTACATATTCAAAGAGAGATTAATCTCCTTTAATAAAGACCTCTATAATCTCCTTTAATAAAATCTAGACCACATCCTGCCTGCAGAACATTTCCAATGATCCTCAATGTACATCAAAGCTTACAATGCACTTCCATAGCCATTTAAGATTCAGCTAACAGCAGCCACACAGCACTCGAAGTGGCCAAAGTTTCATCAAACACCAGCTCCTGTTGTACAGTAAAACATGTTATCCTGGGCAGTCACGTTTCCACAGCTCTTGGTATCATCACTAGCTCAGCTGAAGCTAGGAAGCCTATGCCTCTTACTGTGATGATTAAAAAATGGAATACACAGTAGAATAAACATTACAGGCCTGTTATTTATATGATCTGCCAAACTTCTGATTGCTCTGAACTTAATGGGAAAACTAATAGTGACTTGACTGGGGACAACATTGTGTACTCATATTCTGTTCCCCTGTAAGATGCTCGTTACACTTATTGCTTCTGTTGGGAAGCGAAGAACATTATATTTAAATCAAAGCAATCTGAAATAGGGCAGGTGTTTAAAAATATCTTAACCACCTACATAGCTACTGAGAAGTAAAATATTAATATGGAGAATATAAATTCATACAACTAAAATCCAACAATGCAAAGCAAGCAACCACGTCACAATGAAGTGCCAGGACAGAAAAAATTGAATTAATTTCAAATGAACTAAAATAATTTACAGGTACGGTAAAGGAGAGATATTTCAGATGTTGGAGGTCATATGCAACTTTTCCTACTGTATTTATGCTATTACATTTTTGCAGAGGAAAGCAGATTCCTCATGCCTCTCTGGTCTCCTCTTCTGCAAGTTTGGTCGATCCTGTGAGCTTTGCCAAAACTCCTTTTTAAACCAGCTGCATGCCCAGTAGTTAATAGCGGGCTTGAGACTCTCCTTCCCAAAATCATCATTGGACCTGAGAGTCTCTCCCTAGCACTTGTCAAATTTCGATGAAGCTTTGCGAGGGACTGGTGTTCCCCACATGCACCATCTAATTCAGACTTCCCTGGTGATACCCTGGTAGCCAAAACCGTAAGTACAGCATGAATTTTAATTAAGTACCATTTCAATGCAGATGGATATTCAGGGATTTCAGTGCTGGCTACTGCCTCCAACTATATGAGCAATTAAAATAACTACTCTTTGAAAAACAGAAAATTAAAAAAGCTTCCAAACTGGGAAATCTTCAAAAATGTTTTTGCTTTTTTTCAACCCAAAAAATCACTTTGGGGAAACAGAAGCTCTTACTTTTGTTGAAACTGGTTTTAAAACTCCATGGTGTGCGCTACCTCCAGGGGACCATGTATCTGTCCCCGTGGTCCCAAGTGGACCACGCTCCAGAGTGGGATTTTGTCACTGCTGTTTTAATTCAGCGTGTTCTAGATGTCAAATATTTAAAATGCAGTTGAACTGATCCAAAATGAAAATATTTCACTACTATTTTCCCATCAACAATTTGATTTCATGCAACAGTCATCTTTACTAGCAAAAATAGTGTTCTAATGGAAAATTTCTGGCGAGTTCCAAAAATGAACTTGTCTGCAGAAAGGGAGGCAATAAAAAACCAAAACAAAGCAATGCCAGGTCCCTTCCATGGCAAATAGTGAAGACTAACATCTTTCCTTTTCTTGCCCAAATACAAGAAGAAAATGTTTTTAAGAAACTTACTTGGAGAAGCCCTGGAGAGAAGCACAAGCCAATTTCAACAGCACCAGCCAGAACTGATGCAGAAACATCCTTATCAGCTCTCTTCCATCCCTGTGCATTTCTCATTTCAAGAATCTTAATTTACTTTCCACGGATGATGCCTTAAGTGAAAATTAATACCACTGCTTAATGATTAAAGCGATTAGCCACCTTGCACTTTCTCACAGTGCAGCTGATTAATTAAGTGCATTGATTATAGAGAAAAATAAATGCTGTGGATGATGTGTGGCCTTTAGCTTGCAAAGCAAGTGTCTTTAGCACCATCTCACACGGCCTGCACACCAGCACGCATTTAACTTGAAAATTATCCCTTTCACATGGTTCTAATATAGAATAAAACTGGAAACTTTTTACAGAATTCATTGCTCTGAAAATAATCTTAGGCGATACAACTACAATACGTTACTATCTTTCTGATACCAGTGGAATCATGCTTTTAGGATATTTTATAACTAGTGTAAATCAGTGCATCCCCCTGCAGAGACCAACATCAGTGGAGCAATGCCAGCTCCAGCTCTAGAGTTCCAGAACTCACCAAGCATTCAGGCAGGGTCCAGCTCCCTCTCTCATAATGGGCTTTAGCAAAGCCGTTAAAGTAACATCTTACATTGTGAAAAATCCAATATTCAGCTGCAAACACAGCTCTGTATGTGTCACAAAGCAACTCTCCTTTAGGCAATTATGCCCCTTTCACAAGTTGCAGATAAGGCCTCTTTCTACCGTCTGGCCATATGAAATGATCCAGAGGAGAAAGAGTCTTCAAATTGTCTTTGCTCTTCCATCTTTTTAATTGAGTTGGAAGCTAGAAGGCTTCGATAACATCTAAGATTACAAAACATTTGAATCTTTCACAAAGTCACAAAGGAAGAAGACACAGATATCTCCTTTATGTAGCACCATAGCTTCTCTCTCCTGTTTGCAGTGACCATATCTAGTAGCTCTGAGAGAGAGAACTGTTCAGTCATCTTAGTCATTTTACTTAGACTTCAGCACTTGAGCTCCATTGTAAAAACTCACAAAAACAGTTACTGTTGGGAGCAGGAGAGGACTATTTGTGGGACCCCATTATGTTTTCCAAGATGTGAAGAATTTTCTCTGTGTGGTAAACCCAGGACAACCTTCCATGCACACAGAGAACTTCATTTGCCTAGCTGGTCTTATCAGAGACGGCATCACCTCTTTTGCAGCCTTTCATATGTTCAGAGAAAAAAAGATTGCACAGAATGGAAAGACTAGCCCAGAAGCTGATCCTGCACAGAGTAACAATAAAAAAAAACACAGGCAAATCTGAAACAGAGAACTTTGTTCTATTCCCACTAACTTCCAATCTATGCTGGTGAAACTTCATTGTCTTGCATGTCCTGAATTCTCATCTTCTAAATGCTAAAAACCAGCTTCCCAGCTGCCAGAAGCCACCTGAGCAGCATAAACAGCCCAACAGAAGGATATCCATTTTGGTTGCTAAGGCATCAGTCAGCCTGGCATTTAAACACTTGATCCATCCTTCTACCCTAGCAAAAAAAAAGGTTTCATTTTGTCTCAACAATTTCTTGATGAAATTTCTGCCACAACCAACTTCAACAGCATCCATCAAACAGTGTGCTTACTAGCGTTAGGAGAGAATGTTTGTGAATTTAACCCAGTTTTTGGTTGACGATTTTTGTTATGCTAATGTTTATTATAGAAAACCTATTAGCAAAAAAAGCAACCCCAAAGCAACACCAAAAAAGAGGAAATCAACCCATTTAAAATCCAATTAGTGTTGAAACATCTGACTCAGTTTATTCTGTCCCTTATTTTTTTTGATAATGTGTTATTTCAACATTGCAATTAAAGCTAGGTGGTAGCATCACTGGCCAGCATGCAGAGTTTGCCTATAGAATACCTTTGATGTATTAACAGTAAAGTTTTGTTGACAGAAAGGGTCCAGTGCACGTGCTCAAAAAACCTTTGAAATGCAGCAGGCGATGGCAGTGTAACTGTCTCAGGCTCTTTCAAAAATCGTGCCCCGTGAATCGGATCTCCTAAAGCTAAGAGAAATAATTTGTGATGCCAGGCAAGGATGAACCTGAGTCCGCTATGATTTGGCCTTATGTTTCATGTGGATCCCCTGGGCTGATATTAATGACAGCACAGAAACACTGGGAGCTTCTGAAGGTCTTCAGAGAAACGAGTTTCCAAAAAAATTTCTGTCTTGGAGGATTAACAATTTTCTTGCCACCAATTATAGGTGAGCTCTGCTTGATTTGGACAACTACATCAGCTGGGATTTCTGTGGGGCAGATCATTAGGGACAAAGCAGCATAGTTCAACAGACATAAATGGAGCTTTGTCAACTTACAGAACCCCACAATTGGGCTCCAGTGATTTTAATGGAGATACTGGTGATTTATACTGGCAAATCACTGAGATCAGGCTCATGGCCTCCAGAACAATTTGCCAGTCCTTTTGGTGGCATACAGGGAGGCCAAAGTATACTCAGAAATTCACGCTAATGAAGGAAACACACACTTTCTAAAAGAAAGATTTTTTTTTTTATGCTGTTGATAAGCTTCACTGCACATTTTGCAGTGTCTAATTTACTACCTGTACTATTTCTTATTTCTTTTGTAGCTGAATAACCAGATTATTCAATGCTGGTCTTGTTCCTCTGGCAAACAATGGAAATTGCAGCTCGTAACAGAAGTAGAACATTTCCCTGCTTCACTGCTTATGTGATAAGATAATTATTCCAAAACTATGCTTCTGCTTGCCTCCCAGCAAGGTGGGGGGAGCTGCTATCATATTATCTGGTGACAAGTTACCAAAAGTTGTGAGAGAGAGACTGCTTTGTGTTTGGAGATGTTGCCAAAGTGGGAAGAGATGACAGGCAAGAGCACCTGCTGTTCCCATTTCAGTAAGAAATGTTAGATGCCAGAAAACTTCAATTAACCCCGGGGTAGCTCCAGAAAGTCTTCCCTCATTCCTTAAATATGCCCTTTTTTTTCTTTTGCACAGCAAATCCTTTCCTGAGTGCTGCTTGAGCAGCAGCTGGTAAGGGCCTTGGAAGAAGGAAGATAAGGTTGTACCATAAAGTGACATGTTGCAGAGAAGAAGATTAGGGGGAAATGACAGCAATGAACTGCTGCTGGGATCACTGCCTGTTTGTTTGTGTGCATTTTACATCTGGGTAATTCCACAGATTTCAAACTCCTTTTTTCTCATCTGAACGTTACATTGATATCTATTGCTAAGAACTGTTGCATGATTATCATTTTACAAGCATCAATACTTTTTTAAAAAAGTCACCTACTCACATAATCACCTTCAGTTTTCCTGCAGGAAATGTTTGTCTCCCTCACGTTTTTTTATTTTTTAAACAAGCTTTCAGTTCAGACACTGAAAACAGTAATTTTTTACTCCTGGCCTGAGTCTCTTGGTAGGAGCCTGATTTTCCTCACTACTGCTAATCAGGACTTAAGTGAGATGATCAGCTCCCTGCTGCTGTAAATGGGATAACGCAGCTACGCTGACCTTCATCAGCAGACACTGGCCAAGTATAAAAGTACTGCAATATAAACTAATACGAGACAGAGATCAGCTTCTGTTCGTGGCACAACAAATCTCCATTTGAGCTCTTAGTTTTTCTTTAAAACAATGTACTGAAACTTGTAACATACACACCCCTGGCTGCTCTTCTCTTTTATTAAACATATCTAATATGCAGCTCTTGTTACTTCACTTTTCTTTCTTGCTCAGATGCTGCATCTTGGAGAAGTCAGTCCTGCAAATTGCTGTCTTTGAATGTATAGCCTGAGTTGAAAGAAAACTGTGGAGTACATTAGGCTTCAGCTTTTTAATTATCAGTTCATAATGAAGGGTTTTCTTTGTAGGGAAAACATAATTTCCTGAAGGCTGAACCTCGGCAGGGTTTCCGAGGCTTGGAAGAAAATATCGATTGTTTGACAATGAGTTTCACTGCATTCATGGTGCAGAATGGAAAATTCCAGCTTTGCCATAGCCTCCTGATCCCAGAAAAGCAAGTAGCTGTACTGCAGAAAGCTGAGATGGGTGCTGGGATAGCAGTCCACCCAGACTGCGACCAGGCACACTCTTCTGCATGTACATAAAGTGCATTAAAAAGAGAAATGGATGATTCAAGCAGTAAAGCTCAGGAACTGCAAATTAAAATATAGACAGAAGTGCACTCCATATGATAGATTATAGTTCAGCAATTTTTAGGAGAAAACACAAACTCTTTTTTTCTTTTGAAAAAGAGTTTGTATTTCTTCCCTAACCCCCCATTTTGTCTAATTGCTAACCCCCATTAAACTATTAAAGCAAGAAAACCAGCAAGTCAGAAACATAAAAGCCAAATTAAACCGAGTGAAAGAATGCCAAGTTTTTAGACTTGAAAACGCTCAGAGTGCCAAAACTACCACCTTTGAGAGACTTTCTAATTGCTCCCAATTTTCCAAGCAAGACATACAAGCATTGCCAGGATACGCAGGCATTTACCTACTTGAGAAATGCAAGAGGTAGGCTTTTAATTTCCTAAAAATTAACAATATACCTTAAAAGAAAGCTGCCCCAAAGAGCAAGTGTCACAAAACCCCAACTGTGTAGTATAGGAACTGTACAAAGGTGACTGCAATTGCTATGCCAGCCCAAAGCAAGTTAACAACTCATTCCCAAGAGACTCATTCCATCGCGGTTTTAGGTCTAACCCAATCTTTCCTTCAGCTAAATTTAAGTCCTTGTTTTTAGCTCATGCCCGAATTACTACCTACTGGGAAAAAAGGCTCCTGTGGGCTCGGAGCCATGGCAGATGCAGTGAGAGCAGGATCTCTGAGGACTTGAGGAGGCCCAGGTCGCTCTGCAGAGAGAACCAGAGGCAGAGTGCCGGTGACCCAAGCCCTGCCACCGCTGCGCCGTGCTTGGGAGAGGGAGGAGAGGGCAGATTTTAGCAGCAGGACTCAGCCTTGCCCTTCAGCCAGCCATCTCTCACCCACAGCAACTGCAGCCAGCCCTGCGTGAGGAGGTGCCAGCACCTCTTCCCATTACCAACTTTACCCTTATACTCATTACCTTGCAGATCATGTGCCAATTTCTCAGCACGTTTCCTTGCTGTGGCCCCGCTATATTCAGCACAGAATTAAAAGTGAACCTTAGGCAAAAAAGATGGCCTGTACAGCCTTTTCTCCCCTGTATCTGGCTACTGATCTGCTCTGCACAACCCAAGCCTAACCCTGCATTTTGCATTGGCCAGACAGTCTTCTTTTGTCCCTCAGCAGCCTGATCACTGCTCCACTACCGGACCACTCCTTGCTTGGGAAAAGTCATTCCTACATAGATTTCTTCAGAATCTCATCTGAAGATAGTTCTCTGCACAAGTGTTTCATGGCTGCCATTAAAGGTTTGTTTTCTGCATTCCCATACAGGTTTACATCTACAATTTCATTCCACTATTTCTTTTCCAAGTTCTCAGATTTCTCTCTACTTCACTATTTTCTTTCAGCATCATCTATGTGGACTGCTATTCTCTATGTAATTTTCCATTAATTTCTAGAATATTTACTATTGCCATTCTAAAACAAATACATTTCTGCCAAGATTAGCATATATTTACCCATCAAAGAGGAAGTATTTTTAGCATTAAAAGAGAAAACACTGTATTACTGAGAAATCTATTTTGGTTTCTGGGCACAAACAACTGAATTGTTCTTATTTAACATTATATCAGATATGTTGTACTGACTTTTTGCTTGTCTATTTGAAACACACTTTTTAGCCTACATACTTTGTCCATGCCTGCTGCTGAGAAGTGCATGAAGAGTATGTGCTGTCCCCAGATCATACGTTGAGACATACACAGAGCACAATTCCTACAAAGAAAAAGGCTACCTTTGCTTATGGAAACATCCTCCTGAGTTATTCCTCTTGGCAGAGAATTCTGCAGCCAGGGCACAGGGTTTAATTAGCTGCTATCAAGTTATTAAGCCAGTTCATAAGGAATAGTTATTAAGTGAGTCCCTAAGGAGTGAAACTGGTTATTCTGCACTTTGCCTCTGTGGCCAGCTATTTACCATACTCCTTGTCCAAAGTCAACACCTTCTATATCCATTTATTCTCTATGAAAGATGTTTTGCTACTTGCTACAACAAATAGGTTTTCATTCACTGTGTTATTATTTTCAAAATTGAAAAGACACAAAAATAATTGTTGCACTCTTTCTCAGCTCATGTTTTTGCCAAAATTTGCAGTTATTCCTCTTTTCATTTAATTGCTATTGTGAAGTAAACCGCATTGCTCAGCTGAAACAGCCTGGGCTTCCCTCAGAAAAAGAGCAAAACCTAAAGCAGAGGCACGGCAACCCCCCCTCAGCAAGGAGCCACAGCTTCTTGACTCCCACTGCCCACGGGAGTGCCACAAGCTCAGCACGAGGGCAACCTGCAGTCCCTGAGCAGTGAGAGCCCTTGCAAAGACCTGGAGACAGGAGTCCTACTGTCAGCAGGGGGCTGGGGAGAGCCTGGAGGAATTAAGAAAGATAAAAAGCCTTGGGTCTGAAGGTAAGCCTGAGATAGGTTTGAGGAACAATCAATTGCTGCAGCATGTGCTGAGAATACACAATCTGCCCTCCACATGCTTTGAAGCACCGGATCAAATCACCTGTTATAAAGGAATTAAGCTGTTTCTGGAGGTTTCAAAGGCTAATAGGTGCCTTGCCACAGCCACAGCTCCCATGGCCCTCCAAGTGACAGATGCATTCTGCATCTTAATAGCAGGATTTAGAACCAATTCCCAGGTTACTCATTTCTGTCCTAAATCCAATATTGCAAGCCGCAGCTTATTTAACGTAAGGCAGCACTGTCATTCCTCCACAAAGAGCCTTGTCACCTTTCCAGTCCTTGCACAGGCAGTCCCATTTTCAGCCTGCTTCCTTCAATGTGAAATCTATCATCTGTAAGATCAGCAGTTCAGCTGTACTGTTGTTCCACTCATTATTTAAAATTTTGTAGCAGAGAGACTATAACAATAAGAAAATACACGTTTTACATAAAAGGTCAGCATTACTTACGTAATTTGATGCAAGATCAGGATGCAGATAATCAATTCCTGCAATAAGATAATGACAGAACAGAAACCAAAGGTTAAGAGTCTCAAAAAAGATTTTCTAATGATCACAGAACAAAACAAGATTCCTTTGCAACCATAGGAAAATTATCATGGTGAATAATGCAACTGATTGAAGTGAAATTCCAGTTGTCAAATATGGACTTTTAAACTGGTACACCAGTTCTGATGCAGTACAAACGAGCAGTTTTCAATCATTTATGTCAAAATCCAGTTGCCAACCAGAAAGGTCAGCTGAGTGATAAAATTTATTGACCTGTTTTATAGACTAGACTACAATTAAGGTTACTTATTAAGGTTAGTTTAAATCATCCTTATACAAGTTTGAGCATCTCAAAGCATCCCAAAACTAGTAAGGTCAGTAAAGAACATTAAAAGGAGTATTTTTAACAACTGAAAACAGTAAACTAAGCAGTCAGAAAATTACCTAAATTAGACTTGGGGAAATCACTAAGGCATATACTTTGGATTATGCATGTGAAAGAACTTTTAACATTGGAGTAGACCATTTTAGCAAATGTATGAGCACAGGCTTGGTACCTTGGTAGTGTGCTAAAGATTGTAAGAGAGCAGTGGTGTGGAATATTATACTTCTAATCATCAAATCTTTCCGCGTATGGCAAACATACAGATCCCAGCGGATGGTGGAACAGCAGCAGCAGATCTACACTCAGACAGGAGAAACTGACCTATTACATATCCGGTTAAAACACACAAAGAAACTGCCACCAATTTCATGTTACATTTTGATCATTACCCTGCCTCGTGTCTCCAACCACCACGCTACCACATGCTCCATTTTATCTGTGAGGAGAATGTTGTATTATTGCGGTTTTCTGATGAGGTGATCACCTCCCATCATGCGGGGTCCTTAGCACTGGATTTGCACGAAGATACCCCTGCACCCGTGGAGAGCCTTACTCATGCAAAAGGTAGATGAGCAACAAAAGTCTCAGTGAAGAATCATGTTATTCAGGTGCTCTCTTCCAGAGTTACTAGAAATGAATACAGGGAAATTAACCCCCTCTCTAAAAGCTGTATCTGATGGGTCAACACCTTTATTTGGCCAGAAGCTTAAATAGTTGTGCCCATCACAGTCATGCCTAGGTATTCTGACAGCTAAGTCCCACCTCTGTGAGATCAGTGAAACTGTGATTTTTCGTAACATCAACACACAAATGCCTGAATCTACTTTGTTACTTCCACAAAAACCTTGTCTTAGGAGTAAGCAGATGAGAACAGAAATGAGGACACATCTCAGCTGACCCTAGAAAGTGTATGTGGATTCAGACATTTTATTTATTTTTAATAATATTCAGACACCATAAAACGAAAACATTAAAAAATTTAGCCCAAAGAAAAGCACGGAGAGACTGCACAGAATTCCTGTACTTCAACAAGGAAGCCATAGGCAGTACAGCTGTGACTTCAGCTGTACCTCTTACCTTCATCTTCCCGAAACTTAGCTCCAATTTAGTAATATATTTAATATGCAGGTCTTTATTGACATTCAGCATGGAAGTCTTTAATTATTTCAGCTGTCAAGTATGACTTTGAGAATAATGTAACTCAGAAAACATTTTCTTAAGTACTTTTTGCACAGCAATTACGTCCCCCAGTCAGCGCCTACAGAAGTCAAGGGGAGTCTTTCCTTTGGCTTAATGGCCATTATACTGTGCCCTGGAAGGTATCTGAGGGGTAATTGCAAGCTACTTTTAATGCTTGGATATCCACGTTTCAGTATCTCTAGTGAAGAATTTATAGCATATTTTCCCTGAAGATCTCCAAGTCTTTGTGGAGGCTAGTAGTCTCAGCACCATAAGCAATCCTTTATTACTTTTCAGGTTTTTTTTATTTTTTTTTAAACTTGGATTACATGCAAAAAGCTACTGAAAAATATTATATTAGCATGCAGCCTTCACTTACCATCATCCATAATTCCTATGGTAACTCCCTTCCCTGTGTATCCCAGCTCCCATGCTTCAGCTACATTAAGGTCAAGTCCAGGGGTCCCATCTGCTTGACCAGTGTTAATCTAATACATCAATGAAAAAGAAGAATAGCTTTTTTACTTAATAGACATGTTTCATCAGCCACTGAATTTTGCTTTATATCTTTGCGTGTATCTTTGGTATGGAAAATACCATTTGCTTTGAAGTACACATCTGCATGTAATCACATCTACTGCAATAATGCAGTGGTAAAAAGAAAAAAAAAAAACATTACCCAAACCAACCCTGGATAAATTCACTTCTTTGTGGTTTACAAGATTTGATCAAAGACTGAATCTTTTGGATACAAAAAAGGGCTTCTCTACTTAAGCATTTCAGGGCAGTGGCTCAATCCAGACAAAAGTTAGACCAATGGATTTTACAGAGGAGTATTTTATGAGCAGGAAAGCAGGGGATCTGCTGAAATTCACATCAACTGGGTTTAGTACCAGAAGCAAATACTTTGGTAACCAAGTTCGCCCCACTGTAAGCAGGAAGGGTTCACTAGATGAACTTCAAGGGTCCTTTTCCACCTTGTGTGTATGTGATTCTAGGATTCTGCAGTATGGGCAATCCCTGCATCTTCAGGTATTGCTCATGTTCACCAAGGAACATGAGCAATAAGGAAAGGAAAAATAATGCGGCTTTTGCTGTTTCAGATGCAAAAATTTTCAATTCTGTGTCAGACACACGTCATTTCAAAACACCCTTTAGTGTACTTTATAATATAAAAACTAAGCATCTATAGCTTCATAAAAAAAGTTATCTTTATTACTGCAACATTTTGATTGAAGTACCACAAAGAAGTGAGTTAATCCACACTTTATCATCTTATCAGGGATGAAGTCCCACCCATGCTAATGTGCCCTCATTCATCTGAAAACTCTTGTCTTAGAAAAACAAAACCAAACCAAAACCAACCATATTGGATGGGCTCATAAAGCATTAAGTAATGGTAAGTAATTAAGTAATTAAGTAAAAGGGAAGAAAATAAGAAACACCATCCTTAAGCAAAAAATTCCTTACTAAGTGAACAAGCCAGTACTGCATTTACTATTTCATCATGAATAGACTGCAACATGAAAACTGACCAAAATTACTTTATCAACTTCTTAAATAGAAAAATACAATTTTGGTTACTTTTGGGTAAAAATGTAATTTTTCTTTTAAGACTACAGACTTCTCCCTATAAAATATGACACATTAAAAATTAAACAATTTAGCAAAATATTAATTTCTCTTGACACTAGCTTAAGCCAAAATTCATCAGTTTTCAAGTGTTCTGCTTTTGACAGAAGAAAATCAATTAACAGTCACATTTCCGTAAGAAAAGAAAAACCTCAGCTTTTTCTAGCCAATACTAGAACTTTTTGTTATAATTCTGTAAGAATATTTTACCTGGCAAGAGCTCAAAGACATGATTCATATGCAGTTTTAGGGGTCACATCAGCACACCAGGAATGCCCACGGGACACCAATACATTCTCTTTCAAGCCTTCTAAGGATCTTTCCGTTGACTGAAATGAAATTTAGCTCTTGAAATGTGCTGGGTCTTCCCAGCATAAGAGAGGTACAGTTAAAAAAAAACAGGACAGAGCCTTGGATCCATTCCCAAGTTCTTGTGACGTATTTAGGAAGAACTCTTGCAAAATGTTTCAATAGCACAGAATGGATGTATGCCCATTATTTAGTTATGATTACTGTGATTTTCTTTCAAAACTTACTAGGTACCATTGCTTCGTAAATAAAGGATCATTCATATTGATGTCGATGTCATTGATGTCTCTGTATCCTCGCTTCCTTCTGCTGAAGCCTTCCTGTTGCACAGCTTTCTTTACCTGGAATGGTTAATTTTTACATCTTTAGCTCAACATTCTTAACCACAGATACAAAGGGGCTTTTAGCCTTGTTAAAGACTATGGCAGATCTTTAGCCATTATTTCTGTCATGTAATTAATTTGCAACTTCTACACCTGTGGCTGATTTCAGTTGAAATTTGCCAAGACATAAAGTGCTTAGGACTCTAACGATGGCTACACAGGGAAGAGACACTCCGAAGTGTCCCACCTAGAAGAAAAGCTACAGCTTTAATGTGTTTTAGATATCTGAGAATTTGCATAAGGAAGAGCCTCTACTTTGGTATCCCTAGTGTCATGGATTTTCTTGACATACTTTTCTTTTTTATAGCCACCAATAGCAAAACATTGATATTATTAGATGCTAAAATTATTTAACCGATTCCCAATATGTCACTGTTCCAAGCTGCAGGAATTTCATAAAATGAGGATGCAGAGCTCAACCACACTTTTACTTTTTCAGACTTTTCTTCAGGGCATTTTCAGAGCATTAAATAACCTTTGCTGCCAAAGAGATTTGCTGGTAGAAAAATATCTGGGATTGTGTGGTTTCATCATACTCCTGAGTTTCTCAAAAGCACATCTTGTGGAGCTATCTACTTTCAGGGATTCCTTGCAATAAATAAGCCATAAATAAATACACTGGCAAGAAAAACTAGACAGCAAAAACGTCACTAAACTGACCAGGCTGGGTGAAGTGTAAGATATGAAAATACTGGTTATGAAACACAAGTAGCTGTATTTTTTCAGACATCCTTATCTTTATGAATAGCAAATCAATAAAAAACATTTAACTAAACACTGTAGAAAACAAGAAAAGTTAGAGACACAAATATCTTTGGAGGCAGGAACTACAGATGTCAGACCATAATCAACTTATTTGTAACCCTGTAAAAGAGCACACCTAAAGGAGATCACTGAGCAGTTGTAAATTTGTTGTAATATGTGCTCACATATTCCTAGACCTTGCAGAAGTGCTGTCAAATTTGGCATACTCCTTTTGTACTCTTTAGCCTAACACCTGAAACCAAGATAGCATGAGTCCTAGCATTTAATTAGAAATAAGTGAAATTTTCAAAAATAAATAAATCTAACCCTCTTGATCAAAGAGGAATGCCTAAAGCCATGAACTGAATATACCTTGGGGTGCAGCAAGAAGGCAGCAAAAGCCCTAACATCTCCTTAGGTGTTTTCTTGAAAAAAAATGCGTTTATTAAATAAATCTGGTAACACAGAGAACCACTTCTACATGCGTGGCTTTGGCATTTCTGATTAAGAAGATTTATAGAGGAGTTACACCACTGGGCTGCAGTAACTCATGCAGTGTCAGTCAAAATCAACAGCAGAGAAATTCATCCAAAGGCTAAATCAGATCTTAGGTCAGCTGAGTCATTCTTGGACATGTCCTCCCGCCTCCATTAATTAAAGCAGGAGCTTCAAAAGACAGTGCCCAGTGATGTGCCTAAGGCAGAGATGAATGTGGGATCTAACTGATGGGGGCTAAAAGCTATTTTCCTCACAGCTAGATTGCTTCATTTTAAGTCTGAAAACATAACAGCAATTCATAGTGAGCAAGATAGGGCAGAGTGCCCTTAAAATACAGTACCAAATGTTTCTAAAAACGTACTTGTATGAATTCTAACTCCTTAACTAAAGGTACAAAATGATAAAATTTTAAATTGGTAGCTGCTTTCATTTAGACATGTATTACTGTTACTTGTGCAGGTTCATTAAAAGCAGAGCAGACTGAAAAGAAAGAAAAAAAACTCTTACAAAATAAGCTGGAAAGAGGACAGTGATTAAGTAGGACTTACATTAGTGCTGCTAGGTATCCGTACAGAGTAAGGAAAGGTGTAAGCACTGTTTGATACCTCTAAGATAAGGCTCAGTGATGCCATGGAGACAACAGAGCAATCACCCGTCATTCTGCCTTCCCCATCTCCACCCCTGCCTCTCTGCTCCCAACTGCAAACCCCAAGCTGTCACCACAGAAAATAATTACTAACAGGAGCCAACCCTCACTTAGAGGGATGCCAGAGAAAAGATTTCATGCGTTTGTGCTCCCACGCGAGCTTGCTTGCTCTGCAGGTCCTGCTGCATTAAGGCACTGAATTAGGATTTAGCACAAAAGGATTTCTACTAATTAAAATGCAATGCTATGGAGCCCTGGCTTTTCTTTAAGACAACCCAGAGGAAGTGGGGAGCAATTTGCAAAAACAGCACAGGCTTGTTTCCCTCTTCAGCATCATCTCACTTGTCTGATTTGTTCCATCTTCACAATAAAATATAATTTATTTTTTCTATTATATTATATTACATTATATTATAATTTCCTGACACACAGAAACATACCCCTTAAGGGGGTATAAGCTCCTCTGAACTAAAACCACTCTGTAGGCTGTTTTCCGAGTGCTTCCCATGGAGAAAAGGCGTACGAGGTTGTTACCATCCAGAGAAATAACAGTCTCAGAAACTGAGGCCTCTTTTTGACTACATAAACAAGGGGGTTTTCCTCGTGTTCAGTAACAATGGGAACTCATACAATCGCATCCAGAAAAGATTAGGCACTTGCGTCATGAAATGAGTTGAAAAGTGTAAGGCAGGCCTTGGTGACTTCTCACTTACATAAGCTACAAATTGCCTCATTAAATTGCCTTGTAAAACCACCTAAGAACTTGCTTTTCTCTTGATGAAAATGTGTTTAGAAAGCCACAGTCTCAAGAACAGATAACATCCATATATTCCAGAAAAAAATCCCTAATAGAACAAGCTTATCATTGGGAAAGGATGATGCAATCCAATTATGTGAGTGGATATTTGCCCATTTTGGGCTGCAGAGAGCTGACTCAGAAGAATAACAGTCTTCTTGCCAACTGGGTACCTACATTAGAAAAAATGGTGTTTCTCCAGAGCTGGAAAATTGTGTTTTCATATCTAGTCTAGATGAGGAGAGGGTCCGCATCTGACTGTGTTTTCTTCTTAAAGAAGAACAGGTCTCCTTGTGACATCAGTAACATAAATGCATTAAGTACACGTTGCACGTAACATGTTTCAAAAACACATACAAGAGGGAACATCTCTGCATGTGCAACAGCAGAAGAACACTGGAAAACATTCTAATCTTAAACCAGCCATAATCCCATGTAGTTGTGTTAAATTCAGCCCTGGAATCCAGGCCTCAATCCAATGGTCAACACAAACCCATGTCATCTTTTAAATACTTGTTCCTCTAACTGAAACAGGAAAAACAGAGTGTTCATAAGACTCAGGCTTCTGATAATAGCATCTTTAAATGATTTCAGCCTGTGAAGCATGATACTTACTAGAACCTAGTGAAGGAGTGAGATTTTTCTTACTAAAATAGGGTTTATTTTTTTATTTTTAATTTATCAGCAATAACAGTCTTATTTTAAAATTACATTCTTAATTCAGCTAGTCCTTCCTCATTAGGATACAGGATTAAGTAGAGAGCAAAATCTGAGCATCTACTTTATTAGCACGTGACAATCATCTAAAAGTTACTAGCTGTGTTGCAATCAAAATGAAGGTCATGGATCAAAGAAGGTAGCCCATAGATGATACCACCCTTACAAGCAAAGAAGGTTCAAGTATTGATTTTTCATATACTGGTACTTATGCATGGTGCATAAAGTCACTTGGACAATAATAAACCAGCAGGATACTGATGCAGAACAAATTAACAAAATAATCAATTGACTGCAGTACTGCTCCAGGAGGGCCAGAAACCCCAGCACTCTAACTGCGCTCTATGCTCCTCTGAGTGCCAAGATAATCAGCTCCTCATTTTGACAGAACAGGGTTAATTGTACTGGTGAGCTCCTGCAGTTAAATGATTCTGTTATATTGAGCATAAATGACAGATTTACTAAATTATACCAGCGGGTGCACAAAAGTGGAACAATCCCCAACCTCAAGAACCAAGAACTTCAGAACAGAAGAATTCAGGCCAAATTCCAGAGGAAAAAGGCATTCCCACTGATGACATCTAGTAGGCATGGCTTTAAAAAAAACAAGCAAAACCACATAGCAGCAAGATGATCAACCAAAGGAAGCAGTAATTCTTTTTTCTTTAAAGCCTTAGGGTAAGCGCAGGTCTGTTCCTGAAGGCAAAGTAAGAAGTTGAAAACCAATAGCCTGTTTTTGAAGAAGTCAGGCTGGTGGTTGGACATTGGCCCTATGAATTGCACTGCAGATCAGGTCTCCCATAAAGGTGGTTTGGAACAGCGTGCACAAAGGCATTGTCAAATAAACCACCTTCAGCTAGTGGAACCTGGACCTGACTATCATTAATTTCTAATATCATATATGTGCTGGCAACCAAAGGTGGAGGCAGAAAAGTTTAAGTGAACCAGAGTGACTTGCACACATAACTCCCTTTAAAAAGTAACGATAATGGGATATCGTGCACCTACAGCAGCTTTTTGGGGTCTTATCCGAAAGTGACAATCGCTCGGCTCCTCAACTCCATACAGAGTTAACGAGCGAGTGTGACTTTTTTACCTCTGATTTCTAAGTGAACACAAAGACATTTAATTTTTACTATCCACTCCATCCACGTAACATAAAAGAGATGTATCTATTAGTGAAATACCGATCCCATTCACAGAGTACGCACTCATCACCTGCATTGTCCAACAGCTGCTCGCTGGTAAGCTCTGAAGGTATCAGAGAAGAGCACCCATCTCACATTCTTCTAAGTTTTTGTTAAAGCCTGTTTCAAGTAACCAAGTTCTGTGTGAATAATGCTGACCCTCCTCACTAGCAAGAGTAAAGTACAGATATACCTGAATTGCAACTGAAGTCAGAGGAATCACCTTTCAGTGGCAACGGGGACAGCTTATTTCTTCCCCTGAAGTGCTAACCTGGGCTGGTGAGGCTGCTAGACTCCATCCAGCCATGGCAAGGCAGAAAACTGATGCCTTTCGCCTTGACCTAGCTGGATCCATCTGACTGATTTCAAACTTTCTGAGCCTGTTTCAAGGCACAGAAAGAATAAGCACAGATGTTAGGGGGCTTATGACTATCACTGACCACCCAACAACTGCTCCTCTCAAGCAAGCCAATAACTTTCAAAGGTTCTCACAAATGTCTCCCATACATAGCAACAAGTCCCCATTGTTAACCATAGATTCCTCCGGTGGATTATACATAAGGTCTCCAAGCACCTCTTCTATATTAATCCTTGGGATGTTTTCTGTATAGAGACTCTTTCCCCAAACTTTTTTGTCACTTTTTGGTAGATGCAGTTAGAGCCACTACAGCAAAGATGTAGCAGCTGTGAAAGCACAAGTCCTTTGAAAATTTAAAGTTTATCAATGCAACATTCCGTCCCAGTTCTAAGCAAAGAAGAGACAAAGAATACTTTTTTCAATTTGAAAGACCTCATGAAAGTAAAAATGCATCTCTTTCCATCAAAATATTTGTATCACTCTTGTTTTACACATTTTTAAATGGCTACTTTCATAATGACAAGCACAGCCAGCCACAAGAATGGCTTTAATTTCTAGGAAAAGTCATGTCCACTGTAAAATATGTCAGTTTTTTATTGCTTTTAGCCATCTCTCTACCTTGCTGTAACTTTTTTGCTTTGTTACTAGTTGAAATAGCATCATTGGATACAAAGGACCTGCTACTTTTTCTGCTTCTTGCACTTTGTGGAAAATTAGAACTGGTCCCGAATATCTTTCTCAAGCCAGTCCCACTTGCCTGCCCAAACATTCCCAAGTTTACCTTGGCCATCATCAGGTACTAAAGCCTGTGGACACTTATGCTGTCCCCAGTCATCCCTCTTGGGATGTCGTCTCAGTTTTACTTGTGTTCTTTGAACATTTTTCTCCTCTCCCCAAATGTGATATTGCAAAGTGTCACGTTCCCAGTAGACCAAAACAGGGACAAAATGCTGCACCATTAAACTCTGAGGAAAGACTGCTACTGAATGGCTTGAATACCAAATCCTGGCACAGCTGGGGCTGCTCACTAACTTCTCTGCAAAATTCACTGAAAATCATAACACCAGAGGTAAGCCCATTTAGGAAATTGCCCCAGAAGTTCAGCATCAATCAGAAAATAGTAAAATATGAACAGCCTGTACTTGAAGGCTCCACTCGGGCAATTAACCTTTCTTGTTCGAAACCCAATTTAAAGAACTGGTGTATCAATCAAGTTGGTATGTTTTAAAAAAATGCGCCAGAACTGACTTGCTTCTGCCTTATTTTGTGACCTTTTGTTTTCCTGATAATACTTCAGTGCTTGGTAAATAAGGAGCTTTCAAAAATAAAAGAGGAGGAAAAGAAATCAATATTTTTGTCCATTTAGCAGGCCTCTCACAGTTCAGTGACATTCAGGAAACAGTGAGTAAAGAGACAAGGAATCAATGTGTAAGAGGAGGCTGCAGATCATGTTCAACCTGCTCAGCTCGGCAATCAATAGCGCTCCTCTAGCTTCTACTTCCAAATGCAAGTGAGTTGGTTGGGCTGCAATGGAAAATGAACGCCGAGTATGGACAGGCTGCACAGGAAAATGCCATTCCAGTAAAACAGAAATTTTCACAGTATCATGCCTTCTTTGACAAAGTTTTTTGGCTCCAGGATAGAATTTATTAAGGGGAAAGACTGAAACAGAAAAAAAAAAGCCTGGGTATCTTGATGGCAGTGCACCGCCTCAAGAACAAGCAAACTGCCTCACACCTTCACCCTCTCCTCAGTTTGGTGCAGGGGTCATACCAGGACCTACACTACCACAGGTGCTAGCTATTCTAGGAACTTCCTTCTTATTTCCAATTTTTTTCACTACCTAGACAAGCCAACAAGAGAGCAGGAGCACTTCTGAAATTGTAAGAAGTTTCCAAAGGAAAGAAAAACCTTTTTCTTATTCTACCCGGAGAAGCTGACACTGCACTTCATGGTATATTGACAGAGAAGTCAAAATTATTTATATTTCAAACAATGTCTTATTGCAGGACAGTTGTGGATCCAGTCTCTCCAGTAGATTTGGAGAGACTGCAAACTGCAGGGACACTTATCAGCACTTATTTTGCACTCTGCTGTCTCACCAGCTACGTTGGGCCGCAGAAACAATCAGCCTCTCCAAATCAATCAGAATAACCACCTCTCAGTGGAAGTGTAAACAGCAGCATTCCTGGTGACAGAAGCTTGGGCCCCATGCACATAGGGCACTATCGCCTGCAGATCCTCCCTTTTTAGCTGCAAAATTAGTTGCTACAAGTCACAGTTTTCTCTTTTCTTACGTCCCTTTAGCAAATACTGCAAATATACCTTGCTTAAAACATGATGCTTGGAAAAAAACAAACAACCCACCAACCAAACAAAACCCACCTTTCTCTTCTTCCTCAACAGTAAGAGTCTTTTAAATGGAGTGATTTTCATTTATTTCAAAGGCAACCATCAACCTTTGAGATAACACCCAAAGTAGGTCTAAGTTCTATTTGCAGCGTCTCTGGGGTATCAAAGGGTTTTAGTTTAAATGGGAATCAGGCCCAGTTCACCTTTAAGACTGCAAACTTTCTGGCATTGAGACAGGCTTTTGGATGTGTCTGTGCAGTACAAAGAAGAGAGAGGCTCATACAGTGCTGAGTCTTCTAATTTAGTAATTCCCTCTTTGTCGTCATTTGATCATTTATAACTTTGGACCGTTTCTTATATTCCTGGGCAGTATTCCAGCAATGGACTTTCCTCTTGCTCCACAATAGTTCTCTGGTACTACAAGGAGAGAGATACTATAGAATATAGTACCACTTTTATATAACCTCCTTTTTAAAGATTCCATTAATATGGTTGCTTCTTCCACCGAAGTGATGAATATCTGATACATTCCAAGAGAAGAGGAGTGCTCATAGGCCAAAGATTCCTTGATCTCTGTTGATTTTAAGTTAATTTATTTCATGAAGCAAGTCTCCAGATAAGCGGGACCTGACGGAAAATACCACTAGGAGAAAAATCAGTTTTCTTTGTATGGGAAGACTCAACTGACAGGTAAAGTTATTGTCTTTGTTAATGTGTACCCTTGACTCATCTTGATGCAGAAGAGACTTTGGACATTAGCACAAATATTCACACATTTGCACAAACACATTTCCACTCAAAGCTTCATTTGTACTAGCTTTACCTCTAACTTCACATACTCCCCTTCTAAAGATGCCAGTTTGCATTACAGACATTAAGTGTAGTCCATATGGACAGACTGGAAGTGCCTTATAATATGCCTATGTAGGTGTGCATCATCATTTAGGGAAACTGAGTCAGCAGGGGATGAGCATGTGCTGAAAATAGGCACCTTGGTCTCCAAAGAGATTCAAAGCTTAAAAGCTGGCTTCTGACCTGTGCTGTAACTTCCACTTCATTCTCCACAGCCTCCTTCCCACTCAAATTTCATCTAATAGCTCATCATTCACCTTGAAACATCTGCTTGGAAAAATGTAATACATGTTTTTCTCTCCTGGAATTGCTAGCAGGGATTTTTTCCTTCCCCTATTAACAGTAAACACGCCATAATGTTACGCTTGTTGAAGAGCTGCAAATTGCCCTGTCGTTTATGTGATTTATTTTGCTTTGCATGTGTATGTACTCCTTTTCTAAACACCACCCAAGTAAAAAGCCCAAACATTTTCATATAGCTTGCCCCAAGCCCAATGACAGCGTTCAGTCATGGTAACTGTGGTGGGAGCTGTGTGGGGTTCCTCTCCTGCAGTGGGGCTTTGAGTAAAAGTTTACTTCTACTCTGCCATTTAGGACCCTTCTGAGCAGATGGGCTCTGCTGGATCCAGTGGCAGAGAAACATTTTCATACAAAATTGTTGCCAGAATGTCAGCTGAAGAGCAGCCTTACAGAATAAAAACGGTATCGTGGCACTAGGAGGGAAGGCAGGCAGACTAATATCAGTGGTGCTATCCTACAGGCAGTGCATGAACCAAGCTGAAAGTCATTTTGATTTAAAATCAGGTCTGAATTAAAGCAGGCACTTAACACTCCCCAAAACCTGGACTCGTGGAGTGACAGTGAAGAAAAGGTTGGTTCCACCATGCAGAAGCCAATCACTCTCAAACCCGAGTTCAGAAAGGGCACAGGTGCCTTTTGATTTGATTTTCCTGGCTGCAACCCCCAGAGTGCCCTACAGAATGCAACCCTTCTCTTCTGTAACCTATTCTGCACTGTCATCGTTCAAAACAGTTTTTCCTGTCCCTATTTTTCCTGGTCCATGAGCACCCAATGCAGTTTGAATCTGTGAAGAAAACCTCCTGAAGAGGCACCTTTTTCAGTTAAGGTGCCAGGGAGCACCTCTGCAGAGGAGGCCACCACAAAGGGACACTTAGCCCTTCTCATAGCCTCTCCTGCAGCCTCTGTTCTGAGCCAGGTCCCCGGTGCACCGCGCAGGCAGGTTGCCAGCACTGATTTCTGCCCACTGCTCTCAACACCTCCCCAGCCAGGTGACATCTGCAGAAGGCCCATTTAGCTTTAATAAAAAACAAAGCTTATTTTTACAAAGCTGCCTGCCTGGAGTGATATAGCAACAACTGCCAAAAAGTCTAAGCTTGTTCTAATATCTCAAACCTGCCATCCTTAAACTTCAAGGTTCGCATGATTGGTAATGATATATTAGTGAGCCTTTCTCGTCCATTTTTAACGCCTTCAGAGCTCTGTTGTTATCTCAGTGGAGATGAGACACAGAATTGCAAACCACTGATCTTCCTAAAGTGCTGCCTGGTGGGGGATTATATGGGCTGTACAATGTCTTCTCTCAGGAAATTTCATAACTAGAAGCCAGACGCAAAGCAGAAGCCAATCTTATGACAGAGGGAAAACCGCAATTATGCTGCTGCTCACATTCACGTATCTGCTCATGCACCCACCAGCTGAGTGGTTGTTTATAGCACAGCTACTTCTTTATTCCATTACAATAAATACACTGGACAGAAAAGACAAGGGAACCTGCTCCCATGCATTCTTTTCCCAGCCCCAGTAGAGAGCAACTGATGATTTGTATCGATCGGGCTGTAGACCATAAAGGTTGCAATTGCACTTCTTCAGCTCCCAGATTCAGAGGTTTATGGATTCCCATCACAGAGCATGTTAATAAAATCAACAGAGGTTTGGGTATCACTGCTGTACAGCATCGGGTTAGTAGCGTATAGCTGCCAGGGACAGGCCATCTGCCACAGAGGAAGCATCAAACCAGAACACTTTCTACAGAACAATTTCTGTAGCAAGAGGAAAGGTAGGAAATAAGGGAGCAGTTTACAGAAAGGAAAGAAACAGTCCATGCCCTATAATTTTGGCCTTTACCCAAATCAGTTTTTAGTTTAGTACTTCCAAAGGATTGACACTGATCCATGTCATGACAAATCACACATGTCTGACCTGTATGTCAGAATCCTTATTTTAATGTTCTCCCTCAATGCCTGCCAGGGAGCCTGCAGAGACGCAGAGGCAGAGCTCTCCAGTGCCTGGCACCGTGGGACAGAGCATGGCCAAGGCAGAGAGACCTACATTGGGATCTACATCTACACTTTTCTCACCTCACCCCACCCCAGAATCTGTCTGACACCACAAGTGGCAGAAAACCATCCTTCTGGCCCTGAACTCCTGAGCTGTCCAGTGCCTGGCTCGAGCAGAGTATTGAACCCGTGTTCCCCCAAGCAAAGTCTACAGCTCTTTTTCTTGAGAAGAGAATCACCAGGACACCAGCAATGTGGCAGAGGGATCACATCTGGCAGGAGACTGTAGGTGAGAAACCTAACACAGAGCAGTGATGGGGTCAATGAAGTGGGGAAGAGACACCACGCTGGGGCACAGAGCTGGCCCCAACGCAACAGGGCACACAGGGAATTAACAGCGAAAGAAAAACCTGTGAAATGGAGACAAGTATTAATACCCTCAGAGTTTACCCCAGCTGAAACTCTCCTGAGCTTATCACGGAGACAGAGTAGTACAAGGCACAGAAGAGTGGTCTGAATATTCTTTATGGGTTTTCTCAACAATCCCCTTTGCAGAGAGGTTTTTTTACCTCCCTGCCCATGTTTTCCAGCAGCCTGTCCTGCTGGCCACTGGCCAAGCCTCCCTCCAAAGCACATCTGCACAATTAAAATTATTTTCAAAAATCTTAGAAACAAAAGGGTTTCTGCTTTGATTTTAAGGGACCAGCACATCCAACTGGCTGAGATTTGTCACAGACCCTTTTATTAACCCACTGCCAAGAGCAATGAAAACTGACCCCCAAAGACTAAAAAGCTCATTATTAATTGCAGCTGTACATGCAAGGATTTTGGGGCCAGAATTTTCCCTTGTCCCCCCTGGGTCAGAGACTGGTTTAAACCAAGTGATAAAATGATGATCCTGCTGCAAATTATTTGACCTATTGCTGCTTTTTTTTTTTTTTGGTGAGGAATAAGGGAGTATCTTTTCAGTTCAGTTATTAGCATAAAATAATTAGACTTTGGAGTATATTTTCCTCCCAGTGTGCACACATAATTTGCATCAATATTAATAGGAACCTCTCTATTCACACTCACTGAAAGGAGGCTGAACCCCAAGGGACTAAGAAAGACTAAACCCTAAATATGCTTTTGCTTATCACCAAAGATTTCCATACGCTCCTGTAAACCACTATGCTCATCATATACTTCTTGCTCTTCCTGGTTTATTTCCATTGAGAAAAATGTTTAGCAAATCATGGAAGAATAGCATTTGCTCAGGCTTCACAGAGGAGGCAATCAAAAATGATGCATGCAAATTCCATGGAAATCGCTATTTGTGTCCAAACTTTGAGACCCAATTCATGTTACGGTTTCCACAGAATGAAAAATTGTAACAAAAGCTTCGTCAATGAAATTACATTTCTTCGGTATGAAAAGCAATGAAGCTCTGGTTAAAATTAAAAGTGCCTGCTGCATGCTTATCTAGGGGCTTGTCATAGTTCCAAAATACCAGCGTTAACCTGTGTCCAAGCGAGCACTGAAGAAGTGGCTTGAGCCCACCCAGAGTCTTGAGTACCAGAGTACGTCAGAGAATAATGAAAAGGAGATGCAGGGAAATAAACTACTCCAGCAGAAGGATTGGCTTTATGGCAGTTTGAACAGATGCCCAGATTGGTATATCTATTCCCGTGTGTCTCAGGCCACTGTAGCCTGAAGAAGTGTAAAACATCCAGTGCTAAACGACAGAATCATGGGCATGACAACATCATGTTGACAGCATCAGAGATGACATCTGTTGTTCTGGGCCTTTTCTTTAAGAGCAAGGTGAGCTGTACCTATGAATGACCATCACAAAAGGAACCTGATGAACAATGAAGCGCTGCCAAAGATACAGCAGAATCTTCTAAGGACTGCCAAAGTCTTGGCCCAAAATGTGATTACCCTCGTGAGAATGAGGGGAACAACAGTGTTTTGCAAAATGGGGAAACCTGAACAACAACAACAAACCACAAAACACCCCCAAAACCAACCCTGATGTCTCTTAAAAAAGCACTGAAAATTACTGTTCTCTCTACTGGGTAGGGCCCCTAATCATTCCTGAGTTCCCTTTCAAGAAGATCCAACCCAGTTTACATTATTCCTTCTTGTTTCATCTCGCCCCATGCCACCCTGGACTGACCTGCAAATGACATCTGGGAAAGCTTAAGCTTTCCAGAAGTGCAAAGGCCCAGGTTTCACCTCCTCTTGCCCAAAGGTAAAGACTCAGTCCCTTCATTTCAGTGAAATTATTTCAGATTTTCACTGCTGCAAATTGGAGAAACATCTATCTCTTGGGTTTAACACCATCTCTGTGAAGCAGAAAACTGTTAAAAGCCTCCCTCCGGTTAAACCCAAGTTCAAACGCAGGCTGAACTTGTGAGGACAAATTATTATTCTTTGCTTCAGGGGAAAACATCTGTTTCCAAAGAAGTAACCAAATCAAAATACGCAACCCAGTGGTGAGGAAAAGGCACTGAGATATGGAGGGGGAATGAGTAGGGGTGCCCAGAGGAGGCATATACCATTAAGCCAGAGATGCCAGAGCCTGGTAAACCAGTATGTGCAGGCTCTGCAAGATGGACACAGCCTGGAGACCTCCTAGTGTAGGCACACTGCTGGTGCACCTCATAAGTGGTGGCTCACAGGTAGCCAGCATTTCCTTCTTGGACTTCACAGAGGGTCAGCATAAACACCTGTGTCCAGTTCCACAGAAATATTGCCAAAATCCCAGTGTTGTCCCCACCTGAGGCATGTGTACTTCTTTCACGTGCTTCTCCTCCCTCCCATTTAAGCCAGGTAACCTCCTCCTCCACAGGTGATGAAAACTGGCCAGAGGAATTTCTCTTCCCTTTATGGTAGCTCACAAAGCAGGCAATGTTTGGAGAGGAAGAAAGCTCAAGCTCCTGGTACCTTGCAAGAGCTTGTAACAGAGGTCATGTTTTGGTCAGGGATAAAGGAAGCAGATGGTTATTTTGTTTGGTTTTCCTTGAGATCCGTTATGAAAACAGAGTCCTGGAAAGCTACTGTCTTGTCCAGTAAAAGCTTATCTGAGGTCCTTATAGAAAATATGGCTGGAAAGGAAAAAAACCAAACCCTTCCCTGTTTTTTACCTTCACAACAATAAAATACAGGCAGAACTGGGAAAAGTTCTCTCCTATTCCCCACCTCACATGCGCCCTCTCAATTTAACTCAGTACTTGACAAAAACCCACATAAATCTCAAGGAAATCAATCATCATGTCTTTCATCAAAATCACTAGTTCCTCTAGTTAAGGTGGGTAGCTGCTGATTCAATCAGGCAAAACTTATTAAAAAGATGTTTCAAATCGCCACACAAAAGGGGCAAAAACTATTTATCATTTCATTCCACATCTCCATCTGAGGTTAATGTGCTCAAAGCAGACAGCACCTCATCCTGGAGGAACTGCTGCAGTTCGGGATCAGAGCTAAGAAGATGCTTTGTCCCAGTGTCCTACTGGTCCTCCTGGCATTTGGGGCAGAAGAACTGAAAGGAGCTAAATGTCACCTTCCTACCTGCAGAGAGCCAAGAAAGCTCCGATTTCCACAAACAAACACTATCATTAAAACCATGCAATACCTACACAACCCTACTTGCTCAAGAAATCATTGATGCAGCTCTAAGAAAAATCATGCCTTCCCTGGTCAATCATTTGGGGTCAGCAGCATAGTCTAAAGTAGGTCTAAAGTAGCACAACAAAACACAATTCCCTGAAATCATCTGAAAATCCAAAGGCAGGAGAGTGCCAGATTTTACTTTCTGGGAAATGCCGCACGTATACATTTTAAATGTATAAACTACAGCAGGTTCAGTCAAATGACTTGTGAATAGTTTATCCAAAAAATTAGTTGCTTATTGGACAGCAAAGAATGAACCAGTAAATGAAAAAAAAACGTTACTTAGGTTACAGCCTCCTGAGCACAAAGACCTCTCACTCCAATCTCTATTAACACTACAGAGGTAAATGTGTTTCTCCATCTGCTGCTGCTGTTCCCCAGGAGGAGGAAGCACTGTCCTAGGCAAAGCTGGAAGAAGCCACGGGGAAGCAAGGACAGAAGCAGAGAGAGGACCACTGGTGTTGGATTATACCCAGGGACAAATGCCTCCATGCAATTTTGCTATTATTTTATGCTTAGATAGCCTCTAGCACAGTAATTTCCCCTGAGCCTCCAGATCGTGCATGTGGAAGCACTAAATGACAACAGTAATTACAGTTTAAGGTTATTGTCCTTTGTCTAAATCTTTTGGGCTTCAGAGGATCTGCACTAATCTCTTGGTTTTTATTTTTTCCCCACTGTTCCCATCTCAGTTTTCTTATTGCCCAGGTGCTGTAAAGACCACAAATGGCTGCAATCCAACTTTTTTTTTTTTTTTTTTTAATTCTCTCTCCCAGAACAGTAGGTTGGGCATCTGGAATCTACTCCTACTTTTGCTCTGCTTCACTGTATGACCTTCTGGAAAATTCAAAGCCCTTCTCTATTTCCAGCATTTGTGAAACAGGCATAATCCATATTTGAAATCTGTAGTTAAAGATTATTTCATTACATACTGTAAAAGACCACAAATTGTTTCAGATGGACAGAAACATCATTTCAGTGGGAGATTTACAAGTATTAAATCACCAAATTTAATACGTCTATTTTATAGGCAGATAGAAAGTACTTGGACAGATTTATTTGACTTTCTTGTTTACACTGAATTATTCATTGTTTGCAAGTGAGGTAGCTAATTCACCTTGCACACACTTCTCAAGTACAGTGCTAATAAGAAAAACTTGATGGGTAGATTTTTCTGACAAACAATATTCTCAGGTGAACAGCTATCTTTACGGAAAGATGTCCTTTCTCTATGCAAAAAATGTTCCGTGTTCCACAGTGAATGGCACGGCACAAGTAGACGTGAGTTTAACTCATATTCCTAAAAGCGATATCCTTTTTCATACCTGCCAACCTCAATCTGGCATTTCCATTTCTTTCATACACCGAAACTTTCTTCCAAACCTCACTGACACACGAAAGTGAAAACATTTCATAATTAAACTCCAAATCCCACTGAGACTGCACATGGCAACTCTGAAATTAAACAAGAAAAAAATAACAAACCAACAAATTTTGGCTTTGCTATGTTGCTCACTGCAGAAGTTTCTTCCTTAGAGATAACTAACCAAACCAAGTAATTTATAACCACTTTTTCAGGTTTTTCTCCAGCTTACTTTCTGGGAGTAAACCCAAAATTATTCACACCTCATCTTCTGTACATCTGAAGTTAACTACTGGGTTGGGGTTTTTTTCTTCTTTGGAGGAATGCATCACTCAGCCCCCATTACTTCCTCAGAGCAGGGTTTAAGAAGCCGCTAAGGATGCTCTGAGGAAGGGAAATCTCAGCCTCCTTAGATGTTTTTAGAAAAGGCAGGGAGAGTTGAGCTCCCCTGGATTTGTCTGTGATAAACTCTTCAGGCAATTTTGGCTAACGATCGTGTCCTAGATTAACATCCAAACAAGATTAAAAAAAGACACCACTTTTGATGCAGATGTTGAGCAAATCGTCATTGTTCAGCAAATTAGCGATGGAAACAGCTCGTGCCAAGCTCCTTTGCTTCCATTTTTCTAAATGGCCATGGACCAAAGACTCAGTAGAGTCTGCATTAGCCAGCATTGGAACAGGAGAAGTCTGCACCACCCTGAGAAGCTCAGGCCCTCCCAGTGGCTCTGCTGCCTTTAACTTTGTTCTTAGCCATTTAGATGGAATTAAGAGCAGCAGCAAAGTGAGCCCATTTCTAGGAGCAGAAGGCCAAAGTCCTGACCAATACTTAGAAGCATGTTTCAGAGTTTGTCTCCCATTAGCTGTTTTTTCTTCCATGAAACGTACTTTTCTCGCTGTGGAAACTGGAGCCAGACCTATGGATGTCTGAAAATAGGATATCCATTTGGAATGAAATAGTGAAATTGAGGAAAACAGTCAAAAATGATCACAAACGAGGTTTCAACTAATAGCATTCAAACAAAACTAAGCTGTTTTTTTGCTAAATAAAATCATTTGGTGTAATAAAATATGTCTTCCCTGATCCTGTATGTCAAACATGAAAACACAGGTTCTGTTTCTCTTACATTGTGATTGCACTATCAGAAATAAAATGAGTTGAAGTCTTAAAAATAATTTTTTTTAAGGAAAATAATCACTTTAGTTCATTGATTGTTCAACAGAAAGACTTGCATAAGCTTTTCTTATAACATGCCCTGCACAGCTTGGGGAAGGACCCTGGAGATTTATGAGATACAAATACGGTTAGATCTGGAAATAAGGAAATAAACATGGAGGTTTCCCTTCTTTTCAGAAAATAAAACAGTCCAAACAGAAACCCTCTTCCTAGAGCAATCAAGGGAATTATTCCAAGAAAAGCTTCTGTTCGAAAACAAATAAAATAGATTCCAATGAACGTTCTCCCAGGAGCGTATCACATCTGAGAAAATAAAATAAAGCAAGCATCGTTCAATTATCTCCTGGCCTGAGAGAATCAGCTTTTTTGTCCAACTTCTGCCAGAGATTGCTTATTGCCCCATGGTATAAGATCCATAAGAAGTCTGAGTCAGACTATCACAAGAAGAGTTCAGTGTGTTCCAACTTGGAAAAAACAGCTTTTATAATGGTAGTTATGAGGTACTTCACGTTTTTAGATGCTCTGCAGACACTGACTAGAACGTGGCTTCTCCACAGAGAAGCAGGGCTGGGACAGCAGCAGTCAGCTGGAGAGAAGATGTCTCCAGGCATTACAGCCTTGACTTTGGTGGAACCATACCTAGGACGAAAGGGATCCAGAAGTTCAGCAAGGGAAGACTGGCTGAGCACCAGGGAAATCAGTGGTCTAACACAAGACATGGGCTCAGGATCAACAAAGCCAAGTTAGATGGGAACAAATGTAATTGATCACTCAGGCTCCAAGACAAAACACAGGGCATCGCCTTGCCCCACTGGGTTATTTTATTTTTCAGGTTCCTGACAAGGATACAGCCACCACATCTGGTCTTCCTCCAAAGAAAAGCAACAGGAGAGAGTGTGCAGAGGTGGTGAGGAAAAAGAGAACCAGCTGTTAATGCTCGGCAGAGCAATGCAGTGTGACATAAGGTAGAGTCCAGCAGTAATCAGTTTAGTCGTACTGCTGCGAGACCAGGAGCATAAAAATAACAATTAGATCTGGAAACTCTAGTTCTTCTGTGACGACTTCACATTTGCAAAGCTCATGGATCCCTTACTGTGCATTCCTCTGTGTGAAAGAATAATGCTTGGAATCAATAAAGGTAAAATGGAGACCAACTATTTACATTTATGAAACCTTAGGTCTGTACACATAACGAGGCATTTCTTTTCAGCACTCAGACAGTAGATCATTATCAACATAAAACATAAAGCAGCATCTTCACAGAAATGTGACCATTCAGCTACCACTTCGTGCAAGCGAATTTGTAATACTGATCATGAGTCCATTTATGATTGTATGGAGCTAATATTATACAACTAATTCAGAAAAATACATAACACAAAGATGTGATGGTATTTCCTAGTCTTTCCACGATGTTTTATTCTACCCAGTCCTCTTCGCCACTTCAGATGGAAGTTTGCAAGGCCAAGAAGCATTATTCAACTTCACCAACCCATAACATACATATTATCATTTTAATTACTATTCGCTATTCTCAGCATTAGAGGTACCCATTTTGCTGAAAAACCACGTTCCAATGCAGCATCAAATAATTACTGCAGAAAACTATTCAGAAACAATTTAAATCTAAACCTTTAATTCATTTCCATTGTATCTCCAAATACTGCAATCAACTTTCTCTGACCTTTGGGAACCCATTTTTGTATTCATGGAACGCATTGTCCAGAAAAGCAATGATTTCACAGATATATTTATAACTCCTTGTTGGCTTCTGGGCTGATGAGTTGGTGGCAGGGAAAAAAAAAAATCCTTAAGATAGTGCATACACACTTTGAATATCTGGAAACACAGAATGCTCGTAGCAAGAGTGCTTTGGAACAGATTGCAATAAACCAATCGACCGAAATGCTGTTCGCAAGGAAAACACCCATCAAATTTTAAACAACAGTGAAGGGTGTTAAATGGCATGAGCGGATGCACTAAACAATAGGTTTATCATGCGATATAGCAAAATATGCCTATATAGAAGTACTTTTAGCTCGAGTCTCTTAGTAGAAAGGGATTTTTAATGTCACAGCCCTGTGATGTAAGCCCTGGCACAACATGCTCGGATACTCAAGAAAACTACACCATAAAGTGTTACAGTATAATGTTGTTATTGATTTAGCTGCACTGCCTTTTATTTATTGCCGATGTCATATACAGTAAATGGTTCTGGTCATCCCACTATACACACAAGAAACAAAGTGACTGTTTTAATAGCTGATTTTCTGAAGTCAAGAAAGAATAGAAATAAACTGTTATAAATCTATTTTGTTTCATTCTAAATCTACAACATCATGGTCTAAAATACACAGGCATACATTATTAGGTATCACGTTTTAACTAATTCTATATTCTTCCCAAAGTATACGTCAACCAATATATTTCCAATCTTTCAAAAGGGTTTAACACAAAGGCAGTTTTCCAGTCTCCAAATTTTCTGTTAGGTTAGAGATTTGCCAAAAGAAAATAGACTCCAAAATGTTTTGCATTGTTCTCAAGGAAGTTTTTCTAACATACAGTCTTCAAATTGAAAACAAGAAAGTATAGCTGAACACACATGTTTTCCAAACTGAGAGTGAAGTCAACCCTGAAGATGGGCTTACACATGGCAGCCTAGATCCTGGGATAATGTTGATGACTTGGGAAGGGAGAGGACTTTTGAACCCCCACGTATTTTGCCATCCTCAAGCACAAGTGCTCCAAGGCCACGACTGACTCTTCCAAGACAAGCCCAGCTGTCCTGAAGTGAGCTCTGGCAAGGAGGAAAAGGGTCGCCACATGGGGCCCAGATATGATGGTGCCATGACAGCCCAGAGAGGGCAAAGCCAACCAGTGGCTGCTTTCCTTCGTCTCACCCACCCAGGCTTCACTGGCTTGAACTTCCCAAGGAAGAAAGGCACGATTATCATCAACATTATGCCTGTGGATTCCTGGATCCACTGAATGTGAAGATACTCACAACCTTCAGCAATTGTTAGCTCAGCACATCAGAGCACTGCATTTGTTATTCAAAACCAAACCAAACTCATCCCAAAATAAACTAAACAGCAAACTAGGTTCCATGTTCATTCACTGCCCATTCTCAACACCCTACTAACCAAAAAAAACCACCACCAAACAAACCAACCCTAACTATATATTCTCACCCCTGATTGTATTATAAGATTAAGCAGACCCCACTGAAGATTCAAGGCTGGAAATTGCACAGACAAATAACAAAGGCAAGGCCTGCTCCACAAAACACAGACTCTATTCATCAGACAGGAAACAAGGAAAAAGCAGAAGGAGACTGGGGAGAGATGCTGCAGACAAATGAACAGGGATCAACAATAAAGCAGAAACGTAACTAATGCCAGTTCAGCAATTTACAGGCAACAGAGTGAAGGCTGGATGTGGTCAGCTGTCTCAAAAGGGTTTTATAAAATGACTGAACTTCCACGCAGTTACAAGTATTATTTTACCTCATCCCACATACCATGTTCAGCAATACAGAAACAATGGAATACATGATTGGAAGGAACGTCAAGAGGTCACCTCAGCCATCCCAGGGCCCCGGGCAGGACTCAGACACCCCCCAGTTATCATCACTACCTAACCTTGCCTTGAAACCACTGACCATGCCCCCGGTGGCACTGGGACTACAGCGCATCAGGACTTTTATTTCTGGAAGACTCCTCTGTGAATCTGCACAGCATTGTCTTCACTTATCAGCCTATTATCTTGCAGTACGCTCATTTCTGTTTTTTCTAATAGAAATAATTTTAGCTTACCCTGTAATTTTAGTTACGCACTATTTCCATAAGACACATGTTTGAGTTTGATGTCATTTCAATACTCTGTTATTTTATTATGTGCAGCTAATGGTGCTTTTTCATAATACAGCTATTCAAGATTTCCAACGTTCTTTAATGCTGATGTTGGGGGATTGGTTTTTTTTCTCCCTGAAGCTGTCTTTCTAGTTACAAATAGAAATAATAGATCAATTCAGTTAAGCTTTTACATCATGCTGGATATAACTGCATTTGCTCCAGTAGCAAATTGTTTCAAATATTTAATGCTCCATACTCAAGAGTGTTGTGATATTTTACATTAGAATTATATTGCACAATGTAAATATATAGAGTCCAAACACACACTAGTAACAACACACTTAATATCAGAAATTTAAGCAGAAACTGGGACATGCTTAAGATACTCTGTAGTGAAGGGGACTCCTGTCAAACTAAGTGACAGCTTAAGTATCTGAGTGACTCTAGGTCTCATTTTTTATATCAGAGAGTTCTTTTTATTCTTATTATAGAAACTGACTCCTATGCAATAATTGTGATACCTCAATTAAAGAGCAGCTAAGTGCTTTACAATTGGAGTCAACGTCGGTCAACTCTGCAGGACTTTCTGTGGACAGTTAATTCCCATCAATCTCTTTCTGGGCACATGTACAGTCTGTAAAGGCCAGGGACAACAAGAAATAGGACTCCCCTCAGATTCCGTTTTCAAAAAGCAATCACAGGGCACGTAGCATTCTTTATTTGCAGTGACAACAGACATACTATGTGTATAGTACAGGCATGAACCAAATTTGCTAGTTCCCTGAATTTCCAATTTTTTTCTTTGGACGTTATCCCCAAAACAACGTCATGGCCTAAAGACTAGATTACCTTCTGCACTTTGGAGGCACAGCAGTACCCCCTTACTTCTGTCATCAATGCCAGAGTGGGAAAATATTTTAAGTAGTGGGAAAACATTTTTCCTCACTCATCAGACACTCAAATCTACTTTATGCAGGCCTTTTTGGCATGATGAAGATCATACAACACATGTGGCATATTTCCTACCAGCTGTGTGGCCCTTTCCATGTCTGAAGTGCAGGCTGAATTCCACCTTCCCATGAACTGACTAACTGCATCTCCCTTTTTTTTTTTCTTAAAAGGCTGTAATCTTTGCTGCTTCATCCTTTTCATCTTTTCAGATAAGCCCACTCATGAACCTATACATTTAAATAGCCATCCACCAACATCTGCAGCAAAATCCTTCATTTAAGTGTTGAATTCTCTCAGTAATAAGATATACACCAGATCTATTATTAGATGATTTGATAGATACAGTTGACGAGTTTCCTTATGAAAATCATGGGTTTTTTCCTTATAACCCTTGCCATAATCTTTATGGATTAGAAATACAAATTCTTAGGGAAGGGCCCTGAGCTATACGGGAAGCAACCCAAATATAGTTCAAAATAATATCCACAGTTATTAATAGAAGAAGCAGGCATACCTCTGGACTGGACCAGACTCTTGGAAACCCTTCCTCATATATGCCAGATAAAGAGAAGATAACTTACTCCAGAAACAGATAAACCAGATCCATTCATGAATGACACTGCCTGTTTTCTGAACAGTATGTCTTCAGTTCTTGTTTGGTGAACAAACTGGCAAGGCAGCTTCAACCAACAGTGTGTAGGTTTGAGGGTGGCTGGGTTTTTTTCCAGCACTGTAGAGAACACATATCCTCTAATGAGTTTTCCTTGGCTGTTCAATATTTATTACAGGTACTTAAGCAGAGCTTTTATTACTTAATGTTCCATTTCCTTCCAAAAGGATAACACCAACGCAGCCCTATAGTCTCATAAAATTGATGGCAGCTCCCAACTTTTCCTGGGCATAATCCTGTCAGCCTACCAGTCCCAGGACAGCATTGATTCAGGCAAAATACTGAGTAGACTTCACCACGAAGTCTGTCACTTCTGCCATCTGCAGCATGAATTTACATAAAAGAGATGAAAACATGAAGGGCTTTTTATCCTGCCATTTTCTCCTGTCTCTCCATCCTACCACACACATCCGAACCTCCCTGCATGGCAAAGAATTGGACAGGGGACCCGAAGCCTCCCCCCAAGACTTGAGACCGGGTAGCAAATCCTGGGCATTACATTCACTTTGCACAATGTTTATCTCCACAGAAGTTTAAAGCTCCCCCTTTGCTTCTAGGAGCGAGTCATCTTTCTTCTCAGAGGGAAGAAGTATCTTGGCGTATATTTTAAGCTCCAATCAGGGAATGAAAATCACTAGCACTGGCCAGAAAGCTGGAAATCAAGATGTGGGCCATGGAGCAGGAATGAAAATGTGAAATATAGCCATTTTAATAAAACTAACTGTAAGATGCTCTTATTGCTACATGTCAGGGACAGAACGGCCTGTCTCCAAAAGGCTGGAGAAACAGGTTACACCTCCACAGTAACTACAGAGATCTGACCAAACGTGCAAGAAGAGCTACAATGGCTCCTGCCCCTTGAATCTCCAGGTCACTGCACTCTACGCTTACTGCAGAACTGAGGAAAAACTCGGTTCTCCTGATCTTATCAAGAAGATTTTCATTTGTTGTAAAGAGGAAGATCTATGCTGGCATCAAAGGGAGTGATGCAAAAGGCTCCACCTTTAACTCTTCTCAAGCCTGTCATTAATGCTGCCAGAAAGGGCACTGCAAGCTGGCTTCCATTACACTACCATTGCCAGCAGCTGCTGCATGCTAAGTGGCAGTATTTTTCCCAGCCTGCTGGCCCTTTTCCTCTGTTAAAGGTGACCACGGATGAAATATCCAGCTCTGGCAACCTCCTGCCAGGCATCACAGGGCATCTTTGCCTTCACAGGCTGCAGTAGTATGACCACAAGCCAGTCATATTAAAGAGGCATTGGAAGGATCTGAGGTGAAGAAGGATATGGAATATTTTGATTTATTTTAATTAAGAGTTTAGATCTTCTGCATTTACATCTGCCTTTTCTTCCCTCACCCATTGACACAAGCAGTTTGGGAGTACTGTTAACCCTGAGCACCTAGAAAGTACACCTTGAAAAAGCTACCCATCTGCCCTCCCCAGACTATAGTACCAGCATGGGTATCAGCCAAGTCTCTCTCTTTCTAATCCCTTGCTGCAACGTAACAATTGCCATCACTGGGATGTTTCTTTCCAAAGAAGTCATCATCTAAGTGCCAAACTCACTCACTTCTCAGTGGAAGATTTTTATTTCACCTTCCCCCCTCCACACATATATTTATTCTCCCAACACCAACACAGATGCACTCACATACAGATATCAGTAATGGGACTCAGCTCTTCTCTGTATATTGAAGCCTCTTTCTTGAGTGGGATTAATCTTGGCAGCTGTCTGACAGGAGAGACTGTGTGGGAGGAAAATGGTTTTATCTAAAACTTGAAAGAAAGCAAAATAATCTTTGGGAGAACAAACTGCATTTCAACTCTTGCTCCTTCGGTGGAAGGCTATTTACTAACAGAAAATACTCCAAAACAGCAAAAATACAAAAGTATTGCTCTGAAAGGTAATACAACAACTGTGCATTTTTTCTTTCCTGTTACTCACGTGGCCACTTTTCAAAATATTTATTAGTCTTGCAGCTGAGTCTCTCCATAGGAGGCTAGCATCTGAGTCAATTTTGAAAATCAAAATGAAGCAAATCCCATAGTTTTCTTTTAGTGGAGCAGAAAAGATCTCTGCTTCCCATCCTGCCTCTGCTGTACTTGCAGAGATGGGAAAGCTGACAAACAAGACAGCATGAAGTATCTCTGTATTTCTGATTTTCTTTTCCAGAGCAATCACATTGATAAAACATATCACTGTTCCCTATAACTAAAAACAAAGTTTCCTCTTACTGTAAGAAGCTGTATTTCCCCTTGTTGGCAGGGAAGTCTCTCTTGGAAAAGGTCATCTAGCTCTGAAGTTGCCTTGTAACCTGCTCTCAGGAGGCAGCACACTCTGATGTCAACGTGGACATCCTGTTTCCAGCCTCTTCAGTCTATGCTTGTCCTTCTCCATGGCCCTCTCAGCTAACGGGCTGGCTCCATGTCCAAGTCACTCAACCTTTTTTCTGACTCTTTGCTCTTGTTCCAGACTGTCCCACTTGTTCTCTCCTCATCTTCACACTGATGTCCAGTCCCATCCTACCTCAGCCCTTCAATGGCTTTATGTTGCTTTGTGGCCCCTTGCCCACTGCTGTCACCCTGCTGTTTCCTGTGCCCATGGGTCACAGCAAGAGCTGTCTCCCTGCCTGCAGCTCCAGGGCAAAGCACAGCAGCTACTTAAGTGAAGTTTCACAAGGCAAACCAGAGCTAATGGCTGACCTTTTGGTCTGAGAAATTTCAGCTGAAACAATTAACAGATAAAGGCAGATGAAAATGCAATTTCACCTGGATAACGATGGATATCTTGCTGCTATGCCTTATCTCATTAGAAAATTCCAGCTTTAGCATGTAAAAATGTTAAAGGTAGTTCTTTTTTTCTCTGCCCAGAATCTACTTGGCACCAAAGGTACATATGGTAAAATAATAAAATACAAGTGCACCTGGAAATCATGGAAATTTGCAACTGACACAAAAGACTCATTTCTGAGCAAACCTCTCCTGGAAGATTCTCGATACCTTAGAGAATGTAATTTAAATAACTAAACAGTTTCCATTTGAAATACTTCAACTCACTGTAGCGTTTGCCATCCTGACAGTGAGGGTCCCTGAGAGGGCTGCACTGACAGCAAAAGCCACGGTGCTTTACGCGCCTGCATTTTTTTCTTGAGCAGTTCAATAGCACAACACACTACATGACACTATTACATATGCCTTCACCTGCTGCCAGTACTGCTTCAGGCTTCAGCAACACTAACGTATTAAATAATGTGAAATCCATCCTATTTGGGGCTGTTCCTCAGAATAAAGATTCAATTCTTGCTGGATCTCTAGGAAGGCATCTTAATAATACTTCATGCCCACCCTCTTGGCAGTGATGATGTTTACCACGCAACCATCATATACATTTAGGGTGTCTTCAAATTATTTGGGGAAAAACATACAGTGAATTTTCACAACAAAGCTTTTTTGAGCATTTTAAAAGGCATGCAGAGCATGAAAATGATGCAGTAACCTGCTTGAATAGCTCTCTGCCATCTATCTCCCCAGACTCTTGAAAAACTGACATGGTTCCTCAAGAGACTTACTTGATTAAAGAACATTAATTAATTGAGTGAACATCTGTGCTGTTTTTCAAGTAATAATTAAAATTAGCTAGGAATTGTAATCTCTTTAGAAGTGAAAAGTATACAGAATGACTGCAGCCTACTTTCTCACAACATTTGGGTAGGGCTAAGCAACTACAGCATTTCCCAGAATGGTTCCCCAGGGATCTGTAAGGCCTCGTGGTAGAAGTTTGCGTCCTGGCCAGCCTGACAACAGGAACATTTTATTCTTGGCTTCATACGTTAACATATTATCCATGACAGTGCCGACATTTGTTGCTAAGTAAAATTGAATGTAAATGGTCTAGAAAGCTGCCATTAAATTTAGAAATTATTTTTTGAGTTTGAAATTAGGTACTGTCAACACAACTCATGTTTCCACTTACACGCAAATATGACAAGAATTTTAATGACTTCTCCAAACTCCATGTATAAAAGAAACAAGGGAAATAAGAGTAATGATTTTAATTGCTCTGAAACTGTATTATAAAAAGCAACTGACCTCTATGGTATCACAAGAGCTCAAGCACTATCCAACAGGACAGAGTAAGTAGGAGGGATAGCTGAGAAAACGTCATGCTACATGCTGCTTCCATCCTCCTTCCATCCCCCAGCGTAACCCGTGAGGTCAGGATACAGGCAGAATCATCCTTTTCCCCACACCAGAGACATTCTTAGTTATTTAAACATAGGGCTGTATTCCCTGAGATCAAAGGAGGGAGCCAAGGAGAGCCAAACTATTGGGATACAGCACCAGAAAGATGTGGAGATTAACAGCAAAATTGAGATTTCACTGCACATGACAGAAACCAACAAAGAGTCGAGACATGGAAAATACCAGATGACTGCAAAAGAAAACATCTCTGAACGAGGAGGCAGGATCATTTAAGCTGTTCTTAGTAGGTCTGCAGACAGTCTATAGGCAGTCAATGCAAAAGCCAGTCTGAAATGAGTATGGGAATACTCAGTCATGTAATACTGAGGCTGCAGTGAGAATTGGTGGATTCATACAAATATCACAGATCTTCGTAATATTTTCAGAGGTTTACAGAATATTTATTTCCAGTACAGAGTCACCTGCACAATGACTGCCCTCAGTCACTAGTTTGCAACATACTTAGTCGTACACTTTTTCTGAAATGGCATTTAACAAGACTGGGGGGTTCAGGAAAATGGAAAACACCTCTCAGAACATCTGCCTAGTATCCCCTAATTGTAGATGGTTTCTGAACCGTTGACTTTCTGACCCCTGCTTGGGAAACAAAACAAAGGAAGCCTAAGAAATTCCACTCAAGGTAGGCTGAGTGGGTCTCTTCCTCACAGCCTGTACCCGGTTCCTGCATTAGAGAAGGGGGGCAGAAAGAGGTACTGGGAGTACTGGGAGACCAGCAGCAGCCCCAGGGAGCCTGTGAGGTCTCAGCACCTCAGGCTGAGGTGACAGGGGTAGGCAGCACCTGGAACCTGTGTGGTTCACTCACATGGCTCCCAGCCACAGGAGTGACCAGCCATGTGCACCCCAGCTGGACCTGGGCTTAGAACCACTTGAAATTTCTGCAGGAATAGGAAAATTAAGCTGGGAATTCATCAGACCTTGCTTGCTCTGGAGTCACAACAACAATTACGTTCTTATTTAACCTATTTTTCTTGTCTTCCTACTCAGTTTTTCATAGGTGTTCCTGTACTATAAAGTATCTGTCAATAAAATGCTATCTGGAGTAAAACTGTTCCCCCCTCCTTTTTTCTCACAGTGCAGAGAGTTTAAAGCCTACTGAAGGATTAAACAAATAATCTATTTGCTGTCATGATACCATTCCTCAGGCTTATCTACTTTCTTTGGTCAGTAAATACACTTTTTGTGCCACCTGGCTCCACTCCAGCCCAGTATTATACTGGTGTAAGAACTCTGAAGAAAAGAAAAAAGAATTTGGTAATTCCAACTTGTAGCCTTCTGCAAAAGGGGCTTTTTTGTCCTGTCTGAGGGGGTTTATGACTGAGAGCTAAACATACCATTTGCAGACTGTGAGCAAGAGCCTCTAAAAGAAATACTGAAGTTTGACAGCATACACCCTCTTGGCATCTGCAGCGTACACCACTCTCTGAGAAGAAGTCACAGAGTGACTGCAGAGAAGATGCCACCATTCACATCACAAGGTATTCTGGGCTGGCTGACCCATGGACTAGCAGGATGCACTGGGGGAACAACTGGGGGATGTACCCTGGACGATCCTGACGCATCCTGGAGACATGTAACACGTCAGTTACCTCAAACCAGGACACTATGGTCACTGAATCTTCTAGAGAATGAATAAATCCCACAGAATGCAGGGCTACCTGTAGTAGTTAAATAGTAATTGTTTGGGAGGTGTGTGCATATGGCAAGTCACCAAGCTTAAAACAAGCATGGGGGGAAAATAACATAGCCATAACCACAGATTTGGTTGTCATCCTCATCTCACCAAAAGTAGTCTGTGTCACAAAGAAAACACAGTAGGTGCACATAATGATGAAACACTTACCCTGGAATCCTTTTCCAGATGAAGTTTGTGTTGAAGACTGCGTCTTCTCCTGGCCTTGGCAATGCCATTGTGATAAAAGAAGTATCCAGTATCTAAAAAAGGGAGCTGAGGAAGAGAGAGAGAAAAAAAATGTCATGGAGCTATTGGCTACTAATAAGGATGACATGGAAAACTTTTACTCGAGAAGTGACTCAGGAGTCTACAACAAGACTTGTGAAGAGTTACAGCAAATCATTCCTGAGAATGTCACTTCTCAGTTACTTTGGAAAAGTGTACACAGCAGCATTAAAGTTACTTGCTACAGGTTTACAATACGTAACTACGCTTGTACACACCAGGTACTATTTTCACCTTATGTTTAAGGTCAAGAGAGCCAATATTTCTGAAGGGCTTCCCAAATCGCATCAGGATTAGTTCCTATTTCATGAAAAAGGCAGAATAAAAGAACAAAATTAACTGCAAATTATTTGAAACCAGCACAAACAATCCTTCAGCAATAAGGTGTTAGCACAAATGCTTTTCTGAGCCACTATAACACACCCAAACTGACGCCGCATGCGGTAAAGCAAAGCAATTTCCACTCTAAAAAATACAGTATTTGTAATGTCTTCTGAAAACTAGGAAGTGGAGAAGAAAGAAGAAAGCAGACAGTTCACAGTGCCTGGCCAGTACAGTGCAATGTACAGACATTGCAGCAGCAAGCAAACACCTCCCAAGGGCTTTCCAGCCCCACCTAGGGCGCCAAGTGAGGAGAACAGCATCCCATTTCCATCAGTCCATCAGAAAGCTCCATTTGCATCTCAAATTCTACATCTTTTTCTCCATTCCAACTTAAAAGAGCGATTCCAGTTGAACGTTTAAATCTAAGCAAGCCACTGTGTATTTTAAAACTCTTTGTAAAAGTTCAAAAAAAAATGGGCTCGTTGGGAAGTTGTATGTTAATGCTGTGAACATTTCAACTTCAAAGGTTAGCCCTGCATATAAAATAACTACTTAAAAGAGATATTCCAGAACAGGCACGACAGCCCCATTCCTCTCTTTTTTATTATCTACACTTCATGATATAAACCTCTTAGGAATTCAAAGTTCTTTACTGAAAAACTGATACCGACGTCTAGCTGGAATATTCATTGTGAAAACCTGGGCTGAATATGGGCAGCAGGATCTTGCTGCCATAAGACCTCTTGTTACCACGTACAGGAATACACAGTTCACAAATACAGTTTTCCTTCTACGAAAATTATCTCCTGTTTCATTACATCTATCACTGTATCTTTTGCTGCTCCACAAATATATTTGGGGGCACAGGCGGAAGGGTGTGGGAAGGTGTCGCAGAGTAGGCCGGGCTGGCCAATGACAAGACAACAGATGGTCTCCCCCACCTCTCGTTCCAAGGAAGAAGAGAGATATCTCTGAGTTTAGAAAACACTAAATTACTTTAATGAAATAGTAATAATAAAATAAAAAGGAAATAATTAAATAATAGTTCTATAAAAACACATACAAGACTGCATATATTTTTATACATATAAAATTGTATCAAGCTCCCAGAGGAATGTCACCTGCAGGTACCAGGGAAGTCCCAGACCAGTCTCAGCGACCACAGGAACCGGGATCCGGAACACTCCGATGGGGGTGGAAGTTAAACAAACTCACAGGATCCTCCCCATTGAAGAGGAACCAACATGACCCCTCTGGTCCCTCAGCTGTTCTACTGAGCAGGGCAGATGGGATGGGACACCCTATTGGTCAGTTTGGGTCACCCGACCTGTCCACCCCACCACCAGGTAAACAAGCAGGTTGCCACCTAAGTGTAAGCAAGAGCTCTCTTCTCCAGGCTAAAGACCCCCAGCTCTCTCAGCCTTTCCTCATCAGGGAGATGCTCCAATCCCTTAATCATCTTTGTTGCCCTACGCTGGACTCTCTCCAGTAGTTCCCTGTCTCTCTTGAACTGGGAAGCCCAGAACGGGACAAATTCTTAAAGTTTAACATTTGGTCACATTCAAAAATGAATATGTAAGCTTTTGGTTGTTTTTTGGGTTTTGTTGCTTTTTTCCCCCTACAAAATCCTTTCTAATGTTAATCAAAACATATAAAATCAAAGCATTTCATTTTCACTTTTAAAATTTCATGGTATGTGATACATAATACAGTAATGCAAAGTAACTATAAAAAGTAAAAAAAAAAAATTCTGATAAAATTACCTCCTTTCAAATGGGAATATAAAAGGTTAAGGAGATTTCATGAAAAAAATTGTGGTCCCTCAGAGCTGCTATGTGGGGCTAGCTGGTGAGTTCTTCTGGGCAAATAATCAGAATATTTTGCTTCAGCTCCATCCACTTGCAAAGAACACAACAGCTCTGACAGAAGGAGAAGTGAGGCTACAAAAGCTCATGGCAGTGGTAACAGATGCCTCCTAAGAGAGGCACGGCTCTTAAGGCTCAAATTCTGTCTGGGTTTAGGTCTTATTTTAAAAAGCAGATTTATTTTTCAAATGCCTATACTGACATCTTTAACAACTGGGTAATCAAGTATTTCCATAATCCTGAGTTTGGCATAGATCTGATTGTCCAGGAAACAGCCCTTCCCCCATGCCAGATACGTTTTACTCTCAAAAATATGCAGGGAAATAAGTCTAAACAGCCAGATCAGTTACAGCTTGAAATCCATCTCGCCGTGCTAACCATTCCTATCCATTGCAAGCTGCAGTCCAATTACCCCTCTAATTCCCTCAGTGAAATCAGGCTGCTTTCCTTCTTTTTATCTCAGTATGAACCACTCCTATCAATTCCAGTCAAATATTGATCCTGATTTTCTTCCATTAAGGAAGACTCTCAGCAATTTTGAGGATTTCTGGAAACATATCACATGTATTCACTGTGTATTTCTGTGTAGGTTTTAGTGCCACTTAGAATGAAGCAATGTATTATATAGTAAACTTTTAACACCAGTGCATTCAAGTCAAGTAAAACAGTGACCAGATTTGTGGACAAACTCATGAGTAAGTCTGACTGAGATTAAGATTATTCCACGCCTCCCAGAGATATCCCAGTAATCTCAGAAGAATTTGCGTATTTCACAGTTTGCACAGTTTTCACACTCGTTCTACGGAACTGGGAAGGACAAGACAGGAAGGCAGCTGGAATATGACATGATCAAACATGACACTGTGGATCGTGAATAATTAAATAGAAGAAACTGAGCAATTTGCAGGAAGAATCTAAACTCTTCAGTATATCCTTAAAATTAAGGAATGTATATACAGAAGTCAGATGCCAGCAAAGGCCCTAAAATATTGCAGACTTGGATAAGCACCTCACATTAAGATCTGCAAATACCAGAAGCAACACCTGAAGTGCCCTGGTTTTGATGCACTCTTACTACTGAGCAGTAACTGCTCCACAGCCACCATCCAGCAGGACACAGGTAGCTCCTGGCACGGTCGTCATCCCCAGATTTCACTTCACTTGGAGCTGGAGCAAAATAGCAAATAGCAAAATGAACAGTGTATGTAATGAAATGAAACGAAGCCAGAAGGACTCCGGTACATAAAAAACTCCAAAATGTCATGTCACCAGCAGTAGCTCCTCCGTAATATTCTCATTGTAAAGCTAGAATCTTATTTGAATGCAATTCTTATTTCAGCAGCAGCAGCAGCTGTGCCTGTAACACAGAGGAATAGCACACTCAGCCTGGTGGCTCAGGTTCCTCTGTAAGACAGAAGCATATCTTCCTGCCCTCAGAGAAAAATTAGCAATTATATAAGATAACTAATTACTGGAAAGCACTTGAATATTGAAGTGAGGAGGATTATTTAGAGTGAGGAGAGAGCCTTGATGTATAAATGCAGTTCAACACAAAGTAGGACTCTGAGAATCTCAGGAATTGCGTACACCTTGTTACTTGCAATATTTGTATAAAATTACTGGTGAAAAATGCATACAAAGAAAACCAGAATCACAAATACAACACAGCAAGTAGAGCAAAACCCTATACACGCACCTGTCTCCTCCTTTTCTTCAGATTTACAACCTCTTTGTGGTTATTAACAATACTATCTAAAGTAAAGATGAAATCCAGTTCAACCTCCTTCCTGAAAAGGATGCATACTAGAAAATAACTTTAGAAAATGCAGCATTCAACTAAATGGAGGAAAGAAAACCTCTTCAAATGGAAGAGGCTTATCTAGAAAGCAATGGCTAAGATGTACCATTCGGTACAGAAGGAAGCAGGAAAAAAATGAGAGTCTACTGATGAGCCCTCAACTACTGATCTGCTCCAAGAAGGAAAAAATAAGGAAGCCTGTTCCTCAGAGGCACCTGCTCTAAGATGGGGCAGCACACATGGCTCCCATCCCATTTTGTCTACTTGAGAGAGAAAAATGCACTTCTTTTTCTGGTCTCACCTTGGACAATATACACAGTAGCACTAGATGTAGTTTTGCCTGTCTGATAGCAAAGGACATCAGTATCAGCTGCAAAGTGGTGCAGGGGTTTAAAGAAGAGAAGCCACACAAAGACTAAATTCAGACATTGTTCCTCATTCTAAAACAGCAGCGAAGGGGCCACCTTGGGCAGAGCTAACACTGAAAACAACCATAGAAGCATCAGCAGCATCTGACCAGAAGAGCCTGTCCGCAGCAGAGGTATTACAAAGCTGAAATAAATGCTAAAAAAAATTTAAAAGTATGTTGAATAAAGCTGCCAGTGGTATCAGTACTTTCCCTGTCTCTCTGCAAGAGGTCCAGCATTCACAGCCTGTCACTGGTTTTAAGAGGTGACAAAATACAACAGGAAAATCAAGGGGAAACTCAGTTTGCAGGCTTATATTTAACATGAAATTTTACTGACTCATTTCATGGCTCTATCTGTTCTCCATACATCTCACAAGCAAATTAAGGTGCTCACAAAACGCTTAAGAACAGATTGGATGCCCCCCCTCCTGTTTTAATGGGCCATGATCTCTGCCTAGACTTTCCCACACAGCCTTTCACACCGTACCACGTAACGCCGCATCCCCTCAGCACACTGCCACCTTTCATGCATCATTTCCAATGTTTTGTCCTTGATACTGTAATATCCTAAAACCAGTGCACATGAACCTATTGTTAAGGTTCCTCTCCCAAGTTACCAATGGAGACAACAGTCCATAACAACCTTCTTTTGAACAAAATCATTTAAAAATGCAAGCAACGGTTGATTTTACCCCAGGGTCGCCTTCTTTGATTGCCTCCAAAATCCATCAGTGAATGACATTCACAGAAAATCCTCATCCATCCAGGCTGACAAAGACTCTCTCCTCAGGGTTTCTTGCCTGCCTTTGGATGAATAGGCAGCCAGATGTGCAAGGGTTCAAACACTGATGCTAAAGAAACCCTTTGCCTGCTCTAAGGAAAAAAAAATATACATCCCAACAAATAAAAAGAATTTTTTAAGATATTTAAAAACGAACAAAAAAATATCTATATACTTTAATACAAAGCACCTCTGTCCTTCCCCCAGAGCCCAAGCACAGCTCCTGACTTTAAAAGGGGCCATAAATCTGCACAGGTGAGCTCTTTCAGCCCATTACTGCTCAGTAATTACACCAACAGAAAATACGACCTAAACCTGGAACGAATAAATGTATTTGGAGCCTTCACAGGCCCCACAGGCCTTGCTCCTTCGGTTGCCATTATAGATGAGGCACAACAAAGTGCCTCCCAGCAGAAATTAGAAACCTTTTAGAAACCTTTTCATCCCAGCTTCATCAAATGCACTGAAGATGCTTATAAATATTCAATATGAATTTTTAAACTCTCTTTCTCTCATTTTCCTTAACCCCAATTAGCATTAGAAATCGTTTTACTTTTAAATAAACAGATGGGAGCCAAGTCTGCAGTCAAAGGCACTCACTCACTATAGCGACAAGGGCCACGTAAGAGTAGAGCCAGCTACAAACACAGGCAGCCCCAGGCACCAAATAACACAGAACAAAGCACCAACAGGAAAGGATTAATTCAAATGTTGGTAGAGAAATAGGAAATAGCACAAAGAACTAAAGCCCTGTGCAAAAACTTACCCAATATGAAATCCAGTCCACTGTGCCCCCACAGCCCCAGACAAGGATTTCAGACTTTCTCATTACCGTGCTATAATTACTCTGAAGGCTCAGCACAAGGATCCACACAAGCTCCAAATATCCCTGAAGACTGGCACAATCAGGTTCAGGTCCGAGTGTTATAACTTAGTCTTCCTGGCTCGTTTCTCACTGCACCTGTGTCTTATTTAGCTGCCCCCACCAAAGCCTAATCTGCTTGTCTTGGCAAATCTGGCAGGTGGAGGTGTTAGCCAGAGGTTTAACACTCCCAAAACATAAATCTAATCTTAAAACATCATCACAAGACCATCTTTGTGATATCAACTGATTAACACACAGTACGTTTCTCCTACAAAATAATTCAAATTATTTAGATGTACAAAAATATCTTATTTATAAGATACCTACATATGTTTTCAGCTGTTTCATATGCATGTCCAACCACCTCTTAAGAGAATTAGCAACAGGTGGCAGTAATAAGAAAGGACTGTGAGTGTTTGGTTGAGATCATTGATCTGTTTACTGTTCCTTTTTTCCAGAAGTCAACAGAAATATTGTAATATGCAGGATATCAAGGCTACCTGTTATTGTTATTTAGGAGATTAGTTATCCTGTAAGAATGTGGCAACCTTGCTTAAAAAGTTCTGTTAAGTCTTTTTCAAGTCAACAGAAGTAGTTTCCAATGGTTTTTGAAAGGTTCCCTCGCCCCCACTGTGAAATGTTTTTCCCTCTAGAAACAGCATAAAGTCAAATGTGATATCCAAAGACTTTGCAGAATATATGCCTTTCAATTTTATTTTATCCAAAAGGATAAAATAAAGCCTTTTGTCTAGTCCCTCTTGGTGCACAGCAACCACAAGGTTAAACAGTCTTCTCAACAGTTGGACACAAGGAGTTTCAGTTTTTGGCCAAAAAAAAGAGGCACTTTTAAGAGCACGATTCATCTGACCTGTTCTAGGTGGCCAAAGTTAAAATGAGCAGAGCTGAGCCCCAGGAGCACCTCTTTTGCTCCAGAAACTAGAAGGGGCACAAAGCTGTCCACATTCAGGAAGATGATCAGTTCTGATGTTAAATCTCTACTTCACATTTTGTTCTACGTTATCACACATAGTTCTTCCAAGCACTTATAAAACACTGCTCCATTGGTTTGACTTCAAGTTTGCATTATTTGGGATTTGATTTGCAAGTGAATGACTCATAGAGGTTTAATGTTTTACTGTATTTATATCACTGTTAAGTTTGTCACTGAAGAGCTTCATCCTGCAAGCACGTAACAGTCATATAAGTCACCAGTGACAAGACTGTGGATTTGTTGGTAGTTTTATCAGTGAATTGGAGACGCAATTTGAGGCTTTTAAAAGAGTTATTCTAGTTTATGTGAATGGATCTGCGCATTTTAGAGAGTTTTATCCGTTATCCAGTAACCATAAAACCCATTATCAATTCTATCGCCTGCACTGTTGAAAGCAGCATACTTTCCAGATTTGGAGGAGAATGTTCTTGCTTATTATACACCAGCACTTGCATTGGACTGTCTGGATTAATCCAGATCATTACCTGGAACAGGTGATTGTTACTGTTTGGCTGGCAGCCTGAAGTGAAGGCTTAGCAATCATCATTATGGCCTCTTACATAGAGTTGCAGTTGAGGATCCTGTAAAGAAGAGCACCTCAGCCGAGCCCTGGGCACCAGGGAGAATCCTGGAGCTCAGCACCCAGAAAAGTCACTTTGAGCATCTAACAGTCATGTTGTCGTTTTTAGCAACAACAAATGGCCACTGGAAAAATGAGACATCCCCCTCCAATCATTCAGCTACACAGCTCCCTATCAACCACACACACAAGAGATAAAAATATACATCAGATTTGAATGATAAAGTAAATGCAATTCCATCAGAAGAGTAAATGCAATTCCATCAGAAGTTGAATCAATAATCAGTTAAATTTTCTTAAAACAGGAGTCAGTAGCACAAAATTAAATTTTTCCACAATTTGGGAGAATTTTACACATCCTGTTAAAAAACCAAACCAAACAAAACAAGATAAAACCCAAAAGCCCCTTTCCCCCCCCCCCAAAAAAAAAAAAAAAAAAAAAAAAAAACAAAAAAAAAAAAAAAAAAGAAACCAGAAAAAGACAAATAAACCACAGAATAGAATCATAGAATTGCCTAGGGTGGAAGGGAGCTTTCAGATCATTTAGTCCAACCATCCAGACATTCTTTAGGGCCCCTAGACTTAACTTTCCAAATTTGCTCATATTAATAGTGACTTCAGGGAACTGCTCCTCAACTGTACATTGTAAATGACATATGCCAGAAAGCTAGTCAGTACTTGACTGAGTTAATTAACTGTAGTCCATTTAGCCAGTGACAGCCAATGTTTTAAAAATACAAGGGGAAAAAAAAAAGATAGTACCCCAAAAATGGTTTTGCCAGTTCTACAGTTAACTACCTAAGGCAAAGACAACTTTTGCTCTAAGTACCTGTCTCCTTCTCAGAGCAATGGTGCTCCCCTGGGTATCCTGCCACTCTTTCCAAGCGCTTCTGTGTTTTCAAAGCACCTCTCAAGGTGATAATATGCTGCGAAATTTTTCAGACCTCAAGTAACTTTCTCACCAAGATCATTCTACCCAGAACAGTTTCATTTGCTTTCCCCCCTGTCTGCTGTCACCTCACACGGTAAAACTGCTGTAGGACAGAACCACAGCTAAAACTCACCAGACATGAGTTTCAGCATCTTTGGAACCCCAGCACCTACTAAGATTACGAGAATCTCAAGCAATTACAGCTGTAATATTCTTGTTTCAGTTGCCTTGTGTGTAGAATGGCGTAGTCTAATAAGTACTTGTTTGCTTATTTTATTTATTGATAGGATTAATTTAATTAATGTTTGCACAGCACTACAGACTGTGCTATAAAACTTTAACTATAAAAAGCCAAGTGCCATTGTCAACATACACTAATGTGTATGTCTACACATATAATATATATGTATGTAATCAGGTATCTCTAGCAACAGATATTTGGTAAATATTTTAATATATTTAAATAATAGACGATAGGAGTCTCTTCTTCATATCAGTACATCTGCCTTATGGAAAACTCATAAGAAACAGCTTGATTTAGTCATAGTCTGCAAATTTAAGTGACTGTGGTGTATTTCTGACAAAGCTGGATTAATACTGCTGACTTAGAGCAATTAGCACTGCTAACGGCCACTTTGCCTAACCAAACAGGTTGACTGCTATTGTCACACTGGAAGTTGGTGTCACATCAGCTCTAAAAACACTGAGATAAAAGCCATGAGATAAACTTTGCTATTTTTAAAACAGCACTACAAATATGTAGGTTGCCCCAGCCAAAAATTACTGGTACTTGTATCTTAAAAGATGAAGAGGGGGCAAGACACGGCTGCTCACAGACATTTTAGCAGAGCACTTTGGCATTATTTTTAAATCTATGTCCACATAACAAAGTGTGTCAGACACGAACATGTGTGTCAGTGCTGAGCTAATGTAGCACCTAAAAGCAACGTCATGAACTCAGGCTCTAATGAAGTAGTGCTATAAAAGCAGCTCAGACCAAAATTAGTTGGTTACTGACAAGAGCTCCTCAAGAAAGCCCAGAGAAGGTGAATTGCACTAATGCAAAAATGCTACCCTTACCGACACTTAAGGAAGATTTGTAGTTCTCTGTCTATTCAAAACATTTATCTTTTCTTTATTCTCCACGTCCGCTTTATGCCAGGCTGCCAAGCAATAGCTGATTGACAGAAAGTACTTCACAGGGAGGGAGGTTTCTGCTGTTAGACCCCCCCCAAGCCTTCCAGGTCCCAGAGAAGCAGTCGAGTCCTGGAGAAAAGTATGTGCTTTATGGGAGAGGTGATGATGGGTAAGAATTAGAAACAAAATGGTGATGTTAGTGTATGGGGTGCACACACTACTTTTTTTTTTTTTTTAAACTTAAGATAGTAGGCTTGAGAAGAGCAGGGCAAGGAAGCTTTAGGAAAAATTCTGGTACACTGCTGTTTTCCTTATTTTTGTAAAGTTGCTTGACTCTGCTAAGAGAAAGTCATGGACTATCACAAGACCAGGTCAGAAGCAAATCCTTCCATTATTTATATCATCATGAACTGGAGAGAGCTCCTCTTGGCTCCAGGATACAGCAGTACAATCATCCCTTCACAACAGAGACAACTGCTCTGGGTGGGTTTAAGAGCTCTGTATTAGACGCAAAGAAAAGGTTGACCCAAATCTGCCTCAATGCTCACAATACTGATGAGAAAGGAAAGAAAATAGCAGCACCATCTCTTCTCCTTCCTCCCAGGACCTCAGGTCCTCATAGACCTTTCAGGCAGCTGCGAAGCAAGTCCTTTTACTGTTTCTAACTACCAATTAATAAATGACAGAAGTTTATTGGCAGCAGAAATTGTGGTCAATCCAGTGTGTGCTAATATGTTATCTTGCTTTTATTACATTAGTCAAGCAAAGCAAGTGTAGGTTTTTAATTAATCACTCAGCGTGTTTCAGCCTTTAGAGCCCAGAATACTGGTTCTCCTACCAAGGTACAACATATTTCATGTGAGTAAAATATGTTCAGTTAGAAGGGAAAAAAGGGATTTTGCAGAATTATATTGAGTGTTTTAATCCCCATCAGAAGAGGGAAAAATCTCACTTGCTGTTCACTGCTGTTTTATTCTGAACTATATCTAAATTGTAGGAGAAATTGAATGGTTTTATAGTTAAGAGAACAAAGGTACATTTGCCTGTGAAGTTTTGGGATTTAAATGGTAATGTAAAAAATGGAAAGATGGAAATACTGTGAAGACCAAACTTTCATTCCACCAATGTTAACAACCATTTTTCCAAACCTCCTGATGTGTTCCGGTTCTGAGTTTTGATACTTCTTCACCCAAATGCAGACTTTACAGTTCCACTCTACATTTGGTTCAGAGTAATTCTAAATTCCATTGAAACACAGTTCTAACTTTAATTGACACGAGGAAGCTCTAGCCCCCTGTGGGACCGACGGGAATTCACCAGCCATAGTTAGAGCCAATTCAACGTATCTTGGCTGCAGCTAAAAGCCTTAAACAGAAGCTTTTACTGCACCCAGTGTTGCACAGTAGGTGACAAAGACTGTTCACCCATAGAGTGCCTTTCACAATCACACTCCTTCATTTCACTTATGTTTCATAAAGAATGAATAGGCAGAAAGGAGGTTCCTCTGTCATGGGGAGAGCGGAGGCTATATGCCACCTCTTTTACTACGTACACTCAGTAAGAGACTCACCTGTTTGGCTCTAGTTTGATATCCAACACCCACCTAATAACGGTACCAGTTTCTCTGCTTAATACTAATAACTAAACATATATTTGTTGGGTTTCAGGTGTCCACAGTTTAGTTCTGTACTCTAGGGGAAAGCAGCTCTGACATATTACTGTTCTACTCATAGGTAAGCAAATAATCTAGCTCAGTCATGAGCATCTGGGACACACTTGCCAACCAGGTTGATGCAAACACTGAGGTCACTCTTTCCATTTGCTTTCTGTGCACAAAGAAGTTAAGAATGTAACATTTACACAGAAGTTTTGTTTGAGAAGGTAGATAATACATGACAAAGAACATTACGGCCCAGTTCTGTACTTCAGTGAGTAAACTAGAGCTATCGCTACCTCATTTATTTGTTTGCAATCCCAGTGCATAAGTGGTAAGACTGGGCTAGCTCGCAATTTCTTTTTTTAAGTCCAAGCTCCCGATACTTGCTGAACACAGCCAGCATTCAACTGAGTTAGACTTTTGAGCTACTCATAAATCCGTGACCAAATTGGATTTCATGCTGGCTGATAAACTGTGTGTGATGGCCATGCAGAATTTCACACAACACCAAATTCAGCCCTCTCTAGGGCAGCGCTCTCTGTCCCAAAAACACAGCCTGGGACCCCTGAGCTGAAATTAAATCTCCTTTTCAGTAGCATAGGGTTAGCTTTTTCAATGAACTTAGGGGAATTAAATGTAGAGCTCCCCTTGATTTACAGCCAGAGGAATACACCAGACTGCTTCAGGTTACTTAGAGAAATCCTGCCTTTGACAAATAGTCAAGCAGTTCGGCTTCCTCCCACCAGAGGCCAGTGATGGATGGAAGCTCCGGGCTGCCCACTGCAATATTTATAGCCACCGTGCAGCCAGCATCCTGTAGAGACCTGACCCATTTAATTATTTGAAGAAGTTGAAAGAAAAAGAAAAAAAGGAACAGGGATTCTGATGACTCGGACAGCAGTACAGTACGAAGGTAAATTTTAGATGCATTAACTACACCACTGAGTTTCTTACTCCAGACTAGACTTTCTCACAGAAACTAGCCACTAAGGCTACAGACTGAAACTGCACAGGAAGGTTTCCTAAGTATAATATTTTCATAAGAGCTGGCAGAATTTATCAATCATTTTAGCATTTTTGCTTGATTTCCTGCTCATGGTATCTTCATGAGCATGAACTTTTCTCAGGACTTATTAATTGAACCTATCTACCAAATAAATTCTACATATGTTTCAGCAACTACTTTTTAAGTGCTTTATTACAAGCATTTGAAATTTAAGTTGCATGGATTAATTTTAATTGGAATAATTCCATAGATGGATGAAGAAAAGGGTCACAGGCAAAATTCTACTTAGCTACACTGTAAAGTATTACCAGTTACAACTATTCCAGAAAGTCTGATGCTTTTTTTTTTTCCTTTTTGTTGACAGTTTGGATTTGTTGTTTGGTTTGTGTTTTTTTGAAATCAGTGAGGTCTTAGGGGTTTAAAGCTCAAGCTTAAATTTTTGCTCATAAGGTTCTGATGTGGCATAAGTTACAGGTGTTATCACTCCTACGCTGATTGTAACAGCACTGCACTTGGGTTTGTTTTCCCATTTTAACTACATTAGTTACAACAGTAAAAGTTTTCTAAGAGTGGGTAGGGTGTTACATCTTGTCACCTGTCATATATTGTGAGAAGGATAGAAGGGCATCTATCTTCCACCTTCACACAAAGCGGTTGGTTCTAAAAGATAACACATTCATGTACCCCACAAGGCACCTTCAGTACTTTTCTGTAGGAGCCAAGCCTTGCAGCACAGTCAGTCTCTGGGACCATTTGCCTGCTAATAACCAAATTCCAAGGATGTCACAGGTTCTCAAATGGAAGAATTTTGAGCTGGGAGTGAACTGACAGCTTATTCTGATCTAGAGTTTTAGTCTGGATTTGAACTCCCAAGCTAGAAACAAAACACTCTGCCTCATCAGGACCTGGTTCTGGGTGCAGCTCTACAACCTCATGTCTGGGGACAAACCCAACTTTGGTGTAGGTAATAGCAACAGATACCCATATTAGCTCTTAGGAGCAGCTCTCAGACTGCTTTCAACGTATGGAAAACCTATCTAGAGGAATGAGAGCTTCAAGTAGGGCCCCAGAGAGAGCCACAGCATATGGGATTCAAAAGCATCACAGCGAATGAGTTCAAAAACAAACAGGTAATTAATAGATCCATATGTTGCAGAGTCCAGAAATAGCCTGAAAGTCACCTGCAAGAAAGCTATCTGGGCAGAAGAAAGGAGATCCTAGGCTGACAGCAGGACAGTGATACTGTACTAATGATCTTTGTTTATCTAGTTCTGATATTAAAATAACACCTTTGACTCTAAATTCCATAGCACTGGTTCATAAAAGCTAATGAACTGGTAGACTTGAAGGAAACAACGCAGAGACCTCTTTCCTCTATAATAATCCTGTCTCTCACAGCGCAAATCCTCTCCACACGCCATTGTGATTCTTCTACACAGAGGTGTACAAAGGAGAGAGACAACCTGGGGAGCTGAAGTCACTCCATGCAATACTTTGAAAGGATTTCACAAGAGTAGAAAAAGGAGAGCATGACCAGGGTTAGGAGACACAATATACGGGGCAACAAGCTGTTTCCTGCCACAAAATGTTAACAAAGAACTTGTGTGGTGGGGCAATCACTGGTGGAGCAGCCACAAGTACTCTCCAGACCAGAAGCTCTAGAAAACAAGTCAGGGGGCCACTGGCAGCATCTGGTTTCCATGGTGCTACATCATGAAAACAACTGACCTGGGAGTCTGCTCTGCTCTGGTGGTGTGCAGGCGGCCTCTGGCAGAGAGGAACTCGGGCAAGCTGCTCCTGCTTCACCAGCTTTGGCACCACTCACCAGCCACACACTGAGCACTGATGCTCCTCATCTGCTTAAGCCCCTCAGACCCGAAGCTACTTCTTGGAGCAGAAAGCTGGCCCTGGTGCCTTCACACCACAACGCACCAGCTCTCCTCAGGAAGGCACTGAGGGCTAGGCTGTAGGAGATACACACCACGTTCAGTTCTGGTGGGCTGGGATCACAGCCGTCTGGAAATGTTGTTCACTTCTCTGTATGTTTTTTCTCTCTATTTTTCTTTCCTCGACACTGTCAAAACTAAATATAATTTAAATGAAAACAAATAACTGCACATCCCCAGTTGGGCTGCAGCATCAAAAAAAAACAAGTGAAAAAAGAATTATCCACAGCTCATTTCCTAGATCTATACCACATGTTCAATTTTGCCAATGAGTTCAAGCAATATGGTATAAACAAAATTACAAATGCAGGTAGCTTTATAAATACCCAGAATTTGGTATCCTTGTGTTTACTGAGCTGTAGCTCAGCAAACAAAACAAAACTTATCTGTAAAGGTAATGTTTAATGTGTGTGTTTTGCCAAGAAACAGAACTACACCATGTATTCAAAACAGTAATAGAGCAATTACAGCAGGGATCTATAGTAGGGGAGTCTGACCTTCTTGTTTTACACTCAAATAATAAATGCTATGAAAATCTGACAAGGTAATTATTTTCATACCTCAAACAGAACGCTCACCGCCAACAAGCAGACAGTTTCAGTCTCTGATAGAGAAGGAGTTCTATAAAAACTGGGTTAGGGATGTATTTGAGCCTGTGGTTTACATTCTTCCTCTTGTTGATAGTTTACAGCTTTCACATGCATAAGTGAGTCCATTTAAAAATCGGGGGATTTTTTCTTGTTCTGAATTAGCCAGTCACAGTGTCTGCTCCTGGGGCTGTTTCTGCATCCAAAGCAGAATACAATATATTAAAAAAAAAAACAAACAAAAAAACCCCACAACTAAAACAAAACGGCATCATTTTGAAAGAAACACAGTATTTCCACGGATGAGGCAAACTCTCTCCTATCACAGTAAAAGTCTTACTTAATTCCACTAACATCTCTCTCGAGTGTAAATAGGAGCAAATGGGATTTCCTAGTCCATGCCCAGCCTGGACTCCACCTGCAAGGAACCCACAATGATCCCTCCAAACACAGATGGCTGCCCTCTCTGTCTCCCCAGTTATTTTCTTCCAGGGCTTTTCTGGAAAAGGGAGCTCTCCATCATTGCCCAGCAGTGTGCCTTCCCACAGCAGGATCAAACTTTTCCTGCTAGTTAATTGCTTCTTCCCCTTAATTTAAACATATCAGCTCAGGCTACCTCTTGGAAACATAAGCATTTGCTGTTATGGTGAAATGACCTCTTGAAATCTCAGTAGTTGCACAATTAGCACTTGCATGGAATTTACTTCTTATCTTAGTAACACAAAATTGCAACAGTGAAATCTAGGAAATTAAAGCTCTTGGTTTCCTCAAAAATTTACTTTGTACCTTCTACTTCTAAAAGGTTTTTCTGTTTCCGGAAGAATTACTTTTGCAAACAAACATCCTTTTCTCTAGGCCAGCATAAAACACAAAGCTAATTAATTATTAAACGTATTAGTGCACGGAAACACTGCAGACAGAGCCTTGATCTCAAGCCATTGGACTCCAGCGAGCCCAACGCGGCGAGACCCAGGCTCTCTGCCTCCTCTTTGCGTGGGATGCTGCAATGCTGCTGGATCTGTTCCCACACTGGGGCATGTCTGCACCTTCTGTTCTGCCTTCAACTGGCCAGAACTAACACTTCCACGAGCTCTTGGATTAGCAGCACGTGTGAAGGCAACACAGGCACGTTTACCCATAGCACGTGGACCACCAGATACGTGCCCAATTGCCCGGTTAACATATATGCACACAAGGTCAGCCAGGAGCCTGGCTAAGAATTCACCCTTCTTTCTTCTGTGTGCACAGGTATGCAGGGAAAAGGAACAAGGAATACTTTTATGTCTATAAATACACATATCTATAAACACACATACAGGCCCACATCTGAAAACAGCGTTTTTCACACGCACAGAATCCCATCTGTCCATCACAGTACATTCTGGGCACGGAGAAGCATATCCTGGCATCTTAAGTATCAAGCTAGGGAAACACCTCTTCTCCAGATTGAGGGGCTGATCTACACAAGATGGGATTTTCAGGGCTTTAGTGCCAAGATGATATTTTCAGGATTCTTGAAGGAGATCCTGGGAAAGAGCCTCCAAAGCTGCAAAGCCATTACTCTGCCTCCTGGTCTGCCTCCCACAGCACACCAACTCCTGACTCACGGGGCTCCCAGCCTAGGTGCAGAAGTGGGCTGCTGCAAAAGATCTGGCTTCTTTATCTGTTACGTTTTGCTTTCAATAAGTCTGTATTTATGCAATTTATGTATTTATGCATAAACTCCCAACGTTTCATCCAGAAATTCCTGGCCAACTCCAGAAAGCTTGGTCCTCCACCAGCAGCCTCCTAAGCAAAAATGGGAAGCAGAAACATCACAGCTGTGAGAGGTACTCTGGGTTTTGTGAGGTTTAGGAGAGGCGATGGGGTGATACATCAAAGGAAAAACAGACCGGCTTTGGGGAACACAAAATTCTCAAATTTTGAAACCTGTATTTGATTCCTATTTTAAAATTTGAGGCCACTGAATGCTAATTATTTAACACTCTTCACTTCAATGCTACCAGAAGTGGAATACTTAACTATGGTGGCATTTTATAGATTACCTCGTTCTCCCAGTTGCTGATGAAATGGAAAGAGATGTTTAAACTCTGATCTCCAAAATAGGAGACCTTTCCAAATGCTTCTTCCAACTCCTCTTGTTAGAAATGAATTGAGAATTGCAAAGCAAGGTCAGAAAGCAGCTTTTTTCAGCCTGCATTAAGAAATCTATTCTGGTGGCAATCATGCCAGGAGGCAAATAAAATGAAGAGGAAAAAAAAAAAAAAAAAAGTTGTTCCTTTGCAGTTCTCACAATTTAACATTTAGCTATTAGAGGGGCATCCTTGTGACTCCTGAATGCTCGGAGATAGTAAGGCTAACCATTTTAAGAAAAGAATATTCTTTATCACAGTATCTGTTTCACCTGTTTCACCAGAAATATATAGAATCAATTTTGGCAGGTGCAAATGGATTGGAAAAATTGCAAACATTAAAAAAAAAAATAAAAAACATCAAAGGGCACAATCAGAGTTACAAAGACATGTGTACTTGGGATTAATTCAAGGAAGGTTAAAGAAAAATTAACCAGTGTTTTTTGAAACTGTCTCACATTAGGATCCTAGATCTAAACATAGGCACCTGTTTACGTAAGTACCAAGCCCTTCTTAGTCAATTCATCCAGCACTGAATTTCAAGTACACATTTTAGCCTATCTGAAGTCTTGCAGTGGCTTCAGAGTGGTGTTAGGAAGCATGGCCAAAGAATCAATTAGAAAGCCCATCGTAGAAAGCCCAAAGTTCATTACATTTATCTTCAAGGCAATGCCTTCTCTTGTATTTCTGCAGAAATCTGCTCTTAAGTAAATGTAATATGCACTTGCTCAGAGATTGATTATTATTAGGAAAAAACCATGTGCGCTAAAAATATGTAATTTAAAAATCAGCTCCCATCAGCTCATGTTAAAAGAGGTCTGTGATGCATAGCATACATAAAAGAAATCCTCTCATATATGTCTTCAGTCCTCACACAGAAAAAAGCTGAATCTGCTCTTGTCCTCCTACTGGGAAAGTCCCTGCACTGAAATAAAGGTGATTATTTTCAGACAACAGCTCTTCTCCAATATGGATAAAGGTAACTGCATTTGGTTTAAATAAATAACTCATCATATTACCCAAACTTTATACATGGTTGAAATACGCAAAGATTACTTCTCCCTGTGGTATAAGTTGAGGGTTTTTTTTCTGCAGTTTTTTGAATATTTCATTAGACAGCGTATCTACATGCAGTACTTTCCCCTGAGAGTTTCCCAGGAACAGCTCTGTTTCCATGCACACACATGGCCATGTTCAACTTTCCACACTGTCGTTACCGCCATGAAAGCTGAGTCTGCAGACTCTAAGCAGAGATGCCAGACAAGCCCGAGGATAGCAAAACAGATCAGGAGACTCTCCAGTTCAGCACTACTGAAGAGACGGCATAAGCTTTGACTGACGGCCGACTGTCACCACCCAAGTCCCATCACAGATTTCCCCTGCTGCAGAACAGAGATTGCCATCAGCCTCTCACGGATTATCTTCCAATACAGACAGCTAAATGCCAAACCCTTTGAACTTTTCCTATTCCCTAAAATTACTGCCTAAAATTAGTAGGGTGCTATTTTCTCTTGCATTTGCGGAGGAGGGGTGGGAGGCTTTCTAGCTTTTCAGAGACTGGGATGATGTAACCTAGAAACCTCTTGGGACAGCATGTGCTTGGTACAGGAGCCACCATCCACCCCCCCAGCCCATGAGCACATACACATCACGCCACGGCTCTGCCAGGCTTCATTCCTAGAGACACCCGTGTCCACGGGAAACAGCCCCCCCGTGGCATGTACTGGAAAGCAGGTACTCTCCTTTCGCACACCCCAGGGACTTCCCCCTCCAGCTCTCTGCCGAGATGAGCTACAAGATTTATTTCCGTGAAGAATCCGTATGTCTCCTAATGCACCGAGGCACCCTGGGGAGAGGCATGGTGGAAGGGAGAGGTAACAGCTTCTGGTAACAGCCCAGAAGCTGCATTTTTTCTTCCTACAAAAATCCCCTCTTTCCCCATCTCCTCCCCACGTGGGTCACGGGATCATTTAAAAGCATCCAACAAAAGTAGTAAGAAATTCAGTTCTGCACAAGGATGCTCTTCCCTCCCCCTAAGGCCTTATCAGTCAGACATGCCCAGGAGAGGAGGGAGGGAGTGCAAACAGGAGGGGAATATAAAGGGGAAACAGTTGACCGAGGAGTCATAGCTAAGAAGTTTCATGTAACAAGACAAAATCCCCACAAGGGATCCTTTCCCAAGGGCATCAGCATCTCAGCTCTGTCACTACCAGAACAAGGCTGTGAGCCCAAAACAAAAGCATCTTATCAGCAGCAGGAGTTGGCTGCGGTCAAAGCAACAACGATCTTGTCCTCATTTCTCTAATGAGCCCCCACTGGAGTTGAGACAAGGCAGCCCAGGGGAGGGAGTCATGCTTCATATGCCTTTTTATTATTTTTTTTTTAACTCAAGGTCTTAGTCCATTTCACTCATCCAAGTTCAGGTTACCATTCTCATTCATCTCCTCAGGAGTAGGATTAGGCTCTCATTGCATAACTACCAGGGAAAGAAAAAAAACCAAACAAGCAGCAGCAGAAATGCTCACAGCTCGCTCTTCTTCCACGCTCCGAGCCAAGTGCTGCCTGGGCATTAAGTCTGCCAGGAACTGTATTGGCCAAGTCACTCTGTTAGCCTCTCCCTGTCTTCACCCCAGATCTGACTGTACCTTAAAATATTTAGGGGTCTAATTATTATTTGAATGGGGAAGATTTCTACTGGAGATGGGCTACCCAGCAGCTGGGAAGACACTCCCTGCCACTGAAGCTACCTCAGATTTCCTGGGACCTCAGGAGAGAAAACAACCTCCATTGGCACTTTAAGTTTCCCAACTTACATTTATAAGATATAAGCACTCATTGCTTATCATGCTTAATATTGAGCAGCTTGTTTAGCCTGGGGGCATCCTGTTTCTCTGAGAGATTAAGGAGCCACCAAACTTGAGCGTCAAACCTCCTGTGAAATCTTCCATTTAAAATTGTATGCAAGCTTCTCCATGGAGATGCAGCTTTAGTTATTTTTGAAGTGTTCCGAGCAGTTTGGAACACAGCCGTGCACAGGAAACCCTGGGCGGCCCCAGTCGCTCCCGACCCCGCAGGATGGGCGCTCAATTGGAGGATGTTTACATAGTAAGTCAAAAGGCACCGAGCTACCATGTGGGAAACTCCTCTGCTTTCTAGTCCAAGAAAATCACCCTCCTGGGCCACTGCTGAGAAGCACTTGCAATGGCTCTTGGTGCTGCTACTCCTAAAAAATCCCCTCGGGAAGGGGGAGGATTAAGGTGGGGACAGGCGGGACGCGCCCTGCTCCATCCCTTCTCTCCAGGTAAGTCGCGGGCAGGATGCTCACGGCGGGAGGACGCCGTGAAGGGCACCGCACCGCACCGCACCGGCTTACCTTCCGCACCCCGCCGAAGCCGTGCTCCGCCGCCACCCGCTCGGCCTCCGCCTGGCCCCCGCCGTGTAGCTCCACCAAGAAATGGTTGGTGTAGACGGCTCCCCGGACCGGGGCGCCGAGGAAGAGCAAGAAGAGGATGAAGAGGAGGAAGGGGCCCCACAGCAGCGGCGGCCCCGCCGGCATGGCCCCGCGCTGCGCGCCCGCGGAGGCAGCCCGCCGCGCAGCGGGGCGGGCGGGGAAGCGCCCAAAAGATGGGGAAAGGTGGGGGGGGGGGGAGTGTGTGAAAAAAAAATTAAAATAAATCAATAAAATAAATTAATGGGGCGGAGGAGGCAGGAGGGGAGCCGGGCGGCGGGGGGCTGCTCCGGGGTGTCTGTCTGTCTGTGCGCGCTGCCGGCTCCGCATTCCCGGCCCCTCCTCGCCTCTCGTTCAGCGGCGGCCGGAGGGGAAGCACCAGCCGGGAGGGGAGATCGCCGCGCTGCCAATCATGGGCGAGGAGCATCCCCCCCATACCCCCCCGCATCTCACACCCCCCGCACACCCCAACGCTCCTCCCGCCTCCCCTACATCCCTCGCACCCCCTTCTACATACCCCACGCACCCACCACCACACCTCACGCCGCCTTCACAACCCCCACACGACACCAGCCCCAGGTCAGCACCCACAGCATCCCCACCGCCACCAGCCCTGCCCCATTCCCTCCAGCTCCTGGTCCCGTGGGAGCCCCGAGTGGGGCCAGACACCCCCAGAGCAGGGGGCCGTAGGCTCAGGAGGGCTAAAACACTTTAGCAAGACCCACGGGGCCGGGGCCAGCGCTTGGCTCCCACAAAGTATCTGTGAGCGGCCCCCCCGCTCCCCTCCAGCTTGCACCCCACACCAGTCCCTCACGGGACAATCGGCAACGTGTCCCCATCCCTCTTTTTGCAGAAGGAAGGTGGGCAGGCAGGCGGGGGGCAGAGCCAGGGGAAAGCCCCAGGACACCCCCCCCCCACACACACACTATGCTCTGACCACTAGCCTGCACTGATGGGACAGCCAAGAAAGGGGAGCGGGTGAGATTTGGGAGAGGTGGCAGCACCTAAAGGGATGGGAATTCAGTTCTGTAAAAAATAAGCCCCCACCTGCAAAACTCCAAGTGGAAGCAAAGGGCACAGAATACACAAGCTTACGTCAAGGTATAGTTTAGCTTGTTCCTACAGATACATTTGGTACTTTGTTACACCAAAGGTTAATCCTGTGTTGGATCCCTGGGCACAGGACTCGAGGCACAGAAAACATGGAAAGTTAGTACTGCCTTTAAAACAAACAGAATGATAGATTTACTGTAATCTGTTCTATAAATGGTCAAATGGAGTACAGAACTTAAATCAATCTGGGAAAACAAAAGGCAAAGATCACAAGTTAAACTCTTCTTCCATTATCCTAAAATGCTTTAGAAAATGACAGAAGAGCTCGCTGCGTGATTGTGAATCCAAATGACCATTGGTTTGTTATGACAAATTATCGATTTCCCTCCTCTGGATAAAAGAAAATCCCTATTCAAACAGAAGGGAAATGGTAACTTGGAGCCTGATCCAAAGCCCATTTAAATCAACAGAAGTGCTGTAAATGAATGACTGATGTCGAAAAAAAATCAAACAGGAGGGAAAGGTGAAACATTAGAAATGGCACAGTAGAAAAGGAAAACATCTTTGCAGCCTCATTAAGAGACTATGTCAATAGAATTCAGCTTTTAGATGCCTATTCTAAGCAGAGACAGTTATTATAAACAACTTTGTACGTTATTTCCTTAAGCCAAGTTGTTTGTTTTCATCAATATTCAGCAACACCTCTCCTTAAAACATCTTTCCCAGTATTAAAGCAGATCCTGCTGTGTGACATGTTTCCAGGTGATTTGGGGCCTGTGAGACTCTTGCTGAGGTCAGTGATACCTCCTGGTGACTGCTCAACAGTCGATGGAGACCCTACTGGTTTCCATCCATAGTTGTTCCTCAGGATCAGAAGCTAAAGGAAAGTAAAAAAGGAGGGGAAAGGGATTTTCTCTACTTTAAATTCCTGTCTATGAAAACATATATATGTAAGCCTTTCTTCCCCCAGAGGTCCTCCCTTGGTTGACATGCCTCTTTCCAGTTTGTTGCCAGTCTGCAGAAAGAGGGACATCAGCCCTTCTGGCTTCCTCAAAGCAGCAAGACAAGATGCTGCACACATTCAGAAACTAGGACCATATCCCAGGTCTGAGTGAGGAGTGTGACTAAATCCTTCACCGTGTATTTTCTGCCAAGACCGGCTGATACTGCTCTGTACTTTGGTGCCACTGAAGAACCACATGGCAGGGACACTGCAACACTGCGGAGACAGCACCAACCAGGCTCTAGCTTATAAACCTTACAACATAGAGCTTTTGACCATTTTGATGATGTTTTAAAAAAAAATAATTTAAAAAAAGAGATTAGGTTAGGAAAGACTGGGTTAAAAAGTCAGATCTGAATAACACCAAGAAGAGAAAACTCAGTTCAAAGGGGCCATTTGAAGAAAAATAGTCACTAGGAGTTGATGCCTATAGAAGTTTAAGACCAGACTGGACCACTGGGATTTCTAACCTAGTGCTTTATGGAAGCTGTAGGCTTATCTGTATTAATTCTTGCTTCTGGTCCATAGCCTTTCTTTTTCCTTAATGTGACGATCTTGAGTGAAAAATCAAGGCTGATCTATTACAGCTATTGTGGAATGGTCCAATGATTGCTCACAGCCATTTGCAAAAAGTTGTAACTCTGCCTGTCTTTAAAATACTGATTGGTCTCGCATTGGCTTCTAGGTGTTGTTTTTATTATGGATTTGTCCATGGAACTACTGAACTTTTATTGAACTTTCCCTCCTCAGATGGTAGCTTTAAGGTTGTGATGATAAAGACATCTAAATAAGCACTCCCCAAGACTCATTATATAAGGCATATTTTCCATCCCTTCAACCATTCCCATTAAATCTTTTTACTCCTTGAATTGCAAGCCAGGGTTGCATCAGATATTTTTTCAGCAGAGGTCAGGCCAGTGCTAAATGGATGTTACATCACATTTCTATTCTTACTGGGTACCCAGTGTTTCACCAGCCAAGGATTTCATTCAGTCTCCTTCCCGTGCAGCAGAGCAGCCCCACCGACTCATACACCTCTCATCTCCCCCAAGCCCTCTCCAGGACTGCCGCTCTCTAGGACAGGTTATTATATCCAGCATGGCCAATGATCTTTGTCCCTAGATATCTATCACCCTACGTTATTGAAATACACATCATTTACTTGCATGCTGCTTTCCAAACAGCCCGGCTCACTCAGAACACCTCTCTTTCATAGTTTACAACTTCCTTCTTTAACCTACTACCTTTAACAGTAATGAATTTACATTGATGTTCTGGATTTAGCAAGATCTTACAACGATCATTTCTTGGCCCCAGTCCTCTGGAACCTCTCCAGAAACAAATCAACTTCAGCAACGATTCCCACTTTGTAATCATACTTAAGAACCTAGCATTTAATCAGGTTTTAGTCTGTTTCCTAAAAGCTATTTTGATTTTGTACCCAATTTATTCACTAACATGTCATACAATATAAAGGGTCTCTCAGACACAAGCAATGTCATAGACATGAATGGTGAAAAAACCTGCTTTTTTTTTTTCAAACTTCATCAGTTGGTCCAGTAAAAGAGACTAAGGTTACCCATAAATTTTAGTTCATCTAACAAAAGGCGAATAAACAACATTACTAGTTTCACCAGTCAAAAATACAACCATGTTCAAAAATTATACAATATTAGTTTAACAATTTCAATTCCCAAATGGATTGTTGACTACATCCTTAAACAGCCATTAAATTACTATGATTATTTTACAAGTAGCTGGCATTCTGTATGTGGTCAACAAAGTACCAACATTTACAGGAGGTGTTTCTTTCCCTGGGGACTGCACAGGATGGTACTGTGCCAAAAAAGACCAGTATGTTCTAGGTAAGAACTCATTTCCTTGCTGTGATAAGTCAACCAAGTCCTACAAGATTACATAAATGTAAATACAAGATTTACATTGCTTTCATCTTTAATTGTTCATCTTAGCAGATGCGTGAGCAGTAGCATTCTGAAGAGCTGGAAACAGAGTATTGAAATGATCAAATTTCACATGTTATGAGAGTAAAATACATGAACATCACAGAATCACAGAATCGTCATGGTTGGAAAGGACCTCTGAGGTCACCAAGTCCAACCACACACACACAAAACAGCCCTACAATCTCAGCCACTAGAGCATGCCCTGAAGTGCCACATCTACACGTTTCTTAAATACCTCCAGGTACCCTCCTTTTGCACAACTCTGAGTCTCCCTTAAATCTGTCTGTCTGAAGCTGTGAAGTGAAAATACAACTATGGCTTAAACCATGGTTTAAGCGAACTCTGGAGCAGGTTCAAAGATAATACCTACATTTGGAGCAACAGAAATGGGAACAGGCACAAGATTTCAAAAGGAAAGAATTGGATGGATAGTTAAAAAAAAACACAGTTGAAAGAAAGTGAAACAGTATTGTTTGACAACCTTGCTTAGAAGTTACTATGGAATAAACAGACCTATTTGAAGAAAAGCAAGAACTACAGCCTTATACTCTCTGCATATCAAGAGCACCAGAGAACCTGTGTAATTGAATGTACAGTGTGAAAAGAACAGAGCGAAATGGTATCAGCAACTGCCACGTCAGTTGAATGGACCAGCTCACTGCAATGCATTGGCCCACTTCAGCTACAGGATAAAAGTCACTTCAGAAAGATTCCAGAATAAGCACTCTAAAGGTACGTCTATTTATCAGCCTTGCTGTGGGTCATCTTATGACAGCGTGTAAGAGCAAGCTTTAAATTGGTTTGTTTTGATACTGCACAGCATGGGAATGAGGAAAGCAGAGCAGAAACCGCAGTAAAGGATTCAGAGAGAGCACAGCTACTACTGCTCCACTTCAGGCTGACTGCCAAATCAGCCGTGACTGTCTTAAGGAGGGTTTTCATAAAGCACATTTGGGCCATTTCATCAAATTGATGAAAAGATGGATATATAAGTTATCGTAGCAAACCAATGAAGTCAAGCAAAACTGTGTCTCTGCACAGAAATTCTAGATTCTAGCTTGGGATACAGTTATCACAGATGATTTCAACATCATTTGACCTGTTTAAAAATACCTACTTGAACATTTTAATTGCTTTATACTGTTGGAGTATTTTATTACTGTTAGAAATGTATTGACAACGGCAGCATTATTTACAGGCACATGGCTCCTGATCTGCTATATGTTACATTAAATGCTGTTAGGGAAGAAAGAGCTACAGCAGGCATGCTTTGTATCTAAGAGATGTGAGCCCAGGCAGGCTGGCAGTTATCAGGCACAGGAATTAAGAACTAAGATGAAATATTTCATGCCATCACTGTGTGGGATTGCATGGACCTTTCAAGCTTCAAGTATCCTTTAAGACTGGAAACCTAATCCACAGTTTCTCCTTACTTAAAGGTGCAGGCAGAATCCTCTCAACACACATTTATCTATACAAGTGTTATCTTGCCAAGTGTCAGAAAACTGTATGTACTAATTTAGCAACATGATAATGCAAATAGTAAAGAAGGAGAGTACAAGAATTGGTTTCCAGCACTCATTGACTGCAGGCTAGGAGGCCGAGCAAAGGGGATGGAAGAAGGAAGGGTGCAATTTCCTCCTCGAGCACTTTTGGTTCTCTTTTCATTTATTACACCAGACGGAAGGAACAACAGAGGGGCTGGGAAGCAACATGGTGTCTGACAGGCAGAAAGTGAAAGCTGTTGATATATAAACAGTGAAAGCAATCTCCCATGCTTACTTGAAGAGTTTACCATCTGAAGCGGACAGAGAGAAATAGCTTACATGTAAAATACACGTGCACAAAGCGGAAAAATAAAGCCCTTGAAAGAAGAGAGTGTTTAACTGAGCGTTTGAGCATGCTTAAGTTTAGGCCCCCGCTGGAAAGCCTCAAGGTTTTCATGGACCAGAGCATGTACATGCCTGTTTGCTAAATGGGAATGTGATTACCCACGCACTGAAGTCGTTTCCTGAATCTGACTCTTAGCCACTGCTTAATATCCACACAGACAAACATTCAGCTTAGGCAGCCATGGCAGAGGGGTACTATAAGCAATGAAAATATGTGGTTCATTTATAATAAAAGGATATGCTTGTCACATTTACCAGGCTTGTTTGGGTTTTATGCTACTGAGCTCTTTGCTGAAGACAGAGTGTGTCTGGAAAAGAGGTCTGTGCCAATGATATTAGAGAAGCAGAATTGCTCAGCAGAGTCAGTTTGGTCTCAGTGACATTTTGGAAGATAACATTCGATGAAAGACAGCTCCTAAGCCAGACCTGGAAATCCTAGCCTGAAAAAAACCCAAACCAAACACCACCAAAAAACCAACACCCAGAAACAAAACAACAACAAAAAACCCCAGAACAAAACCAAACTCCATCAATAGCAGTAGACTTAAGGCAAAAAGGGCAGAAGAAAGCCAAGGTAAAAGATAAGAGAGATCTGTGAACCATGGGAATGACTGGAAAATAGTGCATTTAGAGACAGAGATCATGCATCAGAAGAAAGACTGAAAATGGAACTCAACAGGGAATATTAAAAAGATCCAAAAAATGATCTCCAACAAACCCACCCATGTGGCTGATGAGTGAATTACAGGCAAATCTAACTACTTTTGGAAGCTCTCAACTGTGTCCCAAATGAATTGCAGGGAAGGCTCAGGGAAGGTGGGAAAGAGAGAGCAGTAATTGTTCAACTTTCTGAGCTCTTTTAATTGCTCATCTTGCTGTTAAAGAGAACTGGGTGACAACACACAGGTGTGGCTAATAACGAGCTCTTCAAATTTGGCAGAACAGTAATTGTGAATGTTTGGCTGAAACATGGGACAAAAGAGCTGTCCACCAAAATGCAGTTTATTGCGATCAAACCCCATATGCAGTGTTGACAGTTTCCATTAAAATTTTGTTGGATAAAACCCAAAAGTTTACTATTGTCCATTTCATTTTGGATTTCACTCATTCAAAGGTATTATGCTCACCATAGCATGTTTAATCATTTTTATCTTAGTAGTTACCAATCATCAGTGTGGAACAAAGATATGTCTTCAGAAACTTTTTAATTTACATGAATTAAAATTTCAGGATTTGTTTACAATCAAGATAAAAATTAATGAGAAAATCCATTATTTATTTTTTTAAACTCGAGCACTAAAAAAAAGGTATGATCAGAGAAAAATAATTCATTAAGGCAAAACCAAAAATAAAACAAGATGCTACCCCTATCTGAGCTGTAAGCTCTCTATGGGCAGGCTTAAGTTAGAGATCTGGCGCCATATAGTCAGATAAATGTAGGTTTCTTCCAAGTTTATCTTTGAGATTACAAGTTTCTCAAAGGCAAATCAAACTTTTCCACTACTAACTTTGTTATCCTTTTTGACAGGAAAACAAACTTTTCAAGAATTCATTGTAGAAATATCATTCTGATGACACTTACTTACAAAATCTATGTATTTTCTATTTCAAATTAAAGCTTTGCAGCCTATTAAAAAGTAGAGGCAAAGACAGAAAAAAAGTATCTCCATCATCTCTGCTGGGCTGCTTTGATGACTTTTCTTATAATTCAGCTGCTAAGTTACTGCCAGAGTTAATTAGGTTGGTACATGATGGGGGTGAATTTGTCTGCACTCTTTCTTGTACTGATTTCACAGGACTGCACTTCACCCCCCATCCCTGTAAAAAGCTGCAGACCAGCAATTTTTCCTTCATCTGATCAAGAGTTTAAAAAAAGTCTTAATCATCACTATAAAAAATAGAAAAGAACCCCCCCAAAATAGCTTAAAGCATCATGCCAAAATAGCAGTTCTAAGTTAATAGCTATTTACCCCTGTGAAGGTTCATTTCCTTCAGGATCTCTGCACAGCTACCTTTAGATTTTGTCACATTCCGCTGTCTCATTCACAGACCCTCCCCAAAAACCTTTCCCCTCGCAACCAGCGACCTTCTCACGCTCCTGGTATGGAGGCACTGGAGCTGGGATGCTGGCACAGGATAAGAATTGGGGCACAAAGCGCCAAGGATGCTGCAGCCAGTCTTCTGCAGGTATCAGCTTGGGCATGGGGAGGGTCAGAGTGTGTGACATCCCAACGCGGTGACACTGAGTACAGCTGCCACCACCCACCAGCCCAACCCTCTGTCATCCATCGTGCCACAAAGAGCTGTTTGCTGGAGACCACAGCTGGCGCAGAGGAGAGAGGGTAGCAACAGGGAGAAAGGAAACCTTGAATTTGTCCCTCCACCTCACGTGTACCTTGTATAATGATTACTAAGACTGTTCACACAATGAAACCTCATTCCGGTCTGAGGTTCAGAAGTGCTGTGCTGTAGCCAACAACAATAAACAGCCTTTTGTAAAGAAAAATGAAGGATTTTCTAAAAAGCAGGCCATACAAAGCCTACTGAAATGCAGTGGGAGATGGATGACAAAGCCTATCTGTTCTTTGACATTCTCCCCTGGCAGAAATAATTTTGTCTGGATTTTTGGCATGAAAACAAACCCATCTACTCCTACACCACCTTCTCTGCAGTGCTGTCCCTTTCCAAATCATTATGAAGTCTATATGCACATATTGTCACACTAAGTAGTATCACGGCTTCCTAAACAATTCACCAAAAAGCCACTGCACATTCATAACTGAAAAAGTCAATTTCGACAGTGTAAGAAACAAGGAAAAAATGCAATCAAATAAATTGTCAGGAAAAACACATTCCTTGTGTCCCAAACTGCTCTCGTATCATCAATCTCTTCATAAAGAAATTCATTACCTGTTATTACTTCTGCTGTATAAAACTATAAACGAACATCATGAAAATCTCTGCAGGCTCTGCTCAAGAGCTCACTTCTAAACTACTGCAAAAACCTGATGTTTGGCAACATTTTCATTTTACCTGTAGAAAATAAAGCAGCCATGAGGAACAGATGAGAGCTGAAGTTTTTAATAAATATCTTGATATGGCAAAATTAAAGTTTAGTTTAGTTTGGCTTTTGTTTTGGGTCTGATTTTGATTTTGTTATTACTTTTCTACACCATCAAATTTTGAAGAGTGAGAACCTACTTTCCATCCCAGCTACCATGCTGGCTTCAAGGGTAGGGGTGATCCTTCATGTTATTTCTTTGCAGCCCTTCCCTCTCAATGGGAACAGAGCTGCATCAGCATCCAAAGGGATATCTTGGGATTCAGCAAAATTTCCATTTGAATTGCACTTCAGGGAAGAGAGTACACCACCACCAAAGAAAGAGGAGAGGCTGATGCTTCAAATCAACAGTTTCAAATTCGAGGCAAAGGAATGTAGATGCGAAAAGAAACAAAACAAAAGATCTGGTCTATATCACAGGTTTGCCTTTGTACACATATATATGATAGGAGTCTACTTGGCAGACTCATGGACCACTATTTTTAAAACATTGAGAAGATGGCTCCCCAAATGTGTGTTGCTATTTTAACAAGAGGTTTGTTTTGGCAGATTATTTTAGCCATACCCTGTTCACGTTACTCTCCAGAGCCATCCCTTTGAACCATGGTGATACCTAGCATGAGGAAATTAAGCAGCAGGATCACCAATATCATGAAAAGCATCACACGGTAAAAATAACGGCAGTGGGAAATGTATCGATTCAGTCTCACGGAAGTACATCGTATAGAATGGTCCAAATAATTTTGGCTATTAAAGGGTCACAGTAACACATGTTACCAGGAACTTTACCTGTATTACCAGGAAAATACAATAATGAAAAGAAATATGAAAAACATAAAAAATGAACACTGGAAAATGGAACGGAAAGTCTGCAGTGTTCTATTTGCAATGAAACAATCACAGTTCTTACCAAATCATGCCATTGTATCTTTGTATAGATTCCTCTGTGTGATTATTGCTGAAATTGGGATAAAATACACCCTATATTCAATTGTTATAGGCTGCAGAACATTAAGCATTGAATAAAGGATTATTTTTTTTTTATAAGGAACAGATGGTCACCTTATTCAAGCAGCTGTTGGGGGGGAAAAAAATGATTCACTATCAGGCATCAAAGGCTAAAAATGGTCAGATTCAGATGCACTCCCTCCTGCTAAGTAGTGGTATCAGCTTTCAGCCACTCACTGGAATAAGACAGGAGAAAAGAAGTGAGGCGAGAGGTCTCCTCCTGGTCAGCTCTGCCGCTGCTCTCGGTGGGATATGAGCTATAGCTACAAATCTAACCTGGTGCTGAGTAAAAGCTCTAACTACGCCTCAAGGCATTTTTGATGTCCAAGTTCAGTGCTAATAAGCAGAATCGACGAGTGCAGTAAGGGAATAAACATCTTAAAGCCCATAAAATTAAAATTGAGTTATATCAGGAGATTATATTATAATCACTAGGTGGCATTGCTCTAAATGTTTCAGTGTGTCTTTTCTGAGCTCTTTCCTGTATGGGTACTATTCTAACAGCTGGTGAAACACAGAGGTTTCCTGGGGTTTCCCGGAGGTGGCGCCAGCCATGCTGCTCCAAGTATGTGTACAACAATTCAGCAAATCTATATGGTGATTTTCTTCTGACTTTGGCCTCAACTCTTCTGTATAGTGCTATAGAAATAAATACAGTCCACAATCAGATATCCAATGACTCCAACCGAAAGCCTCAGCCTACTCACAGGCATTTAGAAAATAACCGCAGCCCTCTCTGATGGTTCCCCCCTTCCATGATTCACCTTCACAAATCTGGTTACAGCTCATTTTCCCGTGTTGTACAACAGCTGCAAAGCCAGGGCTTTTTGCCAATTCAACACACCACTAGGTTGGCTCATTGGACTATTAAATTTAAAAAAAAAGTTTAAAAGTTATTTTCAATTTTTTCTTTTTCACTTGAACTGTGGAATTATCTGTGAAAGCCGTTAATGAAAAGTCTGACAGCGTGAAATAAAGGAGTAAAAAACCATGAACATTTGTATTATCTCTAAACCTAAATAAAGTTTTCAACAGCATAGAACAATGCAAGAACACAAACCTCCATTTTGAAACAACCTTAGCGAAATGTGTGTCCAATTCAATTTTGGAAACTACTGAAATCTCATTCTGACTTCAGTAAGTAATTCCTATGTATTATTATAGGTATCGTAAGGCTTAAGACTCAAAGTGCAATGGTAGCATATCCCAAAGAGGGTTTAAAGCTTTAAGGAGGTAAAGTTTAGCCATGTCCAGAAAAGCAATCTTGAAATCTCCTAGCCTGTAATTACATAAGCAAAAAGACTGCTTATGTACTTTGTATTCAGGAGTCACTGGATAAGAAATAGAGCAAGGTCTTGGAGCCTAGAACTCTTCACTCATAGGTGAGGACCTCAGGTATCAGCTACAAAATTATGATCCTTCCATCTCTACACTTTTGACAGATAAGAAGTGAGAACATTCAGCCACTTATGAAAGAAATCCCTGCATGTTTACTATCTTAACAGCTACAGTCTCTGTCCCAGGCTCTTTAATAAAAAGTACTTGTCGTGGTTTTGGCCAAATTTACCAAAACCAGACTGACAGATGGCCCTCCCCTATCCCTAAAAAAGCAGAGAGGAAAAGATAAGGAGATTTAGAAGTTTAGAATTAACTAAACTACTTTAATTAAGTACTAATATTAAAATCAAAAAGAAGAAAATAATGAAATAGATACAATATGTACAAAACCATATCAAGCTCCCAGGATGGCATCACCAACAGGCAGTGGGAAGTCCCACACTGGACTCAGTGACAGATGGGAACTGGGTTCCAGCTCTAGACTCAGGAATACATGGATCGGGATCAAAGGCAGATGAATAGACAGAGTCCTGTTTGGACATTGGCCACTGAAAAAAGAGAGTTGACCCTTTGATCCCTCAGCTTTTATACCGAGCATGGGGCAGATGGGATGGAATACCCCTGCTGGTCAGGTTTGGGTCACCTGTCTTGTCTGCTCCTCCCCACAGGTGTGACCCCTCTCCATTTCCAAACCTCTAAGAGGGCAAATATCAAAACTGGCTGACCATGGTTGTTATAGAAATAAGCATAAGCAAGGGGATCTCTGCATACCATTCCTTGGCATGAAGCACAAACGTTGGTCTTACCACTTTGGGAATGAGCAGTTTTCTCCACAATATGCCAGTAATTTCAGAGAGTTAGAAGAAGTAAAAGTAAAGATGTAAAATTACTGAACAGAAGAGTGGTTCTGTTTTACTTCAAACAGGGACAGCCCCCTATGCCCTGGATGGCACTATCTGCTTTACTGGGTTGACAAGCCGATTTGTATTTGTCTCTGTTTCAAAAAATCAACTTCATTAAGTCTGCAGCAATGACCCTTCCCGTTTTCTTGAGTTCAGCAGTCAGAACAGCTCTGTATGTTCACATTTGACAGATTTTTTTCTTAGGAATGAGATGATTTGTAACGTCACGTCACTCAGTTTTAGGAGAAACACGTGACCAGGTCTCTTTAAACTATCTCAGGGCAAAGATAGAGTGCTTTTCAGTGGAGGAAACCAAGTCAGTCAAAAAACAAATAGCTATTTTCACTTTCAGTACTACACAGAGTTAGTTTCCAGAAGTCCAAGAATTCTTATAAAACAATCTGTATTTCCTCAACACTTCTCCTTATATGCCCTCTCACTCTGATAAACATACACTTGACCAACTTCCAGCTCCAAGAAGCAAGATGCAGACTTACAGGAGGGGGTCAAAGGAGTCTTCCTCACTCTCTGGGCCCCTGCAGCCTGAGTTTCATTCACTCGGTTCTCCCACAATTGCTTCTGGTCCTTGGAATTAGGCACGTGTAACTGTTCAATCAGATTGATAGCACTTACTCATCCTTATAGACCACTTGAGCTCCAGGGATGAGAGCAGATTAGTACTAATAGCAACTCTTGTCTTAACCTACAAAGGCCTTGAACACACACTGAGGGGAAAAAATAATAGGAAAAAAAGTTTTAGCAGTTTAACTGAATCAGTTTAGAAAGAGTTTAGATAAAATCAGTGAATCTCCCTTCCACTGGCTGTCAAGAAAGCATCTATAAATCAGTTTCTGAACCATTCAGGAAGAGCAGGAAGAGCTGTGTGCAGTGCTCTCAGCCTAAGGCACACGGCACAAAGCTGGTCTGCTGCTTGCCCAAGAGACACCACTGATGGCCAAATATAATAGTTCTTCTCTCCCTTCTTTTCTGAAACAATTTCCCCCACAGATACAGCCCGAAAACACTCCCTTCAGGATTTTTTTTTTGTTTTTTTCTCTTTTCTCTTTCATCCAATCCAGCAAATGCCAGCCACTGATTAACATCTTGCTTCCCCTCCTGCTACCTTGCAAGTACCAAGTGTCTTCCTGAAATAGCCCAGTGCAGATGGACCAGTATCAGTCACTTGTACATACATGGACAATCACACATTGACTCACCCGTGGTTAACAGGTAAGTGTCACAGCTTCACACTGCTGTGTAGACATGGGCTGAGCGCACACTTTATGCCATTGAGGAATAATTAGGTAATCTGCTAATAATCTTAAAAACGAATAGTGATTGTTATTAATGTATTAGTCATCTCATTACAACTACCCACATACACAGGATTGATGATGATACTGACAATAAGATTTAAAAAGGAAAGCCTATCTGATGATAGCGTGCCTTCAAAGGGAAATGAGTGAGCTCTGTGGTTCCAAAACAGGAATTCAGAGGCTGAATTCGAGGCAACAAAGATGACTCAAGGATTGGAACATCTCCCTTATGAAGAAAGGCTGTGAGAGCTGTGACTCTTTAGTCTGAAGAAGAGAAGGCTGAGGGGAGACCTTATCAATACTTATNNGGGAGCCAAACTCTTTTCAGTGGTTGCCAGTGAGAGCACGAGGGGCAACAGGCACAAGTTGGAACATGGGAGGTTCCACTCAAATATGAGGAAAAACTTCACGGTGAGGGTGGCAGAGCCCTGGAAGAGGCTGCCCAGGGAGGTTGTAGAGTCTCCTTCTTTGGAGATTTTCAAGACCCACCTGGATGCAGCCCTGAGTAACATGCTCTAATATGCTCTAGGCAATCCTGCTTCAGCAGGGGAGTTGGACTAGATGATCTCTATGGTCCCTTCCAACTCTAAAAAATTCAGTGAAATTCCCTCTCCAGTCTGCAACACTTCCAGTGTGCACTCACCTACAAAATGGGGGCATTTATACAAGTAAGGCATATCAAATTTAACCAGGCATCCAGTATTGGAACACTTGCATGAAAGATTGTAAGGAAATGCAAAACCTCATGTTTGCTACCTCCAGAAGCACCTGACTGGAATCTACAGAAACTCTAACCTGTTGGCAGAGAAACAAGCTTTTTTTTCTCAAGAACAGACCATTCTTAGAGTAATTTATCCCCCATCCTCCAGGCTGCCTGTTGAAGGTCTGCCATTTCTCTGCTCAGGAAGCAATTCCATTCAATTCTGTAGCATCCCTCTTGAGAGTCTCAACAGGGCTGAGCACCAAAAGGAAAGGTCACCGGGAAATCAAAGCAGGAGCGGTCTCTGAGCTGGTGCTCACGACAGCAGGAGAGAAAGATACCTTTGTGGCTACAGGTACATGGGCTTATTGCAGTTTTCTTGACCTCCGAGGATTTGGCTAAGATGTCAGACATTAATTTCTTTTACTGAATGTGCAAAGTAAAGTCAGGCAAATGCTAGAAGGCAGAATGCCTTCTGGAAAGAAGACATAATTATAACATCATAGGAACTACTCACACATATCTAAAGGAAATTGTATCTTAAAATCAGTATTTGCTGCGAGGTTAAAGGGAAAGAACATCTGAGACTGAAGTATTTATTAGCTATCTTTCTGCTGATCGTCATTAGTAATTATTAGTTACCTGACATTTCCAACAAAAGCAGGGTCTCTCTTTAGTCAAGAATTTGATGAGCTGCACTGGGAATATCTGGAGTAATGCGAACAATTCTGGTCACTCAGATTCAAGAAAGATTGAAAATGCTGCAGGTAATTTAAAAAAACAAAAAACAAGCACAGTCATGGGAACCAAGAGTAAGCCCAAAGGTTCCAAAATCCAGCTGGGCTTTTTCAACCAATCAAAGCAACATAAGAGAAGGAATAGCGCTGCTCTGAAAATCACAGTTACAGACTCAAAAAAGCACAAGGAAGGATACTAAAGACCTGGTGCAGTATTGTTATAAGAAAAAAATGGGTATTAATAATCCATACTGAGGCATGATTACACCAAAAATTAAAAGATTAAGCATTAAAAGAAAAGCATTAAAGGAGTGAGGTCTTTTAGCTGGGAAATAGGTTTTAAGATATAGCTTGCTAAGCTTATGGAAAAGGCTGTGATATGGTGCATTCAGACAGAAGCAGTTGGAATTGCTAACCTGGTGGAACACTCCCAGTGCTTTGTACTAATGCTTCTTTTAAAAGAAAAGAAAATAAAAAGACGGGGCTTATATAAGGCAATTTTTTCAAGAAACATACACATGAAATAATCTGCATAGAAGTTTCATTTCCCCTTGCGGATTCGCAAAAAATGTGTTCAACTTTGGTTTTCCCCTATTACAATTAAAACATCTGCTGTGACTACACAGTGAAGAAAGGCAAAGAGTTAAGACTAAGCATTTTATCAGAGGGTGACAGATTTCTGAAAAATCTATCAGCAGGGCTTAGCAGCTAATGGATAAATTACAAGCTCATGATAAAATTACAAGTCCGTGACAGATAATAACTAAGTTCTGTTGGTTGAACAAATGGCAAACATGGCAGCCGATTTTTTTTTTTAGACTACAGAAATTCTCCAAAGGCAGGGATGGTTTCAAAGATTACGTATTAGCCTTTGCTCCTAAGCTATGTTCTGTAGGGCTGAAGAGAAAGAGTGTAGGAGACTGAGGGAAAGGACAAGCAAGGAGAGAAGGCAAAGAGAATGCAGAGGAGGATGGAAAGAAGCGAAAGATTGATAACCAAAGACAACATACAAAAGAAAGATGGCATGAAAGAAGAGACACAGAGAAGAGATGGGGGCAAAGCATGTGCAGAGCCCAAACAGAACTGTGCAAGAAACTGCTATAGGAAATAAGAAAGCTCAGAGAATGTGTGAATGAGATGTACTTTTCTTTGTCACGACAAACCCACAACCTCCCATCTGCCTCCTTCCAGGTGGCTTCCGTGCAACAGCCTGTGTTTCTGTTACAGCTGCCCAGTAGCCTAAATGCTCATCTCCATATCTATTAATTCTAGTATTTGATATAGTATCTTGCAAAGCATCTAAAACCAGCTCTAAATAATCAGCTAGTACACTCTGTGCACATGTGTAAGGGCTGGAATAGAGCAGTTTTTCAGTGCAGCACCATTACAGATTGACTGCTGCAAACAAATCCAATTGGTGAACAGTTGTTGATTTATCATGCAATTCCCCAGAGTCACAATAAGGCTCAATCCACCTACTAGACTCACCACACACATTCCTGAAAGATTACTTGCAATAAAGATTAAATGCATTTCAATGTGAGTATGTTGAGGTGAGATGCTTCCATCCCTTAAAATGAACTTAATCGCCTTATTCCAGGAAAAGGAAACTTGCTGCTTCAGCCTCAGACAACACAAGTCCTACTGAGGTCAACAGAAATCTCACCAATGCAATGGAGGCAGAATGGATTGTGGTTCTGCACTGGTTTTATTTGGTAGTAAATACCTCGAAAGCAGACTATGACCCAAAGTGTGCTTTCACACAAACCTGCTGTTTCCCAGCAGGACTGTTTAAGTGAACAGAATTTGGTACTAGCTGTCTTGGGTATAAAGGTGCAAATTTACTACTCATAAGCCTGTGTTATTTCTCCAACACTTATTTGCTGCTGGCTTCCAAAAGTTGCCACAAAACAGAAAGAAACTACAGCTTTTTTGTGAAATGACAGAAAAGTGGCAGTCCTCCCAGCTGCAGAGCTGTGAAAAGATGATGGCTGTTAGATATATCCTTTCTGACTGTATTTTTACAGGAGGAAATCAGTATACACAATCCAAGGGCACTTCCTCAAAGATGGCAGTTGAAAGCAGCTTCTGTTGGAAAACACACAAGAAAATCCTCAGAACAGAAGCTTCTCTTCTAAAAGAAGTTCTCCCTATCTCACAAAAAAGGAAATAGGAACTCCTTAGGAGTCAGTTTCACAGACTTGGTAACTCCTGGGGTATCTGCAACCATCCATTTGGAAACACTGTGCTCCTCTTCCAGCACTCATCCCTCTCCTCCTGTTCCATGGTCAAGGGAACACAACCAAAACTTAGGTGTCTGCTCTTAGGAAGCCTTTCCTCCAGTGTGGCTGGAGACTCTCTTGTGCAATTCCGACCAGTTAATACTTTATTAATTTGCTTTTTTGTTAAAAATACTTAAAGGCAGGATGTCAGGAAGATGAGGCCAGTGTTTTTTCAGTGGTGCTCAGGGATACGACAAGAGAAAATGGGCACAAACTTGAACATAAGAAGTTCCATTTAAACATAAGGAGGAACTTCTTTACTTTGAGGGGGGCAGAGCACTGGAATAGGCTGCCCAGAGAGGTGGTGGAGTCTCTGTCTCTGGAGACATTCAACACCCACCTGGACACGTTCCTGTGCAACCTGCTCTAAATGGAACTGCTTTGGCAGGGGGGTTGGACTAGATGATCTCCGGAGGTCCCTTCCAACCCCATTTTATTCTGTGATTCTGTGACTGTGGTCCTTGGTTACATTTTTATCTAAGGATGTAATGAAAGGAGACTAAGCATTTTCAAAATCTGGCTTGGTACTTTAGCATCAGAAGTAATGCAATGATAAACAAAATTCAGGCATCTACCTCATAAAAAAACCCCATCAAATTGCTAAAAGCTGTAAAAATTGCACAGAGTTTCTGTCCTTACCAGTTTGTTAATCTCAGTCATGAAAAAAAAGCTATGATTTCAACTACTTCTTAGAATCAGGGTCCCAAATGCATTAAGGCTCACAAGCACCTTGTATTTCAAAAGGTCCAAGGATGTCAGTGAAAGCAAAAATGCTCTCTATCTTCTGAAATAGTTTTGTGAGCTCATATGTTCTAACCACTCATTTTAATTTAAAAAACAGAGCACATACTTCTGCAGAGATAGAACAGATGCAGAGTGGGCAGGTGAAGCCTTTTTACCTTGAAACACACCATGTTCTCATTTCTAAGAGACCTTTCAGTCTTACAGTTTACTTATTTGCTTTTCTCCTCTGGCACTTTTGAGGGAAGAGCTGGCTTTTAAAACCACTGTGTGTCCTAATGTTCGTCATCAAGAAAAGCATCCATGGGCATTGACCGTAAGCATTCAAAGCTGGGTGTAGAGAGACTAACCTCACTACTTCTTTTGGCTCCAGGATTCCTAACACTGGTCACCTCAAGTGCTACGTACACTTAAATGTGTAACTAACACTCTGAGCTTTTAGAAACATTTCTCAGAAGAGCTCCCATGGGTTAAAAAGGTTGACTCCAGAGCTCAGGGTGCTGTCTGAGACATTATGCCTGAGTGAGACCGGTGGGTCTCACAGGGTGAGAAATTATTATGTTGCACTTTAAATCTCCTCATTAAACCTACCACTATTAAGGCATTGTTTATGTGAGAATAGTTTATGACATAAGGAATGACAGAAAAGAAAGTACAAAGCATTGGGCAAAGGAAAAAAGGTGAAAATTTAGGTAGCCTTTAATATTTGATGCCATACAATTTGAGTCCTTGCACACAGCAGAAGGTATTTGACATTTTCCTCTTCAGAGATTAGCACTTGCAGGTATTGATTTAAAGTAGGATTTATACCATGACTGTCATTTTTATGAAGGGCACAATAAGAGAGATTAGCAAGAAATTGCCAGGCACACCATCCTTAATCAGCTGCAAACTGTTTTCATCCTAAATCTGCAGGTTTGCCAGCAAAAGCAAAATGAGCACAACTAAGTGGCATAGCAGGAAAAGAGCATTCAGCCTGGCAGAATAAAAATAGCTACCAAGAAAGAGTGCCATAAGAGAGCTTTGTAATTTTTATTTTTAATCTGGAACAGATTCACAATTCATACCACCTCTTTTTAAATCCAATTACTTGGTTTGGATCAGAATTAAAGTTCAAATCCCAAGCTCTCTCTATGCGCTTTACTGGACATGGGTTCCACCTGAGCACATCAGAAGGCTGCCAGGCCAACTCCTCATTACCCAAGTCCCTCGCAGTCTGAACTAATGTACATCCCTTTTTCAACCCAGAGGTCTTCCGTTGGAAGAAGTAGGTTTAAAAACACAGCACATAAAAAAAACCAACCCACCACCCAGCTCTGTGTGAATGACACCTGAAGATTAAATATATCATTAAGAAGGACTTTCTGTGGCACAAATAGAAGTAAAAGCCTTGCTCCGTTCGATTTTCAGTTAGGGTTCAGCACCTACTTTGTTCTCAGTGCAATTTGCCCAAGTGCCTTTTGACAAGCCTTGTTCCTTTAATCCATTCTGAAACCCCTGTTTTTGCCTGCTTGGCAGTTATGGAAACATATGCTACAGCCAGGTGTATTTCAATGACAAAGGACAAAAATTGCAGGGAAAAAATACTACATTTTCTGGCTCTCTTCTAGTTACCCAACCTCTTTCCCTGCTAACATCTGCTTGAAAATTGGTTTCCTGTTTAGCCTACGCCATGGAATTTAAATTATTTTATTCTTAAAATTACAAAGCACCAGAGGTTCTTGCCTCTGAGTAAAATGGATTAATATTTACAAGAATTATATTTTTCTTGATAAGGTTTAGTCTGTTTAGTCCTTTATCAGTGGTGCCCTAATATCATAGAGCTGCTTCTGTTCGGGTTAGATTCAGGCAACAAGCATAGCAGGTTTTGTTCACTTTCTGTCTGGATGAGCTTTGGTAAAGAACAATGTTGGTCCCCATGAGGTACAATTAATCTCCTGAATGGTAAAAACGTTTCATATCTTTTCTGTTGTGTCTACAACTAATGAAAATTTCACAATTGCCTTGTTAAGGGAAAAATACTTTGAAGCAGCTCCCTATCATTCACGCTGCCTTTTGAGCTTGTGCTATTGATCCCAAGATGACTGAAAGCACATCTGCTATGAAAAGAAAGCCATGGAGCCAAAAAAGTGGGAGATCCATACATGCTGTGTAGGGATTGTCATGGGTTTAGACACACTGGGCTTGCTGTTGCGTTTCTGTGGAGCGTCTGAGCCGTGCCTGCATGTGTGTAAGCAGCCAGAGGTGGATCTGGATTTGCTCTCATCGTGTGGTGAGAGGTTACAGAGGGTGGGTTGTACAAAGCTACTTGTGTCACAGGAACTGAATAGCAGAGGGAAAGAGGAAGGGCTGGGTCAGAAACAGCCTTAATGGGATGCTGCGGAGGGAACTGGAGAGGTGGGGGGCAGTCCCAGTTATCTCCCACAGCAAACAGCAGTTTTACACCTGGGACCAGCAGCAGCCAGCTGATAGTCAGGGGGAACATTTTGCTGTTTTTTGTCTACAGCCTACAATTCGAGAAAACTGCTTTCCTCATCTGCACCTGTCTGGTGGGAGGCTCTCAAAGGAACAATGTCAAAACTCAGCACACACCTCCACAGCCCAACGGGACCAATTTATGATGGCTTGAGGATCTGACCCAGGTGGCTTCTCTCGTTTCTCTGCTACTCAAATCTGGATTCAAAATGTTTGGCTCTCAGAGGTTTATCTTATGAAATAGTAATACCATTCTGGCTTAGGGACAAGGCTGGACTAAGGGATGGCAATACATTAATGCTCCAGGTAATCACCTCAGCAACTTTCAGTTGTCAGTCACAGCTCTCTGAAACCATCCTAGCCATAATAAATGTTTTCAGATATGCCCATTGCTAATGCATTAAAAAAGTATCCAGCAAATAGGAAACTTAACTTTGCATACACAATCGGTCTAACAGAATTGCAATGATCTAATCAACCAGACAGGAAATAATTTTAGTTGTTGTATAAACATCTATTTTTTAAGTAGGAATACACAACCAGCTCAGGGACAACTCAATAAATATTTTTAACGTTATATAAAACACAACAACATAATTATCAAGGTAAAAAATGAAGATTATTGTTGTGCCCACAGAAAACAAAAAGGCTTCTGGAAGGAGAAAATATTCTTCTTTTATGTTTGTTTTGTTTTGGCTGTACTTCTAGTTAGACCACGTTTAAATTACTAACTGGATTTTGAAAAGAGGACAATATAGTAAGTTACCTGGACCATATAACCCTCCATAGGTTTAATTGTAGGTTTACATCTAGAAAGCATCGTCTTTTAACCCTGTAGTACCCCTGCTGGACTACCCCTAAAGAGCCAGAATTCAGAGATGTCAACATTCAACCAAACTTGTCAAACCCCAAATACATGGCATATCTCCCTTTACTTGGGAAAAAAGTATAATCTGCTTTTTTCTTGTGCCTCATTTCTGCCCTGGGGAAGGTACTAAGCAGTACCATTTCTACGTGCTTCCTACAACATTCTACTGCCTTTTGCCAATCTAGTCTGAAATGTCCATAGGTTAGAGTAAGACTACTTGAGTTTCCTTTCTTATATACAGTCATCCGCTTCTGTGAGGAATGTATTTCCATGTTTACATTTTAATTACCAGCCTCCAACATCAACTCTGCAAGCTCTCTGCCATTCAATGAAAACATACTTCTTTTCCTGCTGACACACACAACAGCTTTTAGTTAATATGCCCCCAGACCAGAGAAGCCATCAATGAAATATTTATTTGTTGTGCTGCTTGTATTACAGTTCCTGGCTGGGCAAACTAAAAGGTGCACTTGTCATGGGAATGGGTTTGTTACCCTTAATTGTGTGTCTTACTCTCTTTCCAAGTCATCAAAACATTTTGAAGTTAGGCAGAGACCTCAAATATCAAGCATGAAAGGCTGACATGAAAAACAAACCAAAATGCTGAATGCTGTCCAATGCTGCCCCATATGATTAAAGAGACTTAAAGAATGAGCAGAAAAGCCCTAGAGTCAGTGACATTGGTATTGGGCAAGAATGAGTACCTAGGGAGCTGCTGAAACTGCTACCACTTGGGAATTTTGTGTGGTTTCCCACTGCAGAAGATGAAATACTTAACCTACAGCCTGTGTGCCTTGGCCAGCCCAAGAAAAGAGAGAGGAGATGAGCAGAAAGTCGGTCAAACCTGAAATTTATGACATCTGGGATACCTCAAGGGAGCCGATTCCAGCAGAACAGGCCTTGAGGTAGAACAGAGAGCTGGGATTCAGGACAATGGAATTTTACTCCTGTGTCTGTCCATGCAGAGAAAAAGACATTTTACCTCCCTGTTTCCTTTTCTATCCCTTTGTCTGCTCTGTCAACTTCAAACAAAATGCTTTGTGTGCTTGCAAATTGGCACCCTTGATCTTGAGCAAGACTAAGAAGTGCAGCATGCTACAAATAAGCATTATGTTATCAAAATTGTATTTGTTTGGGAGGCCACTTCTCACATCGGGACATCATTCCTTCCATGCTTCACAATAATAGCCCTTCCACAGGTAGTCCCTTCTTGCTGCATTGGCCAAAGCAGACCTGAGTGGGGATTAGGGGCAGTAGGAGTCAATGCCCATTCCACAATTTAGACCCTTCTTTTATTTAAAAAGGAGGACCCAGTCACCTATAAAATATCACATTAAAGCACATTCAGTCTAAACAGAAGATTCTATTCCTGCACACACTATCCAATCCCAACATCAGACTTGGTCTATTCCGAACAAAAAGGATGACTTCAAACAATATTATGAGAAATTTCTGAAGAAGGGCTGGGTAGATCTCCAAGTAGGTTTACCACTTAGGAAGTTCTTCCCCGAATAAGGCCTACGTAAGAACAGAAAATCCTCCTGTAAATTAGGATTTTTCATTTCTTCTTCAATATAGGCAGAAACGTCTAAGGAATGAAGAGAAACAAAGGACTAGCTCCTCACACTATCTGTTGAGGCAGGCCCAGTGCAGCCAGGCAGCAATCTGCAGTCCCTCAGGTGAGCGCAAAAAAGACTTAGAAACAATTCACCTCTCTCCTGAAGCTCCCTGAAGGGGAAATAAACTTTGGCAAATCCTTCTATTTAATAAAAAACTTTATCCGGGAAATAGTATACTATCCAAGCCCACACATCACATAGTGTTGCCTCCTAGTTCTGATAAACTAAGATGAACACTGCTCAGTTTGCCTTACGTGGCCATTGGAAATCTCTTGGAATAGGGTAAGTTGTTAAGAAAAGGACTCTCTTATGCAGACACCAGGAAAGATGCATATCAGGATACTGCATGTATTTGTATCTGTATCTATCTAAAATTATACATCACTGGTACTTCTTTTCAGTTTGTTGAGAATACCAGCACAAAGAGAAAGTAGTACATCTTTGTTTAATATGTTAATCATGGGATCATATCTGTGTTACATGGACGCCATCAAAGCAACTGCACTTGTTATACAGAAAAGCCATGGAATGCTTTTTGGTGTTGTGCTGCACAAAACAGTGGGGAGGTTCAACTCTGCCCAGCTTCAGTTATTTGTACATAGTTTTTGTTCAATGAGATAAAGGTATGTTCATTTTACGTTTTAGTGAGGGAAGGAATTAATTTCCAATGGAATTCGGGCATTACCTAAAGATTAACTGAGAAGGGTAATTTAGAAGCTTAATTTAATTCTTGCCTCGTCCTTTGATCCCATGTTTTCATTCTCATTTTCATGCCAACACCCCTCCCACGCATGACATGCCCTATCAGCTTTTCTATCTGCTTTTATATCTTTTCACAAAACGTACCTCCTCTTTTAAATCTGGCTCGTTTCTTGATGTGACACAAAAAGGTAAATCAATACATTTTCAATAAAATTTAGTGCCCACATTATTGCAGTTGGTTCAGTAGTTATTCATTAATCTATTAAGAAAAGTAAGACCTACTAAAATATACGGACTAAAAATACGCAAATGTATACTAAACAGTTTACCCAAAACATTAACAGTCTTGCAAGATTAACAGAAAACTGACTTATAAAATCAATATGTATTCCCTGTCTCTCAGCTCTAAGCCTGGACATATCACAAGAGCAAACCATATTAAATTTAAAGCTAGCCTGCTCTAGGTTTTGCTGTCCCTCTAAGGGCAAAAAATTCTATGACATTTGGAAATGGCAACTAGTTACACATCATCCATTTTTCAGTAGCATCCATTTCAAAGTGATATCATTACATGAATGAGCTCTACCTACTGCTTGTGGAGAGCTTTGCCTAGTCTGGTTTTATTTTTTTTTTTTTTTGCAAATGACTGTATAGTATAAAGCTCTGAAGAGCATACATTTATGAACCTGAGTATAAGCATGCTACTATTTTCACAGAAAAACTGTCATTATAAAAACCAGCAGCACAGTGCCTCGTGGCACTTACCTTCAGAAGACAATTGGTTTCATGAAGCAAATACCAGCAGCTGCAGTACCAAATAACCTGAAAACTGTACTGGATAAATAATAAAAAATGGATCCCTGTGCGAGATGCAGGAGATGGAAAGAAATTAATCTTTGGGGCTCATCTTCAGAACATCAAATAATATACCTGACCAATGAAAATTCAAACTGAAGATCTTATTATAGCTGTACATACAGACATTGCTTGTTTTGTAAGACAATGTAAATGCACCCAAAAGCACCAGGAGACAGATCTTACCTTGTAGTTCCTACAGCCTGGAACCCAGCCCAAAATCTTTTAAAACACTGCCCAAACTTCATACATCAGGTGTAGAGTTATGTGCAGAGAGAAAAAGAAAACAGACAATAAACCAAATAAAAATGCAGTATCTCCAACTGTATACATATTTCATAGGCAACAGAAAAAACTCCTTTCAATGCATCCTGTAGAAAAAGAGGTTTCAGTTCTTTGCCCTTACTATCATGAGTATTCAAGCCTAAATTCCTGCCTTCTCTAAGTTTTAAGCTCTGAAAAGCAGAAGAATACCACAGAAGATGAATATCTGATTATCTCGAGACATTTTGAGATAATCAAGATACTCGGTGACCTTGCTTCTTTGTAGTGTGAACTAATGTATTCTTCAATGGTTCATTTCAGCCCATTGATGACTTGTTAGCCATCCTTCCTGCCTAATTATTTCTAGCTAAAACCAAACAAAGTGTTGATGTGGCATTAAACAAATTCATCTAACAAAGTTTCCATGAAATAAAATGTATTTATCCCTTTGTCTTCTAACCATCAGTGCTGCTTTCTCCATATACTGCATAAGGCTTTAACTATTATTCTAAGCAAATGAATTCAGGACAAAAATAGAAACAGCCATTAAAAGATAATGCTGCTGGATAATTCTTGCTTCCCGTTCTGTCTGCATATATATGCTTAAGATCTTCATGATACTCCAATCAAGATGAATTAAAATGCTTTCCAAGTATAATTTTGTGCTATATAAGTTTGCCTTATATAAAATTGGGAAGGGAGGGAAAAAACCCAACCTTGTGCACTAAAATAGAGCTGGTACTGCTTTTTGAGAACGAGGCAGACCGTTTGTACTCTCACATTCCTTGTTTTTATAAATGAAAGAAAATGTAATCAGGATTCAGTTACAATTATCTGAAACCTCCTAAAGCAGAACTTATGAGAAATAATAAGGCATCAAGCTGGCCTCACAGAAGTCTCTCATGCCCCCAACACAGTAGCACTGCTTGTAGTTCAAGGTGTCAAAGTGGCAGAAAGTGACCCTTCTTTTGCTCTTCAAGCTGCCTAATAGGAGTGTTTTGACAACACCACCTGAGGAATTATAAATAAAGATCACCTCCATGAAGATTCTTCTTACATGTCTCCCACTTAACCTCAACTTGATTATAAGCACACACAGTGTTTTTGCAAACCTTAGTGATCTGAAATACTATTCTGTACAAACAGGTTTTTTCATTATGTGCATCTTGGGCTGCATCAAAAGAAGTGTGGTCAGCAGGGCAATGGCGGTCATTCTGACCCTCTACTCGGCTCTGGTGAGACCCCATCTGGAGAGCTGGGAGTCTTTATGGCCCTTTCCAATACCTAAAGGGGGACCAGAAGAGAGATGCAGGACTGTAGTGATAGGATGAAGGGTAATGGTTTTAAACTGAAAGAGGGAAGATTTAGATTAGATACTAGGATGAAATTCTTGCTGTGAAGGTGGTGAGACACTGTAACAGGTTGCTCAGAGAACCTGTGGCTGCCCCATCCCCATCCCTGGAGGTGTTCAAGGCCAGGTTGGATGATGCTTTGAACAACCCGATCTAGTGGAAGGTGTTCCTACTCATGGTAGGGGGGTTGGAATTCAATGATCTTTAAGGTCCATTCCAACCCAAACGGTTCTATGATTCTATGATCCCAGTTAAGCAAGCCTGGTACACAGTTCCTCTGAGGCTCCTTTTCATTCCTCTGTTGTGAGGTTACTAGGACTCTGTGAGAGCATCCAGCATGTCAGTTTTCACATTGCTCCAGAAAGTCCCATGTCTGTTCAAATAGAGCAAGTTCCTCAAAGCCACATGTGGTCCGTGCCAGGAAGGGGTTTGCACAAAAGGTTCCTGAGAGCAATCACACAACAGCTGTAAAGGAAAAGACAACCTGCCCTGACAGGCAGGATTGTCCTGAGCTGCAAACACAGTCAAGAATGCCACTGATCTGCATAAAACTTGAAGTCACAGTGCAAGAGGAGGAGGCTTACTATTCCTAACTACAGAAGAACTGAGATCCAGCAGAGCTTCCCCTGATCCTCATGACCATAGCAGACCACTTGCATACGCTCTATGTGGGGGAGATTTGCTTCTTCAATCACGATTATATGAAGGAAGAAGGGAGGCAGAGCAGCTGGTAGGGCAGTAAACCAGGGCTTTGAGGGAGCAGGAACACTTGATCCTCTCTTCTGCTAATTAGCTCTAACATGAGAGTAACACAACATACTGACTTCTTCCAATCCTCTTTGTACCGTGTCTAAAGAGGTTATGGCTGCCATTCTGTCTCAGGATTTTCCGGTTCTCTATTTTAAATGTCACAGCTGAGTGAAGAGCCAGTGCCAGGAGAATGAATCTGCAGTCACCTGGACAAGAGTTAGCACTGACAGATATTCTCTGCCTGCTCTCTAATCAAAACCATTCCTCATCTCACAATTTAGCCCTCGGGGATAACATGACCTTGAAAACTGTCAGTTTCATAGCAAAATATTTTTGAATAAAATGTTCTGCCCAGATTCAACAAACTCCATCAACCCATGATGTAACGGTGACAGAGTTGGAAGGTGGTGAGTAACATCCTATTTGTTGAGGACTTTGTTAAGCACACATTGTTATCTACGACTCAACTGGCTGCTTGTAAGGTGGTTTCAAGTTTGCTTGCCTTCTTCAAAAATCTGTGTTTATCCTTGGCAACCCATATGGGGAGTCAGGAAATGACTCATCAGAAATGGTGTCAGATGGACAGTGGCAGGTTAAATGGTAACCACGCTCATTTCTGTTTCTTAAGCAGGACAACAGTCATTATAAGAAACCACAACCAAAAGGCTGAGGGCTATGCTGATACCAAGATGATGGCTACAAGAAATACACATAGCCTGATACACAGTGGCTCCAAGTGAGTCTGTTTTTTCCTCTCTTCCTATTTCTCCTGAAATTTCTCTGAGGCACACATAAGATATCTAGATTTTGGAGAACAATAATTGAAGTGATGACGGTCCGTACTTCAGTCAGCCAACAGGGCTCTTCACCTTGACATAGCCTCTGTCTTTTATACTCAACTTCTAAGCAGCCCTGTTTAATTGATCAGGATTTTAAAGTCTCACTTGCTATCAGATACAAAAAATAAATCATTAAAATGCAGGAAAACAGGTTGGGGAAATGGGATTTCACCTCACCACACTGAACTTCAGGGTAGGTTTAACGTGCTTTGTAGAACAGCAGTGTTTAAACCAGCTGAAGCTCTAGTCCAATTCTTTTAATTGTTCTTTGGTCTCAACATAACTGCTCGGAGCTACACTGGGTGGTGTTTGAGGAGGTCTCTTACATTTGTTGTTGGGGACAGGGGGGCATGTCCTTATGACCACACTGATGATAATGTCACCTGTGATAACAGCATGATTAAGCAGGTGCAGACAGGGCAGCTTCCTGGCAAGCTGGCTCCTCTTTCCTCATGAGAGCAAAGCACTTGCTCCAGCCATTATCTTCAACAAGGAAATTTATCATTTGCTTCTCACACAGTTTTCAATTTTCTTGACATTTGAAAACAAAAGTACCTTTGGCCTTCATAACTCTCCCCCCACCATTAATACCTGACACACAGCTCTGCTGACTGGGCATGTGACCTTCTGCTCCTCTGAAATTAAATGAAGGCTCAGAGGTTTTGTTACCAAGGCAACTCCTTTTGATATTTGTAGGAAGTTACATGCTTTGGAGGGAACCTGCAAAGCTGCCGATTCCTGCAGGAAGGACACCTGCAGCTTGCTCTTTTAGGTTTATATACAAAGGACCAGATTCAAAACAGGTTGAAGCTCTAACAAAGTCCTGTAGCAACCCGTATAAAGCTGTCTAAAACAAGAGGAGTCATGTGAAAGTAGCAGCAGCTTGTATATCACTAGAAATCTTTGCTAAACATCAAAGATAAACTTTCCAAGATACTTAGCAAAAAGGACAATACAAGTAATATTTTCTCAGCCCCAATGAGAGCTCTACCTGCAGAAACAGAATAGGAACAGAATAGCTTTACAAGAGAGCAATAAAATTGAAGTAAGTAAATATCTCTTGGACATGGCTGTACCAGAGGTCCCAGTGAAAGAGAAGGTTTATTGGATACAATTCCAGAGGGCAATGGACACATTAGTTAGAGCATCTTTTAATTTTCCATAGAGGAAAACCAAAGTGAACATGAATAAATTACACAGAAAGTGACTGAGTGCCAGAGTGCTCAAAATTTAACAAGGGAAAATTGACTGCCAAAAAAATAAAAAAAAAAATCCTAGCTAAATAAAGCTGAAGTTGAACAATGCTGAAAACTCCAGGGCACAGCAAAGAGAATGAGCCTCTCTGGCAAGGGTGAGAAAGCAACTACATCAAAAATTGCAGAAAAAATTCTGCTACCAGAAGTCATGAAAATGAGAAAAGAACAAGATCACCATTTCTGGTGGTTCAGTCCTTGCATGGACTCCATGGGCTAATATAATTCAGGAAGCCAGTCCCTAAAAAGAGACCATTGTAGATTTGTTCTTCAATCCCGTTACAGTTATTCTTACAAGGGACCAATACTTCCCATTACAAGATCCTATTTTCAGTTGCCTACAACTTTGTCAAACCATTGAGATTGTAAAAGCAGCTTTATTCTGGCATTTTAAAATTTACACTTTTAACTTAGAGCCTTAGTATCTGTATAATCTAAGATAAGGATGGATTTATCAGATAACAATGGCACTTAGAGTACAAAAATCAGCAAACTGAAGATACAAGGGGAAGGATAAATGTCCAGTTAATTCAATGTTTCATTCCCAATTCTACAGGAGGACTTCTGAGCAGTTCTATGGTCAGGAAAAGAACCAGGCTTGTAAGTATTCCCAAGGTAAAATGGGGCTGTAACGATTCTCCTTCAGCAGTCTTTGTCCACCTCTATCTAAATTAAATATTTTTGGTTTTTCCCTTTGTGAAGGTGTGAATCCCTACAGCTGACAAGGGTGAAACAGGCAGTGGTTTGGGAAATGCCGTGTCAGCCATAGCTGTACCTCCACAGGGAACATGGAGGTCCTGTTCAAGACAACGGGAATTACCTGTTCTGTGTTGAACACCTTGTCCTGTCGTGAAACAAAACCTTTGTGTTTTAGTCTTGACAATGCTGCAACCAGCAAGAAGGTCATATGAACCCGCTGAAATCTCTTGGTGGGAAGGTCACAAGCTACCAAAGCCAGTCTGAGTGCTTGGACTGATGGTTGTTACATCCCCTAATTGCAGTAGATATAAAATAGCACATCTCTGATGAGTAACCACAGGGATGCAGTTCAGAACATACACAGCTCGCTGCTGTATTTCCTCAGGAACAAGAGACTTTGTACTACTTCTTGAAATACAGTTTCATGACTTTCCAAAAGAATTCACCAGCATGACTGTTTCCAAACACAGAGCTCTACTCCACACCATATGTACTTCAGTCATACCAAGATCTGTCCATCTTTCTTGAAATACAGTAAGTCCTTTCAGGAAGACAATACTCTGAATAAAATCTTGCTTAGCAAATACAAACTTGATTGAAAAGTATCGGTAGGAAAATAGGTAAACAAACATTGTAAATATCTTCATCTCTGAACTAAATGTATCAGGACCACAATTCAGCCAAGTACCTAAATGTAGCTTTACAAAAATGAACGTATTGTTGTTCCTTAATAGAGGTTTCTGACTTCAAGGGCATCTAGAAACAGCAGAATTGAGTCATCCCAAGTTACTGTGAAGTTTGTTGGCTTGTTGTGTTTTGTTTTGTATTTAATTAGTAGCATACTTGCTCTATTCCTATAGAGTCATTTGGGGTTTAGGTACAAGAGATCTGTAATTATAAAGTAAATTGGGAAGCAAAATTAAACAGAACTGAGCCTATCCATCCTCTGCTGCTGTTAGCAACCTTCAGTCACGCTTTCTTTTGGTTTTCACATTGCTTCCTCCCCTTAAAGGAACAAAGCCCACACCTCTTGCCACTGAGGGAAAATATTCAGTAAATTCATAACTAAATCCTGGTATGTTTGCCCCAGCAGTACACAAAGGCCATCATCACCACTCCTAGTGGACTGTTAATTATGTTCTCTGTCTTATTATGCTCTATTATAAAAATTATTGTAATCAAATGGCCACGTACAAAGAATACATCAATAACCACTGTATGAAATTTTTCCTAAGACGTGTTCTCGTTTTTTCCCCATCAGCCACCATACCATAGATACAAACACACAAAGTCTGTACCATCTATCGACAGCACCCAAAGGAGACATCTGACTTATTCCCCTCCACCTTTTTTTTTGTTGTTGTCACATTTAAACAAGAGCAGATGTTTCTGAGGAAGGAAAGCAAAAGTGGCAGAGGAAAAGATGATGCAAAATTAAACAGTGTTGCTTGCATAATGGATGGTGTGACTTGTTAGAAATGTTGAATTGCTTTTTACCATTTGGTGTGAGTATTTTCAGATACACAACTACCACCTAAGGATTTCCTTCGAGAGCTCCACAACAGAGCACAAGATCCCTCTGCCACCATCTGCTACTGGTTGAGACAGTTTACTAGACTGGATGAACTTTTGGGCTGATCTGAAAGAGCAAACAGTTCTTTTATGTTAACATAACAGTGCGCTTTCCTTTAGAAGAGCAGGCATATTTACAATGCCAAAGTTAGTAAGCAAAAAAATATAAATCATATAATAAGCATGGATGCAGACCCTAGGTTAGATATCACCTGTTGGTGGTACTACTGAAAAGGCCACCTGTTTTTAGCCCCTTACAACAGTATGTGAAACTTCACCACTACAAGAGCGTCACGTTCAGTCCAAGCATGAAATGGTTTTTGAGAGATTTGAGAGGCTTTTATTTCCTGTGCTTGGACTCAAAATTATTTGGCACACTGAAAACAAACAAACAAGATCTTTTTCTCTCCTATGCAATGCTTAGTTTAATTCCAGAGCTCTCCACAACATCCTGTTGTGGAAGCCAAATTATAAATAAGTTGAAGAAGAAATTAGACTCATTCATCATTGGTGTATATTAATCAGGATGTCCCAGCCACAGTTGCCCAGTCTGGAAAATGATACTCAGCAGATTACCAACAGCTAAAAAGAAATACATGTAGAAATATATTTTAAGCACACATTATTTGACATACTCTCTGCCTGAGTTTTTCACCAAGTAGCTACTGGTTGTGACTTTTTACTAGACCGGATGAACTTTTGGACTGACCCGGACAAGCAAACAGTTCTTTTATGTTAGAGGCATTACGAACTCTAAAATAATTCTGGTTTTGTTTGTTTGCCAAAGTTTGAGCAGAGAAAGTGATTTGGTCTTCAGTAAGATTTTTACTAACTTCTGTGATATTTGCACTGAAAATATCAAGATATTTTACAGTATCACCCATCTCCAGCATCCAACACAAAAGATCACAGATTTAGTGTATCTTATCACTCTGCTTCAATGCAAAAAGTTGTTAAAAAGCTTGAATCCAGACCCTCACATCAGTAGAGATGTTGCCTCCATTGACATGCACCGATTTCCATCGGCTCAGGATCTGACCCACAGTCTTGAATGGGAGTTTGCTTTGGATTGCTGTCCTTGGAAACAGGCACACCCAAGAAGCACATACCAACAGGGCCGCAACTGTTAGGATTCCACCTCACATTATTAAATACAGTCCCATGCCCTTGCTTTTCACCTAGTTCCACAAAATTTTGAACTTTCTTTGAAGGTATGAAAAGTCCTGCCCATTCACTGACAAAAACTGAACCCATAAAGAGTGCAAACAATCCATTTTTAAGTAACTAAGTTTGAAAAATACAGTAACAAAGAAATGGGCTGTACAGTCAAACAAGCCTCTTCTGATCCAGCAAACAGCAAATAACAGCCATAAGGGAACAGCAGAAAACGCACAGACTATGAAAAAAGTCAAGTATCAAGAAAAGAAAAGACAAATAATGTAAAAAGAAGTAATACAACCAATGACACTCAGGGCAAATACTAGCTGGGTTTAATGTAAGCTGATGAGTAAGGATATTCAGAAGAATGCATGGATACAGTCCATGCCTGTACTCCAGAGAGGAGGATGACCACCACTTGGATCTCAAGTTTTTCTGCAACAGTTCTCAACTCAGCAAGAGAGATGACAAGAAAAACCTGTTGACAATAATTCTGCCAAACAGAATCCAGGTAAACAAGAGCAATGTCAACACACAACTCAAGGCGTTGCTAAAAAGCCAAATGGCTTTTTTCATGAAATGACTGGAAGAGAGTAAAATTAATGAAGAAAAATTACAGTGGTATAAAAAAAAAAATAAATATTGGTGTTGTTAAGCAAATCGTACACCAATCAGTATTCTATGATTCTATACTGCACACTGCAAAAGAGAAAAGAATACGGGCCTGTCTGGGTTTCTTTGAAATGAAGAGACCACTGCTTGCTCTGCTCTGCCAGAGTGTCCCTTATGTCTCTGCTGATATTATATTTTTGGAGTTGGAGACTGAAAGAGCTCAATTACACTTTCACTTTTCTCCTAGTTTCTCTCAGCTGGTGGGTGATATGGATATTTACAAATCAGGGAAAGCAGATGTCTCTTGTTTCCTTGCTGGTAGAGTAATAAACTAAGAGGTTAAAGGCACAGACACGATCACTGACATTCAGTATGTAATATATATGTGTGTGTACATATATATATATATATATATATAGGAGCTGTCTGCTCTTCCCACCTTCTCATGTACCTTCTCTACCTTAAGTGCATGTAGCAGTAGCAGCAAATAGATACGTAACTTTCCAAGTGCTAACAAATACTTGCTTTGCATACATTTAAGCAAAAACCACCACATCTCAGCTACGGTAGGCTTTGGCTCAGTGATGTGTTGAAAGAGGTGCCTTCTCTCCATCATTGCTCCCAATCTCTCAACCATTTCAACAAAAAATTGGGTTATTAAGAGGATAAGAACAAAACACCCCATCCCGCTGATATGTAACAAGGTGATAGGTTTCCAACTAGCTCATGTTGGGCGGCTTTGAGACACTCTCCAGCACTGAGGACTACAAATTAACAGAGTTCAAAGTATCGTTCAAAATAATGAATAATTATTGCCTGGAGCTTAGAGTTAATTTTGTAACAAAGTTTAAACATTAGTCATCAATTTAATTCTGATCATTGACTTAATGGAATCCCTTCATTTTTCCTCTTTAAGCATCAATCTCTGCAATATAGTATGATACAAAAACATTCAAAGATGCTCAAGCAGATGTGCAAACTTCAAATATCAAAAGACTGAACTAAGTATCCAAAGTTTGGGCCACTGGAAAAAGGACTGAAAGCTTCCCAAGCCTCATCTTTTCTGCTTTCTGAATAATTTTTGTAGCACTCATATCTTCTGATATTTTTGTTGTGGTCCAAGATAAACCTCACATATTCTGAGAGAAAGAGAGATAAGGTATATGCTCTATCTAGCATGATATTAATAGCAGAAGCCATGGAAGACCTGCGTGCTGCCCTTGACAAGAAAGTTTTGTATGCCAAAAAATAGTTCTGTAAAAACAAACAAACCAAAAAACAACCCCAACAAACAAAACACCACCAAAAAAGTGCACTGTGATACTCCTGCTTGGGAATCAAGCAAACTCTGACAAGTTTGCTCACAACTGGCTGTGTTGCAAGAAAAGAAAAAAACAATTACTCCATTCCTCAGAGATTCTGTACCATCAGAGTGCTTCACACTCTATATTTGTACTTAAAATAGTAGCTGAATTTAAAGGGAACTGTCAGCAGCACAAAATCCCTTATTGCTCTCCATTCCCTCATGGCTTGTGATTAGGGTCCTGCTGGGAGGTAGGTTTTCCCTTGTCCTGAAGAGGTGCCACAGCTACCAAAATAACTCAGAGAGACAGGCTGGATATTTTGTGTTTATTTTTACCCTGCCTGCTGTGTATTGTCAATAGCTACCACATCCTAGGTGGAGAGATGCCCTGTCTGCCTGATTACTGCTTTCACAATCTCTTTTGAAGAAGCAAAATTATTAACAACTGAAATAGCTAGAACCATTTCCAAAATAAGAGAACAGAACAAAACGAGGGCAGCCGAACTGCTCTATATAAAACTGGCTAGAGAGTAGGTAAAGTGGAAAAAATAAAGCAAAACATAGAACCTCTAACTATTATGATAGGAGAAAGGGATGAGTAAGTTAATTGACTGCCTCACCCTGAATTCTGGGTTAACAGAACCCAGAGACATCCCTTCTTAAAAAATATATAGGACATTCAGAGGCAATCATAAAGAATAAGTAGAATATTTCAAAAATTTTACAAAGACATATGAAAGAAAAATATGGATTTACCTCTGGGTTGGGAAACGTATACAGAATATAAAATAAATAGTCATTTAGGAAGAAGGAGGAAAAAGTACACACCTTCCTTAACGAGAAATTAATTGTTGAAAAATTAAGGTGTCATGGTTTGGCCAGATTGGCCAATGATGAAATGACAGATGCTCTCCCCCACCTCTCACTCCAAGGAGATGAGGAGGAGAAATAAAGAGATTTAAGAGTTTAGAAGGAACTAAATTACTTTTATGAAGCATTAATATTAAAATAAAAAGGAAATCATGAAACAGATACAATATATAGAGAACTGTACCAAGCTCACAGGATGGCATCATCAGCAGGCACTGAGAAAGTCCCACACTGGACTCACTGAGGAATCCAAACTGGACTCCAGATCTGGAGTCAGGAATGCACGTATTGGGATCAAAGGCAGATGAACAGACAGGGTTTTCCTCGGACGTGGGCCACTGAAGAAAGAGGGCTGACCCTTTGATCCCTCAACTTTTATACTGAGCATGGGGCAGATGGCATGGAACACCCCTGTTGGTCAGGTTTGGGTCACCTCTCCTGTCTGCTCCTCCCTGCAGGTAGAACCCCTCTGGGCTTTTCTGTTTCCAACCCTCAAACAGGGCAAATAACAACACTGGCTGATCCTGGTTGTTATAGCAATAAGTATCAGCAAGAGTCTCTCTGCATATCCTTCCTTGGCATGAACTATAAACATAGATCTTATCACACTGAGAACCAACAGTTTTCTGTACAATATGCTGTTAATTTCACAGAGCTAGAGGAGACTTAGCTAAAAAGTAAAATTACTGAACAGAAAATTGGTTCTGTTTTGCCTCAAACCAGGACATAAGGCAACACATTTACAGTTGCAGCAAGTACAAATAGGTTTATAAATGTCTTCATTTATATGAAGATGATACTTCATTTTACAAGTCACCACAAGTTTACACAGTTTAATTCAGTGGAGGACTAAGACTTTGCATGACAAAAAGATTTGCATTTAAAAGTTCTGAAATAAAAAAAGACCCAGTCAACTATTACCAGCATGAGGTTAGAAAGATACTTATGAATATCTAATTTTGCATCAGAATATGTCTGAAACATCTGGCAGAGGCCAGGGACATTACAGGTGAAGGTGAATAGACTGTCCCTCAAGTTAGTGTACACACTTGCATTTGTCAAGGATTGATTCTACCATGGTGACAATAAGTCACATTGAATTCAGATGAAAGGTGACCACAGAATAATTCTAAGCTCACCCTTCTCTGTACAAAGGCCTTGCACAAGGACACTTGGTCAACATCTTCAAAGTGTGTAATCTACTGGCAAATAGAGAAGGATTTGTAAGTCAGCCATTTATGAGCAAAGATACAGGAAGCAGCAAAGAGCGCTCTAACAGTTTATCCTTCAAGAAAGAGACATTAATGAAGATCCCCAGAAAGTAAAATAATGCAGGGGAATAGATAATAAACACTAGATAGGCAAGCATGACATGTGTTCCTGAAGTGAGATCAAGAAAGAGCAAAAATATCTGCCACGAGCTGCAGGAACTACATGCATATATTCTTTGTAGAGATGTCCAGCTCTTCAATTGTTTCCATCAAATGTAGCTGAAGTTGACTCAAAAAACATTGGGGAAAAGGGAGGACAGACAGCAACATCCACACGCGCTTAGAATGACTGTGTGTCTGCAAATACCAGATGCCTTGGGAAGCCCAACAAGACTTCAGAAAATTGTTTCAAAAAGAAAAAAAACAGGAACTGAAGGCACCATGTGACCTAACATATGATGAGTAGAGCAGGAGTCATGAAGGAGGGAGACTTTGATGATCAAGGCTGATTATCAACAAAAGCAAAGTGCATTTATGCAAAGCAAGCAAAAAACCAATGAAACTTGTCTTAACTCAAAGCTAGGTGGGCACCCAAGCATTGATAAGGAAGCAGAAAATGCCTAAGAAACTACCACCACAGAGCAGAACCCACCAGGAGAGAAGAGAGAGAAGATGTGGAAGAGGAACATAAACTAGACTGAAGTATATGTATCCCAAATATTCGTGCATTATGGACAGTCAAAATACTCTAGTACAGAGAGACTGAGGACTGATATACTGAGCACCTGTCAGTCATGAAAACAGAAATCAGATGAAAACAGCAAAGTGATAAATCATCTTTTATTATAATGACCTGCATTCCTGTCCCTGACACCTAACAGGTTTCAGGATTCACCTGAGCAGCAAGTGTCAGTCCCAAAAATCCAACCCGAAGGGAAAGAAACGGATGGAGAAGGCAAGAACAACTAGGTTGCAGTAGCAGTAACTGCAAACTCCTTGTAGTAAAGCAAACCCTGTATTTGAGATTTCAGCTCATGAGATGTTGCAATACAATAGTAACAGGTATCAGAAAAAAAAATTCCATGGCATTTATGAAATACAGTGATGCAAATGGAGTGAGAGGTTGTAAGAAAATCTTTAGCCCCAAAGAATCTTGACAATCTATCCAAGGTGTTTTAAGTAATGCAGACACAGCTTTCCATCACTTAAAAAAAAGATCAATGGGAGATCTTTTTGAAATCTGAGATATTTGAACAATCTAGCAACTGGGAAGATAGACAAAGATAAGACTCAGATAAAAACACTAACATTTAGTGACAGGTAAAGTAAATGTTGAGAAAAATAGGTATGGTTTTATAGAGAAAAAGGATTAGAAACTGAGGTCAATTAATAATGGAGGTGCTGATTCTAAAGACTCAAAAATATAATACCATCTGTCTGGTTTTGTTTTATTTTCTAATCTGTTTCTCCTTACCATGAAATAAAATATTTGCACTGATTTGGTAGACTATACAGTACTCTGTAAACAACCTACAGAAAGCTACTCTATGAGGAAATTCTAAGAAAATGTCACGATAATACATCAGCTATATCACTTGAAATGCCCCCTGGGGAAGTACAGGCATCCAAGTACTGAGGCTGATTTTATATTCCAATTTTTGTTTCAGACTATCAAAGCCGAAAAATCATACTGTCCCCTGCTTAGATCACGTAGCTGGCTCAGAATAAGATGAATTTCCTACTGATACTATGCTTGAGGAAATTGCTCGTTGCGTGTTCCCTCAGGCTGGATGCCAAAAGGAAATTAAAGATATATTGGCCAACTCAGCTGTTATGCAGTAACAGCATCTGAAAAATACAGCTCGTGATCTTTGCCATGTCGGGGCAACCTCTCTGCAAATGAAAGCTAATAAGATTTGGATTGAAAGGCATGGTGATAAAGAGTTTCTAATGTCTGGGACAGACTCTAAGCTGCTGGGACGGCTGTAAGAGCCAGGACAGAGTAATTGCTGAGGACCAGGACCCACAAAATTGTCAGATCCAATACCCTCTTTTTAATGACTGATTTGTACCAGGGAATGCAAATGCTGCAGCTCACTGAGAAGCAAGATTTTGTCAGCATTCAAAACAATACTGATGTTTTCTAACTGGTACCAAGTCAGAGATTTCACTTGGGCAGCAGGAAAAAGGGGGCTGAAAAGGAAGCAGTGGGGTTTTTTTCTTCTATAAATATAATCCTTCTTTAAAAGTCCCTCTGAGATCCATACAACTGGACGATCCCTACGCAGCTCGAAACAAAAATATCACCTTAAACCAACCTGCTGTTGAGAGAGCAGCACAGCATCAAACTACCAAATTATGCAGTCACTTAGAATAAGGACATCTGGCTCCAACTGCTCCAGGACATCATCTCACTGCATTTCTCCGAGGCAAAGCTTTCTCAGTCGCAGACATTCAGTGAGATACCTGTCCTTTGAGATACTGAACTCTGTCCCAATCCTGAGCAACACTCAGAGATCAGAGTAATCCTATTGACTCATTAACATCTCATATACTTTACATGACAGAGAGAGAGCACAACATACAGGACTGTGACCCAGGATTGAGCCCTTTTTCTGTTGGCTATTGTCTAGGTCATTCCATCCTTCCCATCATTGCACCACTGAGAGCCACAGACTTCAGTGGTTTGCTTCTCAGTAATTCTGCAAAGAACAGCAGAGCTCCTCTGGCTAAAGGGGAAAGAGGCCCAGGCACATATTTGGGTTCCCTTGGACTCTGGTAGACTTACCTTGCTGCAGGCATTGAATTTCCCCATTACATCTTCATTTGGCCAGTGTCCATAAGCAAGTATGATTTCCAGCTTTAGCCCTCATATCTCAAAGATACTTTCAAGGCTCTATCCATTACAACACAGAAGTCTAACAGCTCATTATTCAATGGAAGCTTAGGAAACCAAGCAAGAGTTAGACATTTAAGTATTGTTAATATATAATGATTCACTCATGTGGAGACTCACAGAACGTCTCGAACAAGAAAATATATAAAAATGTAAAGAGGAGATACGGTTTTATAGATTACTTCCTCCTATTTTAGCCACAATACCAAATGCATTGCAATGCACTGTCATATAGTGACAGTCACATCCTGGACATGCCACTTGCAGGGAACACACAACTTAATTGACAGCAGGGTGGGGAAGCATAAACTCTTCTTGTTACCTAAAAAAGAAGAGAAGAACATCCCTTCCAAACTTCCAGAAATTGGCTATAATTTATGGCTAAGAAAAATCTTTTGCCTAGTCCAAAAGAAAAGATCATTTTCATCATAAATTAAGACTACTGCAAGCATTGTTAGGGCTTGCTAACAATAACCTCAGTGAGAATGAGAATAGGTCTCAGATGCAGAGAGAGATGCATAAATATTCTCCATGGTTACAGATTTCAAACATAGCCATCTGAAGAACGAGTGCCTTCATGTCCCATTTAGTTCAATAGGAACAGAAGCATCTTCAAAAGCAAGTCACAGATCCTGTTTAAATCACAGCCAAAAAACTCAATTATGCTATCTGTAACAGAATACGTTTCCCAGAGAACACAGCACGTTCGTGAGATCAGTAAGATATAAGTGGGACATAAAGGTATGTTTCCAGCACGGGTAAAGGCTTGGCTGATAGAATATGGGCAATGTAAGAAACTATGCTGTAAGAACAGCTTAGATGAATCACAAAAGAACCAGAAATGGAGAAGACGTGACTTATATGAGAAGTTGAAATGAATGTTCAGTCGACAGAGGCAGAAGAGTCATCTGAACAAGGACAAGATGTAAAAGTATTCAAACATATGAAAAACTGTTGCAAGGAGAGAAAGAATCAAATAGAGAGCTTGGAAGAGCAATCCATTGCAAGCTACCAAGTAGGGAAGCCACAACAGAAAATCCTGTGAGCCAAAAAGAGATCTGGCAATGCATTTGTAAGATGACAGTATCACCTGCATGATTTGTACTCCTCCTCAGGCATCCTGCTGTGACTACCTGTGTTAGACCTTCACTCTAGACCACAAAAGCAGCTCTTGCAATCCTACGTTTCTCCATGGCCTTGGTAAGTAGAAGACAGAACAATTAGGCTTAAATCTCCATAAAGGAAAATTCAGGTTATGAAGAAAGGGAGAACCAAAAGTCTCCCTCTCAATAAGAACAGCGATTCTTCTAACTGACTGCTCAGAGAAAAGGCAGGATCTCCATCACAGGGAGTTTTCAGAACAAAACTTTTGTGAGCAACACAAATCCTGCCCTTGGAGAGAAGAACAGACTAGATGACCACCAAGCCTTCTCTCATCTCACAACAGGAGGATCCAACACTAAAAAGTTGATAGCCCACCACCCTCCCTCCATAAAAGGTCTATGGACTGGCTAGCTCAAAAATGTCTGGTTGGAGCACACGTATGAATGCTGCAATATTATTTCCTTAAGTGGATTACTAATTTCAAAAAGGTGAAGAAGACAACCTATCTACCCGTGGCTGCAGCTGGGACAGTTACTGAGCACTAAGGAAAGTATATATGCCAACAGGCTCCATGAACCTTCTTTGCATGCTGAAAATATCTTGCAAACTGGTTGCTAGGTGCTCTGCTCCTTGACATTTACATGCTTGAGCAAAACCACATCTGCTGTTTAGCAAATCGTCATAATAAATGTCATATTCAAACATTGTCTGCTGCAGTTCTGATTAGCTTGTAAGCAAAACATGAGCATCATTTCAGTTGTTAGAGGGAATTCCTGCTCTGTGACAGCCAAATACAGGCTGTCTCTTAAAACGCCAGGGGCTGGTGTGGCCACTTTTAGAACAAAAGTTAAAAAGAATAAAAGTGTTGCTAAAAGTAATGTCCCAATTTAAAACTTAAGCAAAATAAGGTGTTTATAGGGATATTCCTATTAATTCATCATTTGCTGAGCATGTAGGGGACACTGGTATTCTGGCTGGCTGTAGCAGAGTTAATGTGGCACCACTCCAGGGAGGAGCTGAACTGACAACAGGTAGTCTGCATCCCACCAACTCCTGCTGAGCTGCAAGAAGCCGTGAGAAGGGCAAATGGAAAAGCAGGTCCTTATTTCATCCCTGCTGCAATTATACAAATAAATCAATAGAGAGCAGAGGTTTTCAACCTCTAAACCCATGCCAAAGTGCCAGTGATCGAAAGCCTTTATCAGGCTGGCTGTTGAGTGACAAGGCACAAGCAAAAGGGTTTGAGCAGTGTGACACTGGCTCCCAGGGGGTACACGTCAGCATTGCAAGACTGACAGCCTCCAAATGACAGCAAAGGAATGAGTGACAATTGCATAACATCACAGGAGTTTTGGGTACCTCACACAGCTTCTGCCGTACAGCACACTCAGGCTGGGCTTACAACCTTCACCCATTACTTGAGATACAGAGAAAGAGAGAAGAAAAGGTCTTTGCTGATGTGTTTTTCTGGGACAAGGTGACATCAGGCAATCTGTTGCAGACTTAGGGGACAAACTCCCAGAAGTTGTTAAATAATGCATTCCGTGCTAGTTTGGCTTGAAAGCAATAACCAAAAGCCTTCTGCACCACTGGGTGTATTAAACTACCCATTAGCTGATCATATCCGAATTTAGCAACGTTGAAGAAACTCAGCACAAGGGCCAGATCTGTCACGGTACATAAGTTGAGGCAGCTGGAGAATCCTACTACATACTGGAAAGCATGAATCTACATCTAGCCCCAACGTTGTATAAGGCTAGAAAACTTAGAAGGAAAAAATGGTCTTGAATAAAGTAACAGATGATAGAACAAGGGGTAATGGCTTCAAGTTGCCATTACTGAAAGGGTTGTCAAGCATTGGAATGGGCTGCCCAGGGAATGGTTGAGGCACCATCCCTGGAGGTGTTCAAGAGAAGAGTTGACGTGGTGCTTGGGGATATGGATTAGTGTTGAGTTGGTGTTGTTTTGGGTATGGTGTGGGTTTTCTTGGGGGCTTTTTTGTTTGTTTGTGGTGTGTGTGTGGTTTTTTTGTTTTGTTTTGTTTTTCCACTGGTTGGACTAGATGATCTTGAAAGGTCCCTTCCAACCTAGGTGATTCTGTGAAAGTATGAACTTAGGTTAAAAGGGGAGGAAGAAAAAAATATTTATGCAATTTAGGGATTCTAGAAGACAAAGATAGTTACGGTTAACAAAAAGCTGATCTCAATATGTATAGCCATATGAAAGCTACTTGTTTGCCACTGCAGGCTTTGGGGGGTTTTGCATCTTGCAATATGTGGGGTTTGATTTCAAGATCAAGCTCTTGGAGACAAGAGCCTGTAAGAATTTCAAATTGTTGCAAAGAAGAGCTCAAGACTTTGGCAAACTCCAGGTGTAACCTGTGGGCCTAAAGAGAACCACTTGTAACCTACAGGAGTGATAAAAGGAACCATAAACATAATTACAGTGGCAAAACACCAGTGATGGTAATTAGAGATGCTACAGGCTCCCTTGTAGCTTCTGGCTCAAATATTCTCTAGGAGGAAAGTCACTGTCACTGGTGTAACAGAGAAAGCCAGCTTTGCCTGGTGACCAATATGAAGCCCAAGGCAGGGACACTCGAGCACCTTTCATTCATCCTTTAGACACTGTGCACAGGTCCCATCCATGTGCTTTCAGCCACACCAAGACAGTCTCTCTGACTTCTTGCGAAATATGTACTTCTGCAAGAGGGAAGAGGGATGACAGAGGCCATTGTTCTGCTCTGCCTGTTCAGTGGATTGCATCTTTAAAAAATATAAATTAATTTGCTGAAGGACTTCCCGTCATCTTGGGACTAAACGAGCTCCATTCTGGTGTTTGTAAGCAGGCAAACCACCGGTCACTGTTTAATGTATTTGCCCTGAATTCTTATGGCTCCGTCTGTTCTAACAAATCTAACAGTCATGATAATGAAAACCTCCAATTCTGTCATAGCTGTAGAAGGAGAAATGCTGATACTATGAGGAAAAGGATTATCAGTATACATTTGACATCACACATTTATAAACAATACAGATAATACTAGCAAGCATTCAAACGCCCTAACGGTGTAAATCTGTGTTAATTAGAGCTACAAACAGTTAGCAGGGGAGGTCTGTTTCAGAGCATCTGATGTTTATGCATGTTTTGGGGGCTATTTTTAAAAAGCTGAAGGCAGAGTAAGACTATTTCAGGAACATTTCAGTGTGCCGTTTCTCACAAAGCCTAAGTGATTAGTGCTGAGGGCAATTTGTGTGGAGGTGTTTATCACCACCTTGCTAGTATTTTTTACTACTGTATTTCTATTAATTCAGCAGTTTGATACCCAGCTGACATGCTGAGGGCTGATAAAATGAAAAAGCAGATAGATAGATTACTATAAATAAAGACCAGCTCAGAGTGGGGGCATTTGACTGACAGCGTGAATCTACTTTCCCTGAGAAAGGATGGCTTTCCTGACTGCTCTCTGGAAAAACAACAGCAGACAGCTATGTTTAAACAAGTTGAACTAAGCATACAGAAAAATAAGGCAAACTTCTACAGGTTATTCAAGGCCACGTGTTTAATAACCAGCTCTGTGAAGAATGGAAAAAGTGAGATTCAGGATGCTACCTTGTGCCGTATTTTCTTCCTATAGCTTTCAAATGTCATGTGGATGATTTCATCAGTTACACAACTGAAGAGTAATAGTTTTGTCTATACAGTAATAGACTAGGAATCTAGTTCAGGTTTAAATATTAAGAAATATGCATCCTATTTGGTAGGAGGGGAATCCTGTGTAAATTTTTGCTGGAGCGATCCCAAATATTTCCTTATTTATGGGGAAATGACGCTAGGGAAATTATAGTAGGTAGTATGAGACACAGAACAGCTTAAAAATTAGGACTCCAACTTGAGAGAATTATAGTAAATTGTACAATAGCCTTCCATGAATCAAGATCCATTGTGAGCACTCCTCAGTTAATGGCAACCATATTAATCAACATGTTTTAATTCACTGTGAAGATGATTACAAACCTTTCAGACTCATGTCAAAATACCCTATTCAGATGAGGCCCTTAAGGAGCTGAACTACCCAAGAGAAGTTAACATTTGGATCACAGAAATTAAAATTAAAAAAGCCACAAGACCAACACAACACCCCAGTGCAGCTTTTTCAGAAGCACTCTGAAAATTAGCTTCATCATTAGCAGTAAGAGATATATCCTTTAGAAAGCTGAACCCTATGGAGAGCTGATCCAATTACCATAAGCTTTATACTTTGATGTTATAACTCATTCCTTCACACCAAACCAAATTATTTAACTTATGCTGACTTTCTGGTCATAATTCTAGATTAGACTGCAGACCACAAAGTTTTAGTAACTAAGAATATGTTGCTCAAGTTTTGGTTTATGTTTAAAGCAAAAGCCCTTCATTCATTCTGAGGTTAATTTATCACACATGCTGGGATATTGCACTTCTGCATTTACTGGTACAAGAGATCTGGCGTCTCTGATTCTGTGTGTAAACAGATCTCTACAAAACAGACAGTTCCTTGGAAATAATTCCAGAGCTGATTACCAGACCAGGTTGCAACTTCCTGACATGCACAGAAGAAAGATTAGCAAAAAATTTACTGCATAAAAAAAACCTGGTATGTACTTCATTAAAAAAAGAACCGTGTCTAAGAGAGATTTCTTATGACTGGGGAATTCAAAGTGAAAGAAAATAAAGGCTCCCCAAGAGTTTCGTATAAAAATATTACCTTTAAAAATATTTTAGCTGAGCTTACTTAACCTGAACAAACACAGGTAGTTTTTGTCATTTTAAAATAGTAAAGAAGTATACTTTTCTTTCCTAAGTGTTCTGCCCTGGCAATTTATTTTTCTAATTCATTAAATTAAAATAGAGAATAGGTCAAATTATCAAAACCTAATTTGTAGTGCTGAGATAACAGTGACTAATCTCACTTAATGAAGCTGTAATCAATGCCTGAGCAACTCCATTATTAGTATCATTACGTTATTTATTTATACTCTGTATTGCTAAACTCTTCACCATGAACAGTCTTCAAAGGCAAAATTTGCATAAACTGAAACATGTATTACTCCAGAGTTTCGCAAACAACCTCTTGTACAAGTGAAGTAGCTCTCATCCAAGACACAAAATGAGATCTAAAAGGTCAGGTTCCAGACATTGGTTTAAGTCAGGCTACGTAAGAAGGTGCCGCTTTTGCCTTGTTGCAACAAAAGCTGCTGAATGATTAGCAGTGGTTGTGATCAGAGTTCATGTAGTGATAATTACAGCAGTTGTCTTCAGGAGTATCTCTGCCTGGACCCATCTCATACTGGCTATGAAAACATACAATACAGCCAGCCCACTCTCCCTTAAGAAGGGATTCTACCTGTGAACAGCAGAATCTTTTTGACTGAAATAGTCCCCCCCCCTAAAACTGCACCGAAAGCAACACAAGAAATTTTCATGTGAGCATTTAAAACAGACAAATAATAATTCAAAAAACTACTAAACAATTCAGAAGGTCTCAGGGCCAGAAGGTCTCACCCACTGAAACAGCTAATTTGGTTTTACGTACCTGCTATGGAACATGGGCAATAGTTTTATATGTTCACCTACGACACTAGCACTTAGCCACAATTTCTCAGATGTTAAATAAGTGGAGGCATCTCAATGCACTAAGAAAACCTGTGGTTTCCTGAACTAACTTTTTTTCCTAGTAGCAGGAAGAAAGCAGCTTTGTCACTATTGCTCACCAATTGTACCTATGACGCCAATTCCACCCAGCAGCACCTCTAAGGACTTGGGATAGTGGCACCCAAAGTGCCTAAAGACCCAAGATCTCCCCATGCTTATTTCATGAGACTCAGTCTCCAGGTGATACAGGGGCAAAGCAATATTTCATAATCTCCAAAAAGAAGATCTCATCATTATTCCAATATCCGAAGCTATATTCTGCCTAGTGATACAAAAATTAAATGTTATCCCAGAGATATGTGCTTCTTAATATCACTGGTCTCTGTCTAGACAAATATTAAACAAAGGCTAACAAGATATGGAAAGCTATTAAAAGCCAGATCCCTTACACACCATTGGAATAAATTATCTGGTTGCAGCTGAAGAATGCCACACAGACATCTGAGAAAGAAAAACGTACAGACTGAATTTCACTTATGATGGGGTATTTATAAAAAAAATAAAATCAACTTCCATTGCTGCTTAGCAGTAACTTATAGTAATTGCCTTTACTTGTATAACTATATGACTATAAAGCTTTGTGAGAGTGCACACATTCAACATGTTTCAAATTGATAACCAGTGATGCCTTTATAAATTCACAGTGTGAAGTTTGGGTATCTATCACCAAAAGATCCCATGTTGGCTACAGAATTGAATCTGCAAGGTGATTATCTGGCTACACAGTCTGCAGCCTATACACAACATTTACACACAGGCCGCTGAGACATGTTCTGATTCCTTCACATTCAGATGAAAGGAATTAATTATAGATGGAAAATTAAGGCATTAAAATTGAAGCAGAAGGTCAGATCTTCAACTGGCATGGAATAGCTCAGCTCTTGTGACAGTTTAGCTCTCTCCAGTTAAGCAATCTTTCAAGTCCCCATAAAAATGCCAAATCTGAAAGCAGCTTGGGAAAAAAATAGCTCTCCCCTCATTCCAACCTCACAATGCCATAGGTAAATTTGTGTTCATTTATGAGATAGAAAAATTACGTATGCTTTTACTTTGAAATTACTGCTAGTGTTATATGGCATTATCCAACTATAATGTTGCCAAGTTTACATCAACCACTTTAATTTTCCAGTGTTCTATGTGGAAAGAAGCAAATCATGATGCCAAGACCCAGGTCTGGACTAATGGAGATCTTTTGGAAAAATCCTATTTTTTTGTGAACAAGCATTAATTTCTACATGATACAGCTAAAGCAGCGATTAATTGCCTAGAGCTTTGACTTAATATACGCTGCCAGTTCTGTTTTTTCTAGACACAGGACATGCACACATGTTCTGCAGCTTGTCTCTCTCAGGTATTACACACCCATAAGCAACTCAGTGCAGGAAGATTTGTCTCAGTACTGCTTTATCCTGTGTTGGAGGGCTAAGAGATTAATACAAAAATGGTCAGCAGTGGCTGTGGGTTGTCCTCTGCCAAAAGAAGTTTCCCCAAATTATTGCTGGCATTTATCTCTTATGGGAACAACATCAAGATGGATGAAAAAGTACCTTAGCTAATTTAGCCAAACTGAAAACGCAGACACTAGACACATGACAGAAAATGATCAGACGATAGCATTGGTGCATCCACCCAGCAGCCATGACCATTACAAACAAGCACTTTATGGCAGAACATAATTTATCAGCAGTTGGCTTAGAAACAAAAATAGGCATTTGATAGTCCAATATTGTTACCAGAGCTGTTCTGTATCCTTTGGAGTCTTCTACAGCGCCCCAAATTACCTGATAGTTTACTCAAAGGAAGACGACTGCAGAGGATGAAGCACAGAATTTTATTCCAGTTGATGACTGCCACAGAAAAGCAAAAGCTGAGCAAAAGAAAACCCCAAATCAAACTGGAGTCTGATCATGTAAGGGAATGCTGCTTATTTTAAGAGGTGTGGAACTGATTTGCACCTGCTGTTCTGCATGGAAATTGCCCTCCTGTTAATTGACAGAACTGTTATACAAATTAAGCCTACTTAATGTAATACTGGTGAATCCTTTGTATCTACTGCTGTCAGTAACCGTAACTAGCCTAAACACATTGCAGTCAAATGTTAACCTAGTGCACTAGACAATTCTTTTTAAAATCACATTCTTAAAACAGATATTCAAAACAAAATGCAGTGGTGAATAAGCGCCCTCTTAAGGGCATTTGGTATGAGTAACATTGCTTCAATGCAATTACATAATTTTGAAGTAAGATACTGAATATTTCCCACAGCTAAAATGTCAGTTTCTAACATTCCCCTTTCACAGGGAAGGGGGAAATGTTGTGAAAGGTTTTAAAATATTAGCTAGAGTTCCAGTCACTTCTATTTCTAAACGAAATCATCGGTCACCAAGAGTACTGAGTTGGCAAAAAGTTATATAAAAATATTAATTCCAGAGTACGATACACACCTGTTTCATTCCTTTAACAGGAATTAATACCAAGGTGTTTTCAGTTACCTGAGGTAGGGAGAAATAAGTAGAGGGAGAATAAACTGATAGATTTACCCTTTGGCTGCAATAAGCCAAAATCAAAATAGGAATTCTTCTTAATTAGTCATGTTGCAGACATTGCTGTTTTCCTGGGTATATGAATACACTCTACCCTGAGATAAAGAGAAAAATCAAAGTGCCATTTTGCACCACTAGTCAATACAAAGCAGCATGTGTGTCAGGCATAAATTGCCTTCAGAAATCACCTATAGGTAAAGACCTATGCGCTGTTCCAAAAAAGCCTTAGCCATGCCATGTGGGCTCCTTTTAGAGAGCTCCCACAAATTGAGGATGCTGTGAGTGAGACAGAACAGTAACCTCACTTTTTCCCCTGACACACGGTTATTGTTGAACTGGTTGCAGAAAACAAGTTTACCAGAAGCTGAAGCTTGCTCAGAATGGCCTGTAACACGGTCTTTGCCATTTAAGAGCTCTCATATAATCAGAGTGACAATTTCAGGCTCCACACACAATTTGGGTAAGTTGCATAATCTTCCCTCCTTTGACAGAACACCCATTGTCATTGTCACAACTTAGGTCAGTGAAGCTACGTCTCAACAAGGAACAGATGCGCCCTCGCTGACAGCAATGCTGCAGGTAACCTAGGATACTGCCAGATTTTATTTATATACGTTCACTGTAGAACTAACTCATAACAAAGTAACTTCTTCAGAGTTTTACATCTAGCAGGCCCCAAAATCCAGCTCAAGTCTACAAAATTGCTTTTGGAGTGTGCAGCAGCAGCCAGTAGAGAGAGAAGTCGTCCTAGGAAAAAACATTATCAGGATAACTAAAAGAGAGGAGACCCTGTTAACACTTCCTAACCTGCTTTTGGAAGGGATTACTTGGAAATTTTCGTCACTTTTACAGAAAGCACAAGAGAAATGGAGTGCTGGGGGGATGCAGAAGAAGAAACTGAAAGGAGCATATCTTAAAGCTGCCAGCAATGTCCCACTGAGGTCTCTCTTACTCCTTTTCTGATGTCTTTTTAAGAGGTTAACACCAGCTCCATGAGGGTAGGGTGCATCAGTTGCTGTGACTGCATAACATTATACTTTCAAATCAACACTCCTGACTTTCCACTGTTTCAGTGGCTCAAGCAGGAGAATAACTAAAATGTTGCTTCCATTTTTCACTGCAGAAGTCTTTTTCAGGAGAGCCCCGTCAGCAATTGAAGGCTGGTAGGCAAGCACACAATTCCCAAGCTACATTCCCAGCCATACTCTGCCACAGCTACACACATCACCTTCTCTCAGCAGCTGCAACTTCAGAACATACTGTGTGATCAGATGATCAATCATCAACAACGGCATTACAGTAGAAATCGGTGTTTTACAGATTTAAGCTACCAGGTTATAGAATCACTGTGGAAATACTAGAGGTTATCCTCCCCTAGCTGTTTTGATTTGTAAGAGCAAATGTTAATCAAAACAGCCTTTGAACAGTTGTCCTACTTTAGCATAGCCAGTCACCACAGGACATATTCACAATGCAGTCTGTAACCAACCAGCCTGGTGATACGGTATTGCCATTGCCAGTAACAGCCCATAAGCTTTGTACTGAGTTTGTCAGGTCTCAGGGCTGAGACGTCTCAGACTTTCTCTATCTGAACTTATTTGCACCTGTCTGCAACTCAGTTTTAGCTTCATTTAGCTGTAAGAGGATTTTTTCTAATTGACCAGGTGCCTATGGATAATTCGTTTTACTTCTGTTTATCTTTGTATGACACCACCACGGTTCTATGACTAACAATGTGGTACAGAGAAATGCAGCCTGATATGACATCAGAGGCCTGGGGAAATGCAGGCACGGGATGCAGTATAGAAGTACAGGCATGGAATGATTAGAGATGGGGCACAGGCTTAGCACTGGGAACTCCACAGTTATGAACAACTCAACAATGGTCAGATAAAGAAATGCGAAATGGAAAAAACTTGGTTTAGGAATAACAAAGGAAACAATGAAATAGTATCTAACATGAGCAAAATGGACATATATAGTAAATTTGAATGCAACATGGAGCTGCAGAACAAACTAAATGAAAAGGCAAATAACTGTACTACCAGACAGACAGAAAAGAACATAAAGAGATCCGAGGGTAAGGAAGAAACAACCATCAACAGGAAAACCCTATTCTTCCTGGTGAAGGACTCTAGATGCTAATGACTCACCTCAACACCCCTCGCCAACACCAGAGTGAAACCTCAGGTCATGGGACATGAGGAAGTGTAGTTTGCAGTTTGCCAGCAGCCTGGTTTATGCACTTGAGATGTTATTACTCTGTCATGTAAATATATCAGGACTACAGCTAGGCTAAGGGGATTTCTAAAGCAGCACTGAGTTCACTGAGCAGCAAATACCCACTTCAGCTGATACTGTGTCTAGTCCCACATTACACTGTAGTCCTTACTGAGAATTTAAATAATAAAGCAAGAAACTCCTTTAATGGACCATAACTGAAATAACTGCCCAGAAAGAGGGCTTCATCTGATGTTACTGTCCCGGGAATACATCCTCATTATTACCTAAAAAGCAATCTGCTTTCCATGATTATGCCACAGTCCTACATGAGTTTTACTAGCAACAATTTTCTCTTTAGACTTGTACTTGGCAATTCCTAATTACATGCAAGGCTTTATTTTCCCCATCAGATTATACTCTGTCATATAGGCAGGGCTCATCCTACTCAAAGTTCCCACAGCCTTGGTACAGTCAAGGAGACAATACAAGGAGTCAGGAGGGGAAAGAGGGAGTTCTCTCCATCCTGTGGCTGCAATCATGGACAACGGGTAGTGCTAGCACCAGAAAGAACATTGCTAGCTTGGCACCCTTTCTGCCAGGAAACTTTGTCACAGCTCCTATACACTGCTGTGGAAATGCTACTTTCATTTGCCATTATTCCTCCCAGCTTCTCGGGCTGGAAAACACAAGTTCTTTACAAGTTCTGTTCCAGTTGTACTAACATAACTTGTATTACACCATAACTTGTATTACACCATGTAAAAGTAATATTAATTGGTCTCTAGGATTCCACACACAATTTCTTTCCCTGTGAAGAGCTTGAGCTGGAAAGGTGTTAGGAAGATGAAGATTGCTCTACTTGTTTCCTTATAAAAAGAGGGCTTTAAGAGCTAATTTTATCGAAAGTATACATCTTGTGCATTCACAAGATAAACCATCACAGTTTTTTTAAATGTCTCAATAACAAATGGATCTTTTACCACCTAGTTACGTCCATTTCTCAAACAGGAAACAGCACATTTATTGCTTCCTCTTCTTTTGTAATCCTGATTAAATGTTGTTCTTCTGAAGAAAGTATTACTGGCAGCCTAAGTTTATGCTTTTTACAATTACACAAGATGTTTAGGAGACACAAGTGAAGAGATGAGAGACAGCTGGAAAAGCAATTGGGGCAAGTGACTAATGGACAAATTCATTCTGAATATATTCTCTGTGGAAACTAACTATTCCTGCTTAAATTTGCTCTAGAAGATGACATTCTCTCTCACTCCCACACACCCCCATTTGCATTTCTCACACAGGTCTGACCAACAGTAACTGAGAAATACTATTATAGACAGTAAATGTGCAAACCCAACCTTTTCTCTAATTGGATAATGCCTCCTAAGACATTCAGAGTCTGATTTTGTTCTCAGTTACTGGGATGTAAATCAGAATGAGTTTCTTCTGAGATCAGAAAAATATATTCTCAGCCTTTATGCTTTCTAATGGTCTATAACAAAAAAGCACACATGTCCCCTTGCCACAGAGCTGAAACACTCATCTGTCTATAGCATTCTGTCACCAGGATCCAAGATGAACCCGGCCTCATTGATTAGGATACAGGGCAAGATCCAACAGACTGACAGTAACAACTGATGTCTCCAGTCCCAGAATCACCAGCGCAGTCACTAGCATCTAAACTATGGCTTGCTCTTAGATGACATGGCACACAACAGCATTGCTGTGTAAGGAAACACAGTTCATGAGTATTTGCATTCTTCCTGCCAGCTCTTAAAGACGAGGTTCCAAAGGCAGTAGAAAATTAAAAGGCTTTTGTAAACTAATGGTAATTAGCCTCTAAGTAATCTGTACTTCTTAACACAAAAGTTTATCTTTATAATCACTAGGTATAGAAGTAAATCTAGCATGATAGTTTCAAACAGAATTCCCACAGTTTCTTTAGGGAGGAGGCTACCTTCTGGCTATAAAGCTGACAGCCCACTAATGAGAGGCTTGGGAACAGCATGTAAGAATGTGAAAAAGCTCTCTTGCCAGAATTCAGTTCTTGTCTTAACCTCGGTTTCAACCATTAAAAAAAAAAAAAAGTTTTTGTAAGTGTTCCAATTAATTTTAAGAAATCCACCAAAACGGGATTTTTGATCAAACAGGTGAATCCTGATATATAGGGAACCAGTTTTTCTTATTAGTCACAGAAAATGTTGCAATAGTTACTTTTAATGAGTGAAAAATAAAAGGCTTTGTGGGAGCAGAGAAACCACTGATAAAATGAAGCACGGCTGAAATCCATAAACTTGTAGAAGGATAAATATCAAAGCATTTTAGGGCATTAGCAAGTGAAGACGGATTTAATCAAAAGAATATTTACATATGAATAATATAGCTTGTTACACATTTATAGCCATCCATGGCTATTAATTAATTTGCAATGCAAACCAACTGGGTCAGCTAATGAATGCCAATGACTGATTAACACTGTTAATGACAGAACTGTATTGAATCAGTTTTAAAAAAAAAAAAACGTACTTTTTTTAGTAAGTGCTTGTTATACACTATAAAGATTTTCAAATGTCACTGTGCAACTGGTAAAGAGACCAATACGGGGGGAAAAACCCATCAGAGCAGATTATGATCTTTGCATTTCCTTTTATACAAACAAGGATTAGCTTAACCAACACACAAAAAGCCCTTAGAAAGTGTAGCTAAAAAGATGTGGAAACTGTCCAAAATGAACTACAGTCAGTTGCAGCTTGCTCATATCTATTAAAAAAAAAATAATAAATTATTGCGTGGAGAAAGAATTTTCCTGATGGCATTTCAATACAGTAGGAGGCAGCCCAATGATGACTGAAAGAGACAACTCTCATCTTTTCTCCACCTTCTTGTCCTTCCATATTTGTATGTATCAGAGAGCACCTTAATTAGGGTTTTTACACTGACGTGCAATAGAGGAGAAAGCACAGGGTACAAGGTGGTAGCATAAAGTATGAGGTATCTCAGCAGAGACTGATGTCTGGAGGACAGAGGAGCAAAAAACCAACTGAGTAGGTGATCAGGTAAACAGCTTTCCATGCAAACATCTGACTGCAGAGAAAGAGACCACACTAAGAATTAGACATATTACCAAGATAAATCACCTTCTTATCTCTCCGCATAGCAATCACCTGTAGATACTCAGCATTTGATAAATATTTGTGAATATTTGCACCAAATTTTGTCTTTAAGGCCTCTGCTCCAATCTCAGGCCCACAGAACAGCCCAGAACCCTACAGAGCACAAGGACAACAACAGCATCGCCTCTAGAAAACACTCAATGACAGCATTCCCAAGTCTCACTTGGTCCAGAAGAGCCTGAACAAATGACTGACCCTTTGGTCATCTTAGAAGCCCATTTGATGGGAGGCAGTCAGTCCAGGAGACCAAGGCTAAATCCAGCCCCAAGGCAAGCCTAACAAGCAGCACACAATGTAGACAGAGGTAGGGGCCCCAGAATCAACTGTTTTCACCTACTGGTTCACCACTAGTGCGCCAAATTACCAGTGTATATAGATATAGCCTAAGAGCAACAGGCAAAGAAAATAAGTTCTCTTAGAAGGCTTCCTGCAGGTTGAAATTATACACAGAAGTCACATAGAAGCTGGTTATTGAGACTAGAGCTAGTAACAGTCTGCTACCTGCAAAAGCCAGAGACTAAGATTTATACAGCTCATGAAACCATGGGCAGGTAAGTATCTTCAGATGCATTTGCTTAGAGTAATAGCAATTTTTTAATTCAACCAATTAAACATTAACATGCCCTCATTTCCCCTCCAAACCCCAATAAATGCATGAATATTTCAACATGCCTAGAACACTACGCTTGAAACAGCTTGCAACTGAGGTGCAGCAAAGGCAGCCCAAAATTAACCTTTCACTAAGATTTATGTCAAGACTAATATCATAAAAATGTATTTATCCATTATGAGAATACAGTACTTTTCATATCTTAGAGGCAGATACGGCCCAAGACCCATTGCAGGAAAATATTAGTAGAAAGATTAACATTTCCAGTCATGACACTCTGGATTTGTCACAACTGAAATGTTCCAAAGTAATCCATCTTGAGGAACGTTACCCAAACAAGCATAATAAAGCAACACTTTGTACAGAGTTGTGCCTAAGATGTGTAGAGTTTTAATCATGGTTTATTTCACATTTGTTCATGAGGTGCTTTCTAGACATTTTTACAGGAAGGAAAAAAGTTATGTTACATCCAAATCTTAGAAACTAAGATTTGAAGCACAATTAAGGAAAGTAACTGAACACACCAGGCACTTTAACAACAGAACTGTGCGTAAGATTCTACTCAACCTGCCCAGAAAATATTTCTTAAGGCGAGTTAACACATCCAACTAGTGAGATACCACTCAAAGAAATTAAAAACACCCTTCCCCCCCCTAAATAATTATACCTTTCATTCACCAGTGACACGCAGCAGTTAGGATTCATAAGAGCAGATCATGAAGTTGTCTTTTTCATCTTCTGCCATCTGGAAGCTTGTAATACCACACACCTCCATTCCTTTTGGTTAGGAGACCCAATAACAGTTTACTGCCATCTGTTATTTTGGGACTCCTCATGACTATTTCATGATCTTGTCAGAGTGCCACTTTGCTGCTGCTGTTTATTGGGGGGAGATGGATATCAGAGATATCTCCTCCCTCCAGAAGCTCTTGTTAGAGGAACGCAAGAGCGCATAAATGAGGTGTGCAAAAGTAAAATGAAATACAAACCTTTGCAGTAATTTATGTGTGAACTTGGTAATACCATTCCACTCATCCATGATTATTAAAAGCTGCAAGGAGGTTGTTGTGGAGGCCTCTTTGTCCAACTCTAGGACATGGCAGAGGAAATATGACATTGCATTTTTTAATATAGGTTGTTTTAACACACCAGTACTTAACAGCAAATATGATGATTTTGGAAAAGTCCTCTGAAGAAGTAAAGTTCTGCTCAAAATTATGATTTAATTCCTTCTGGTTAAACAAAAACAACTCAAGAACATATACATCTTGAGCATGCCAAAACAGGTAGAAGTGCAAGGAGGGTTTAGTAGTTCATATGAATCTCTTCATAGAAACACTGTTGCCATAACAACAGCATATTAGAAGGAGGGGGGGGGGGGGAAATGCCAGAAAAACATAACTTTAATCATGAAAAAGATCTAGTCTCAGGTATTCTCTATTATATGCTACAGTTCATTTACCACAGCTAAATAAGCACAGACTGTACACATTACATTTAAAACCAGCAAGCATCTATTTTCCTTTGCTACTCATCACCTTTATCATATCTAAATACTTCAGAAAGCATTAGCCATTATAGTACCCTTGTGAGGAAAGTGGCTTTATCACTGCTGTTTGGCATTAGGATAAGTCAATTAGAGAGCACCAATTAACCTGCATCAAGTCATATTAGAAACCTACCCCAGAAACAGAACTGTGTTCCAGACTAAAGCAACTGTACATGACTTTACTTTCAGGATATCTCTCTTCCCACTAGTGCTGAGCAGATGCTCAGCCCCTTCCCCAAAATTCAGAAAAGAACAGACATGGGTATTTTGGTAGCAAGGAAATCACTGTACCGAATAACTGGTGTAGTGAGCATTTGCTCCAATTACAGAACGGGTTCCCCAGGTTCCACTCAAAGCAAAGCTTTCCTCGTTTGCACAAGCTGCACTTATGTGGAAGGAAATGCCTAAAATGGGATTTCTTTTTAAAGGGACAATGGTCTCCAGAATAAATTGCAAAGCATACATTTATCATCTGCATGACATTGCCTGGAAGAATTGCCCCCCCAGGACAAAGGACGTCAAGCTACTAGTAAATGTCTTTTTCTTTTCTTCCTTCTGTTTTTGTATGCCTTTGGGGGCTGAATTACTGTAGTTCTTTATTTCCCCAGAGTTCCTAAATGCTATTATTATTCCTTGGATGCATCTGACTCAGAGCCCTACAACTTGCTTCCTGATTCGTTTCAGCCCAGCCTCTCTGACATGGCATGAATTCTTATAAAGGCTTTTTAATTGATTTTAAGAGTTTTGCATATAGCAGGGAAGGCTGCTTTGTTGCCATGACCTATGGTACTTTACCAGTGGTCCTCCCTTAAATATTTTTAAGATGCTACGAGGACTTTAGCAAACGATTCACTAGGCTTCCATTGAATATTCCTTATGGCCATGGAAACTTAATCTTCTGTCTATCTGCCTTGTGGTCATGAAACTAGCCTCCAGATGGTGTTTAAGTCAACTGCATCATGCATTTCTGTTGTTAACACAGCTGGATAATGGGACACTGGCAGGTAGTAAACTTGGGGGTTAGTAGTGCCTTTTACCTACACACACACTACTAGGTTACTACTTTACAGTGCCATTAGAGAAGCGTTAACCAGCGACATAGCAACGTAGCACCCAGGTGCACGTCCCATTTGTCATGTTTGCATTCAAACCCCTGCTCCTCCTGGGGAGCTCTGACCCCATGTCTCCCATCTCTTAGCATACCTGCCATTCTACAAGGCTTTACAGATGGAGAGAGACCACAGGACCTTTGCTAGGAGGACTTAGGCTGTGGTCCGTCACTCAAAAAATACTCTGACTACCTATCCTGCCCTAGAACACAGGGCTCAAGAACAAATGCTCAGCCCTACACCTCGACTAACACAGAAGCAATACAGCAGTGCCAAGAGTCACCCCAGCCAGGCTCGTTTACAGGAGCAGACTAACAGGCAAGGGGTGCTCCGTAAAACACCGTGGCCCTTCACTCCATTCAGCTCACTCTGCTCACATGCTCTATAAAATCAGCTGGCAAACACTGTGTTCTAGACTAGCATAAGCCTTCACATCATAGCCTCGAATTCTAGGAAGAATATTTTAATACTAGGAAGGTCAAGATCAAGGAAGTATTAAGATACCTTGATACTAGGAAGGAGTACTTTGTCTCTCAGAAAAACTTGGAAGAACTGCTACCAAAGAGAAGACAATTGCTGAATGCTTTCTTCTGTAAATAGTAGCAAGTCATTAGCGTCTTAGTCTCCTGTGTCATTTACTTGGCTGGTATCATCACTCTCCATAGGCAACTCTGAAGAGAGCCAAACTCTAGTGTTATTTCACATTTCCTCACAATATAGGAGCGCAAAATTCTCTGTTTTTCCTTTAGCGAGTGATATACCCATCTCAAAAGATAGGTATAACCATCCAATCTCTTTGAAAAGCTGAGCGATTCAAGTGTCTTTGCAATTTTTTCTGTGTTCACCGAGACTCATTTAAGGTCACAGAAGAACTTTTGTCAGAGACAGCATAGCTTCCTTTTCTAGACCCCTACTATAAAGACTTTAAAGTACCAGCTTCAATAATACTTTGTAACTTGTAATAGTACAGTATTTTTTGACCATCTGTTTTTCCTCCATATAAATTTGTTCCAGTGTAGTTTCCTTAGCTATTGCTACTTCACCTAAACTTACATAATTTCCATATTTTTTTTTTTGTTCTTAATGATGAGGAATACCACCAAAGGCCTGTAGCAGGGCAGGTAGGATGCCACAGCCCAGGTATTTTTGTGTGTCTGCATTTCCAAATCATGAAATGTAATGAGAACTAAGGTGCTTCCTCAAAATTAGGCACTGGCTGGGATTCTTTGGAAAAGGGAATAACCTACATATTGCTTCAACATCTTTATTTGTATGTATTTGTCAGTGTGCTACAGTAAACAAGTAGACTTGTTTACTGAGAAGACAGACCTTTGCGCAATGAAACGGCCTCTCAAATCTCTTTCAGTAGGAACCCAAGCCCCAGGAGCAGTAAATTTTTTACTCTCCTTCCCATTTCTTATGCAGCATCATCCTGGATGAACACTCATCTCTATCGGCCAGTAACATCCCCCCTGGAGCTCAAGCACAGCATGTTCCCACTGCAGAGAACACCCTTCTCCTGACCCTGATGAATGATCACAGAGTAGCTCTGATACAGCACTACCTTTCCTGCACTGCATCATTAAGCTGGAACACAATAAAACTGCCTCTGCCATCGTCCACAACTCTCAGCAACCTCCACCCTGATTAAAAAAAAAAAAAAAAATAGCCGTTTTCTGCGCTCTCTTTTAAAAAACATCTCTGCATTTCACAATGGTAGCACACTCTCTGCTTTATTCTCCTTGGCGATTCACTTTTACATAATAACCTTATCTCTCCCCAGACGACAAGAACCTTTCTGTTAAATATCCAGTCTTGCAAGCTTTATACTTTTCCAGAACAACCAGTTGTCTAACCTTGTTTCAAGCAGCAATGACTGGCGTTTCCATCCGAGTCCCTATCACACACCAGAACAATTAAATCAACATATGCAAATTACAGTTTTGTACCCTCACTACCATAAATCCACCTAAAATACTAGCATTCTGAAAGATTATCTACATCTATAATGACGTAATATACAATGTATAAAGGAGATGAAACATCCTTTATTATACAGAAACAGTGAGCAATTATTACTCTCTCAGAGTCTTCCCAAGGGCAACCCATAAATAGTACGATGCCTATTAAAGGAATACACAGGTCCTAAATTTCTGCACAGACTCCCCAGATTTACATCCACAGCCCCGCTTTTTACCATAAATTCAACTCTAAGATTTCATAACAGTTTTCATGTAGATCACAGAAGGGTGCCAACAGACTAAATTATCTCACAGTCATCACGCCTCCCTCATTTACACCTATTCTGAGCTGGGAGAACTTTAAGACTTGCGTATTGAGGCTTATTCTAAATGTCAGTCACCAAACTGGTCTGCTCTGTTCCCAGAGCAATCTGAGTCTTTAAAAAAAATAAAAAATAAAATCATGGAATACGGTGTCTTGTTTCCCCATATCTTTAAATGCAATAAACTAACCGCAGAAGGCAATACAAAAGCAGAAAAGGTCACAAAAACCCAAAAGGATAGTTCAGAACTATTGCTGTACCATTAGCAACATTTGAAAGCAGCATTAGCATGAAGCAAACAATAATTAAAATCATCCTTTCCTTATCCCACCAAGTGCTGGCTGCCTCTAGTGTGATGAAAGAAAGGCAAGAGATCTCAATTTTGTAAACACAGGGAGCAGAAACCAAGAAATACTTTCTAAAACGAGTGCTTCTCTGTAGGAGTTGTAAGGATTTGTACACTAACAAGATCTGCATCCAAGACCCAAAGTTTCTCCTAGAATTACAGGTCTTGAAGCCAAATTCTTCTCTCAGACCCCCAGCTTTCATTTTCTCGATAGAATAAAAGTCTTTAAAAGGGGAACTCTGAAGGCTCGTTAAACATAGAAAGTATGATCACAACACTCAATCATGCTTTCAGTCTGATTTTTTTTGAACCTGTATCAGGTTAAAACGAAGGAGACATGCCACACAAATTCAGAAAAGTCTAAGTGTTATTCCAGGTTTGTGGACAGAACATTGATTTGGCCACTTTGGTATTTTCTTTAACAGAAGGAGAAGAAAGAACAAGATTCAAGTGTTAACAAGAATAAAGGATCAATTATTTTAAAAGAATTAAAGAAAAATTCAGGAAAGCAAAATACAAAGACAGAGCATATGGTCCTGTGCAGGTGGAACAAACAAACCCCCAGAAGAACTGAGAGACACTTATGTACATTTACATGCCTGAACCCACAGAGATCAGTTCATAAATACAGAGCAACTTCCAGCACCTACAAAATCAACAAACTAGGGACTGGAAATCTGACTAAAGAACTACAGGTCTAATATTAATCACCTCTAGTTCAGTGTATGTGTCCTGTGGGACATACAATGTGAACTCAAGTTTCTGTCTCTTTCTTGCCCCTCTGAGGTTGCCCTGTTGCAAGGCCCAGATGTCTCTGGGAGGGATGTTTATGGCTGGCAATCCAACCAGAGCCTCCCTACCTCAGCTTCCAGTGCCTTCTCACACTCCCAACCGCCCCATACATCCTAGGAAGACAAAAAAACCCAAAAGAATTAAAACATCTGCATAGAATGGGTAGGAATTTTAAGATTTCTTTGGCAAATAAGTTAACACCTGGGTTATGAGGAGGAAAACCTGACACGCAAACCCTCCTTGACTGCAGGGGCACGGAAGGAGGTCCCAGGTGTCTCTTCTTCACCACACAAAGCAGCTTGAGGTGTTGTGCCCATTCTTGGATTAAAGAGATTTTTATGGAGGGTTTCTTATCAGACTGGATCATAAGTTTTGTTGGCCTGATCTTTTTGTACTTGCACAAAATAAGAGATCTATGCTATTTTACAGATGGTTAAGTCAAGGCACAAAAGGGAACTCAGGTCCAGAGTTGAGAACAAGATACAGATTCCCTGTCCCATGAGACTCGGTCATGCTTTCAGGCAGGAATCAGAGCTGGCCTGACATGGCACCACACTTGCTCCCTCTCCCTAGAAACCGTGAGAGCTCAGGCAGACGTTGATTAGACTGCCAAGATGTGGGCCAGCTCCTCAGCTGCAGAGATGGAAGCAGCCCTATCTGGAGGCACTGCTGACTTCCTGCAGACACAGCCCCAGGGACCTCTGAGGCACTTCTGCATCACAGATTTGAGATATGAGCTTGACTTCACAAGAGGTAAGCATCCAACATACCTCCGCACACACAGAGGAAAGGCAGTGGTTTCCATGGCAACGCTCATCTTAAGAGCTTTCAATTCATCCACCCTGCTCCTCTCTGCCCCATATGCCAGGCATGCACCTCTTCCTGTGCTCATCAGCATCCTCACAAAAGCAGTACTTGGGCACGAAAAGCCTTCTGCCTGCCTTCTGTCTGCAGGATTCCCCTGTGTACCTGGGAGGGCAGAGACACCTTCAGGGACATGCCTGAATTTTCCAGACACAATGAACAATTAGATGATGAAAGCTTCAGGGGGCTCAAGAGATGGGGATATTTTAACTGTGAGCAGTTCCAACTTCAAATGTCATCACAATAAAACACAGTGGTCTTAATACCCAGGCTAAGGTCCCATTAATACAGCAAAACTGTCAAAGCAAGATACAATCATTGCTATGACGGTCTCAAAGCATATCTCCACATACTATTTGTTCACTCAAATTTGTGCCCAAATTCCCATTCCTCTAGGGGGTTCTGGCCATCCAAAATTGTAAATAGAACAAACATCCAGTGCCTGTTTTTATGTAAAGTATCTAAAGCCATCATACACAGTATATGTTTCCACACATAGATCGGTGTGGACAGGCAGAAGGGGACAGAGTCCTGCCCTGGGGTCCAACATGCACAGAGTAACTCCTGGGTCATGACACCCTTTGCAAGTTACTGATATGACACCATTGCTCTGTTTCCAAAAACTAGGTGTTTGGGGAAGAAAAGAGCTGGTCCATCTCTCCTCTGCAAAGACCTACTGATGGAAATAATGCTAAATGCCATAAAGCTGATGCCTTTTAAACAACATTCTGCTTAATAAACCTTAATATTTGTACAAAGCAATGTTTCACTCCCACATAAAGATCATGTGTGTCCCAAACAGGAATTCATGCCTTAGTCACTGTAGCCAGAGTTATCACATTTTACTACATAAAGTTTGTAGTGTATTGCTTAAATTGCTTGCCCCTCAGCAGCAAAGCTAAAACAAGAGAAATTTATGTCAGAGCCCCCTTTCCTCCCATAACTCTGCTACCTCTCATCTCTCACCTGTCTTCCATTAGAAGTACCTCATGGTCTGCTCCCTCCTCAACTCTCAGTGACTCTTCTTATCTTTACTACTAGTTATGTGAGAAATAACTGAGACTTCTTCCACACCTGTATTTTTACAGGAAGCAAAGTGCCAGGGTGTGGAGCTGGTAGATTGTAGATTGAAAATACAGGAATATCCCTGCCCAGTCTGTTACCGTAACTTGGATTACACAGCACAAAGCAATATCACACAGCATCAAGCACCGTAGGGAGGCAGCTGCTGCTGCCACACTTCTGGGAGATACCAACACTCTCAACAGTCTAGCAAAGCTCAGCAACACCCCCGGTAGTGGCACAGCCACGTTTGCAAGGAATTCACTTTCAACTCTGCATTTCCAATCTTGCAGAGCTGAGCTCTGAATACTGATGCTGTAGCGTGGGAGAACGAAGGGGAGGTGACTCTCCTATGTGCATAAACAAACACATGGGAATAAATATTTTCTTGAGATAGAAAACTCATAGACTACTAAAATAATCAACAGCAAATCACAGCTGAAAGCAATTGTTAATGTACCAGTTATTTCTATAGCAAACCAGTTTGCTGTTTGCTTTTGTGTGTGAAGCCTAGAGCCAATGACTAGCGATGAAAGTCTCACCCACCCTCCCATAGTACAGAGGTTGCATTAATCAGTAGTCAAAGATCTCCATGAAGACTTGCTTTATTTATCTCAAGAAGTTGACTTCCAAAATAGATCTATTCTGGTAGGTAACGCCTCAGCACTACCACTGAGCTAATGCAGTAAATTCCAGAATTAACTACAAAGGTGGTGTTTGGGATTGGAAGAATGGGTATGCGCTCCCAAATCAGTATAGTAGATGTCAAAGTTTCTGTAAATTATTAAAACCCCACAACACAAAAAGCTGTGATTGTATTTCTTCCTACACATCTTATGGCACTGCTTCTCCCATCCAGATTTGAATCTTTCCGACAGCATAACCACAGTTATTCTGAAAATGTCAAAAACATTTCATATCTCCTTAGCTTCAGTAAGAATAAGATAGTATTTGCATGCTGTGTCATAATGACCTGTAGCTTCAATCTTACTAAAGAACAACCATAAATGGAAATTTGAATGCTAAAAGGTGAACTTTGTCTATCATTTGCTTTCAAGTAAAAGGTACATTTGTTGCATGAATAAGTTTAAGAGGTCTCAGTTAAGGACTAGAGGGACAAAATGCCTGATCTATATTTGCACTGAAATAAAAAGGTGAAATGGAGCAGATGCAGATTTTTATTGATGAGAATGTTCAGCTTTGACACCTCAGTTCTACCTTCTGCTTTTCAAAAGTTTTACAGTACAATACAGTACAGATATGGAAAAAAGACAAAAAATAGTTTTCTAAAATAGAGCTATCTATCCTTATTACTGTCTTTTGAGATTCAAGATTCCTCTGAAGATTCTTACCGGAGAAATTAAATGTTTATATTCAGCAGGAAGAAGTTTTCCTAGACAACATTATCTGTCATAGTAAAAATCCACACTCCTTTCAACCCTCTCCCACTCACACACAGGTTTTCCAACCAAAAAAACGCTGCATGAATACCACAGGAGCTCTTACACAGACAAGCTTCAAGTAGTTTGTGGGAAAAGGCTGCAGCTTTGCAAGAGAGTGCACTCCTCCACTAAGGAGCATCAACTGAGCAGGACAGGAATGGGCAGAGGTGATGCATCCTATTACAAAACTTTTCATTGCATAACAGCGAAAAAAGTACACAGAAAACAAAGCAATATCTGGAGAGACTTAAAACACTGTTATCTGTCCCCAGTTTCTGCAGTGGAGCATAAAAGAGGGCTACTTAGATGTACATGCACCACAAACAACTATTAGCAACAAGAAGAGCCCTATGTAAGATGGGATACGAATTACAGGGAAGAAGTAACAGCAAGAAGAGCATTAATAGTCTGTACAGGTGCAGTAACAGCACACTATGGTATCCTGTTAATTTGATATTTAGGAACTGTTCTACCAATGCCCAGCACAGACCATCCCAGAGCAGTACATACCCTGCTACGTCAATTTCCAGTCTGAGAACTTGCATTTTCAGGAAACAACCCTGCTTCTTGCAGTAGCTCAAATGACAAATTTACAGTGTCCTCACTCACTCCCACATTAAAAATTCACATTGCATTCACTAAACTAAGCTACATTGAGTTTGATGACTCTGGCACGAGAGCTCCTTATGTCACACTAACACAAGCTCTTTATATTGGGTCAGGTTCTCCTGTGGTAAAAGTTTGACATGGCCCACAGAGAAGGTCAGAACAGGAGCTAAATCAATTTATATTAGCAATGGACTGAGTTCTAACATTTTGCATAGTAGAACAGAAAGTAACTTATGTGCTAAACAAGATCTTCAATTCACTCCATATTCTTGTTTCTGCTAGTTTTCTCTTGTTCTTCCTTACTTGCTCAGGTCTGAGATAGTGCTTTCTACAGGAGGGAGAAAATGTCCTTTCAGTTACATTTGACTTTCCCCTCTTTCAGAAATTGCTGTAATTACTAATTATGATTGTGCACGTATCAGCATGTTTTCTTAAGAATATTTTCTGTGTTAAGAGATAAGCTACCTCCCTACCTCATGCACTTGCCTACACTCCAGCTCCATTATGAAAGCAAACATACATTTTTCAAAGCAGCTGATGAAAGTCTTGGGTCCTTGGCAGCCACACTTGATAAATTACCAAATCATACAAGCTTAGCCTAGTTTGTTTGCTTTACTGGAAGTAGTTTATTTTTAATATTAGGGAAGTAAAAAGTTTAAGTAGTCTTATTAAATAAATGCAATCTAGAACTAGATTACTGGCCCTGGACAGAAAAGAAAAAAAAGAGTACAAGATTTCTGTATTTTATATTAGACCCACATTAGTTCACATCACGTTGACTGCCAATATTCAGTCTCATGTCAGGTCACATAGGGGAAAAAAGGGACTTTGGTACAGACAACAAAAACATCCACTCAACACACTTATTCTTTGTACTTATTCCCAGTACAAATTCTGATTATTGTAATGTCTTCCAGATCTAAGCAATTACAAGAGTAATTAGTGCAATGCTAAAAAAAAAAGTCAAATAAAAATAATTTGAAGGGTGTGTGACAACAGCAGACCACCACAAAACACTTGATAGAAAAAAAAAAAAACATACAGAGGACAAATGCCAAGGGAAAAAAAGTTCAGAAAGTTCCAGTGGTTTGAAAGAATCAAGTGTGCAACACTATATATATATATATATATATGTATACATATACACACACACACTTTCAACCTAAACCTTTCTTTTTACTCCAATTTTGCAATTGCATAAAAGGATATAAAAATATAAGCTATCACTGGAAAGGGCAGTTAGGAATAGAGCCTGTGCATGGTACAGCTAGTGATTTAAGACATCCTAAGACAAATCAGAGGCAGGAATAGAAGATGTATCCCCTTCTGCCTTGATGAGGCAGAGCCCACAGATTTCACTGGGCACCAAACTTCTATCTTCAGGCTCCAAATGCATCTTCCACTTGGGAAACAATGGCTATGGGGGCTGCTGAAGCAAGCAGAAAAAAGAAAAGTTACTAAACCAAACATCAGGTTCAAGTTTTGACCTCCACTTGAAAGTATTTGTTTCACTATGTGTACCTGAGCTTTCTCACTGACTTACTGGCAAACACTGAGTTTTCAGAAACTATCTTTATTTGCAGCCTTCAAAATAGCACCTAAAGGACTGACTCATAAATTCTCTGGGCCATTTACACCTTCCTTCAGCCCTGCAAATAAGACTGTGTTCTTTGTAAGGCTGCTTCCTCACATTTTCCCCTCAGAAGGAACAAGCTCAGGTTGGCTGTGACATTCAGCTTTGAAATACTGTCACTCACCAGGGGTCTGTTAACACAAGGCCAAGCCTTAGCATCTCTCATTTTCTCTCCTTTGTTTTAAGGGCAAAGACAGACACGAGTTAATCCTTGCCATGACACCCACTTACTTGCAATTGTCCATTTCCTCAAACCACCGCTAAGGGAACCCATTTGAACAGATTCCTGAGAAAGATACTAAAAATTTGAGGTTTACATCCTGGAAAATGTGAACAGCAGGTTACATTTCTGATCAGAAGAGCTAAAAGCTAAGCTTCTCTCTTGGAAGCTTACATGAAACACAGCAGTGATAAAGAAATAGTTCTGTACTTGACCTTAAATGACTCTCAAATAAAATTCTGAAAACAAATTTAAAAACACTGCAGTTTACAAACAAGAATGAATTCAGGTGTCCATGAAACACCTGGATGACGCACGAATCTAAACTATGTATTTCACTTGGACTTTTATTTTAAGAGCAATATTCTAGCAATTTTAAGACATGAGATTTGGCAGACAATGCTGTTTACCAAGTCCTCAAAATGCAACACGATGCTGGATGAAAAGAGAAATCCCTTTATTTAGCTCATCAAAAGGAGACTGGATTGTAGTAATTTTATTTGATAAAGTACCTACCACTGCAGAAGTTCCCACCTCTGCTCCATATACGTTTCTGGAAGATGAGAAATAAATAAATAAACCAAAAAGCACCTCTTCCAAGCTTTATTGAGTACTTTTAGAGGGCAGAAGGAAACTGAGGTTTTTCCACTGACTCATCTCAGCACAATGGAGACAAGGTTGTATGAAAAGAATACCTAGTCCAGCTAATAGTCTTTCCTGTATTTCCAATGATGCATCTAAATCCTGACCAAGAAAAACACTTTTGAGTCTTCATTCTCATACTGATCTATTCTCAATCTGTTCTTGCTCTTCTCAGCATTACAAATGACGTTGCTTGATTGGAATAAGTGGAGAATAAGAAAGTGATTACGAGGGACAGGAAAAGAGCAGCTGAGGGCAGAATGTGGAGAAGGTGGCACAGGAGGAGACTGTGACAGTAGTAAAGCAATGAGACAAGAACAGGGCAAGACACACTGAGTGCTGGACTGCTTTCAAACACTCCCTAGGGCAACTGCAGCTCTGCAGGGGCAAGGTGGCAGAAACACAGCTTTCCACAGACCAGGGTATCACTGCAGCTATGAAAAAATCTCCACCAGGTCATGAATCAAGAAGCCTTACTTGTCCCTACACATCTGGGCACTGAACCCCAGCTGGCACCAGTCAGCTGCTCAGACTTTGAAGGCTGCAGGCAAGGATGGGTGCATCCAGGGAATTAATGTGGCAGACTAGGTGGGAAGACAGGAAAGAGAAGGAAATCCAATTGATGATATTTCAATAGCTGAAGGCTGGCACAATATTCTGTACTTAACTGCTTTCTTTGTAGAAGAAAAGCCATCTGTCAGTTTGCATGATAGCCTAATTCTCCCCTAATTCAATCCTGTTAAATTCTGTGTTAAAATTCTACTGAAGGTATTTTTGGTGTGGCAATTGGGGGGCGGCAAGAGAGGATGGTTTTGTTTTGACATGGGAAGACTACAGATACAGTTTTGGGTTTTTTATTTTTTTTAAAGCTGCCATCATAGCAACATAAGTAGAAAAATAGATTTTGTGCCTTAGGCTGCATTATTCTACAGTTTTCTTTGTAAGCTACTCAGATTTCTTAGTATCTTAGAAGAGAGGAACTGAAAATGCAGCCCTCTGGCCTCTTATGACCCATAAAAGTTTTTTATGTAGTCACCAAAGAGACTTTTAAACTATGACCTTCTTTAATGATACTAGCTGATCTTGGTTATCCCCATGGTGGTAATAACTGCTGCAGGACTTCCCCCCGAGGATATAGGGTCTCTTCTACATGAAGTGATTCAGAAGGGGCTCCAGGCATCCACTGGAACAATAAGGGTCAGGGTGGAGAAGGCCAAGCACTAGAAGACTTGTTGACTCATCTCTGCAAAGGCCAAACATCACCCTTCAGCTGGAAACACCTTAGACATCCTAAAACAGACTACTCTTCCCGTACAAAAAAAAACCAAAAACACCACACCCCACAACTAACCATCCAACCAAAAAAAAACCCAACAACAAAAACCCAAACAACTAACAGAACCCACACCACCACACAAAAAATCCTAACTAAACCACCCACACAAACATCCCCTGGTGCTAAGCATAGAAGCACACGGTGCTATTGCTCACACTGGAGATCTCAAGGCTATAAAGAGGTCACCAATAGGCAGATAAAAATAAATGCAAAACCTGAAGCTGAATAAAAATCATTCTAGGGGCAACAGAAAGCAAAGAACAGCTATCCAACAAAGGAAATACACTCTATAGTAAATTTGGGTTCAAGACAGTCGAGAAAAAGCAAGGTATAAAAGCTTGTTAGAAAATATTAAAAAAAATACACCATGCTCCTCCCAGTGATGATGATTTGGGATAATCACAACTCACTGTAAATTCTTCACCCTAGTCTAAATCAAACTTAGGACCCAGAGAGGCTATGGAAGGACAAGTGTAACATGAGAGAAGGGGTAGGCAGTAGGATGTATCTAGTAAGATGCTCCAAACAGTTGTTAAACCACATCACCACTGCTGTTCTCTGCTTTGAGAAGAAGCAACACAGCAGCCATCTATGTATTATGGATTTAAAAGAGTCATTCCTCAACCAAGCAAGCAACAGAGTTGAAAAAAAAAATCCATTTGGGAAAAAAAGCTTTAGAAACCAGAGAAAAAGCTGAAAGGAAACTTTGAAAATAACTTCTGGGTGAAAACGACACCAGCGATAAGACATGATGAATAGAAGGACATAAGGTCAAGCGTTAAAGGAAACCTGCAGCCATTCTTCTCAGCCCAGCAGTCTTAAGAGTTCACAAGAGAGGAAATCGGCTCAGACTGTAAACAAACTGTCAAGTGAAAGGTATTTTCATCTTTTTAAAAAGAAAATGAAAAAAGGACATCATACATTGAGCTTATAGGTAGTTATCTTCAGAAAAAAGGGATTAACAGGTGAATGACAATTATTATAAATATCCTTTAAACACTATACTGCTCTTTCCCCATTTTTTTTCCATGCCAATAAGCTTTTTTTATTCTTACAGACTCAAGTTTCATACCTATTTTCTGCTAAGCACCTTAGACAACTAGTAGATTTACCACTTTGCATCCCACATACCCATTAATTTATTGCTTTATAAATTGACCACTGATGGGGCACAAAGAACATTTTAGCTTCTTCTTTACAAAAAAAGGCTTAACATCTGCAAGCAAAAACTTCAAGTCAAATTCAAATATAAAAGAACTCCTGTGAGTGTCATAGTGCCCTCTCAACAGGTACCTCACTAATTCCTTAGTGTATTTCTTCGCAGTTTTATGTTGTGACGAGGTTATTTGATAATAACATCTCCTAATAACTTCATCCCTCAGAAGTAAAAATAGTAATTGTCTTCTTCTTCTGCAGTGCCTCTTCTACCATTTACTCACAACTGTATTGAAAGACACAAATTATCCAAAAAATATTCCTTCTAGTTTGTAAGCATGATGAAATGAGCAGTGAGAAGAGTACCTATCTAGAATAGTACAACATTTCTTAAAAATTGCTACTACATGAACAATGAGGCACCAAAGGATCCCAGAAAGAAGTAAGGCTTATTTCATCTCACTTGAAAAACAGATATAGGACCTGTATGCCCCTTATCTAATCCTAATGCCTAATAAAGCCCAGCATGAATCCACTAGACTTCAGTGAACCTCTACAAGCCTTGAAAACTGATAGACATTTTACCTCATACTTCTCAAAAAAGCACACGAGAAGATTTAGGGAGATTGGATTACAAAAATGAGGACCAACGCATATCCCTGGATATGCGTGTTTTTCCTCTAAATACACTATTCTTCCCCTCACAGGAGCACCTGTGATTCAACTTAATCTAAGGAAAATTATAAATTGCCTGCATGAAATGAAACAACAATGTTTTTCTGTCAATTAGATCCCATTTTTCTGAGCACATTGCTCAGAACAAATGGCCAGATGTTTACATGAGCCCCATCTGGTTTGGATTCACTAGCCAGAGAGAACTAATGCAGGTAGAATAGTATTTCCTTTCATTAAATATAAAGAGCATTATTAATCCAAAATATCTGCCGAATATTTCTCTCAATGTATTTTCTTCGTTTTGCTAAAACCATCTTATATTAGCTTGACATCACATGGCTTGTCATCACTGCAATTTTTACCATAGCAACCCATTATCCCTACGTAGTCACATGCACGAAAGCTGAACGTTGCACTGTCCCTATGCATATGAAGTTTTAATTTAGGTCAGTATTCAGTGCTGCCAGCAAACAAAGTGCAGTCACAGGCTGCCTCTCATATCTAGAGCACAAGGAGATGTGTACAGTGTGTACCAAGGCAATTTATATAAGGAGGTGTTTTTGCAATACTACAGGGTTGGAAAAACATCAGTTATACCTCTCATCTTAAACTTCTGATTACTTTTTCTTAACTACTGTAATCATCCTACCATTTATAATGGAAGGGTCTGCGGATTAGCCTCATAGGGATGTCAAGGACTTCTATGTACATACAACTGGAAGAGCACAGCTCCTCTCTAGGCACGTAAACAAAAGGCCACAAGCAAAGCCTTAAAACATACTCTGAAAAACCCAGCTGCCTTATTCTATTGCTTAAGGGAAGCAGATAAGTTTTAGCCTAGAGATCCAACTGAACTCCTATCTTTCACTCTAAAAATTAATCTCAGTAGTATAAAACTACTAGATATAAATCCTGCAAATATTAGGCAACCTTTTTTTTCTCTAGCACTTCTGTAAGATGTCATGAGCTCTCTCATATCTTTTCAACACTGACGTGGCAAGAGATGTGGGACAATGAGGTGAGCGCTGGTAAATAACTGTAGCAAGCGAGAAGGCATTTGTTTGAGCTCAATACTGTATTTCCAGCTGCCTCATGGGAATTCACAATTTGTTTCTAGTTGGCTCATAGCACCATTGAAGGAAGAGCAGGGGAAAAAGTTACTCAGAGGACAGTCACAAAACAAAGTGAACCCTTAGCCATAAAAGAGGATAAAGTAAAACATGTTAACAAGGACTGAGTGGCCAGCAAGTATTTAGAAATGGATTTGCAGCATAGAAAACTAAATGAGTGCCCAGAAGGACTTCATAACAAGACTTAAGTAAAACCTTTGACACTGTTTACCCACAGCATATTCCTGTAGAAACTGGGTGCTCAAAATTTGGATGTGCGTGCTCTTCAATGGGTGAAAAACTGGCTCAAATCCAGTTGGCAGCTGATCACAAGAGCTGTTACTCAGGGCTCAGTGTTGGAGCCAGTTCTGTTTCATCTTTACCAATGGATAAAGATTCCCTTGGATGAGGGGATCTAGCACATCCTCAGGAAGTTTGCAGACAACACCAAGTTGGGTGGGAGCGTTGATCTGCTTGAGAGAAGAATGGCTCTACAGAGGAATCTGGACAGGATGGATGGATGGGCTGAGGCCAATGGTGTAAGGTTCAACAAGACCAGGTCCTGGGGCCTGCACTTGGGTCACAACAACCCCTGCAGCATTACAGGCTTGGGGAAGAGTGGCTGAAGCTGCCCCAAGGAAAAGTATCTCAGGGTGTCAGTGGGCAGCTGTCTGAATATAAGCCAGAAGCATGACCAGGTGGCCAAACAGCATCCTAGCCTCTATCAGGAACAGTGTGGCCAGCAGGACTGGAGCAGCGACGCTCCCTCTGTACTGGGCACTGGTGGGGCCCCACTTCAAGTGCTGTCCAGTTTTGGGCCCCTCATGACAAGAACGACATTGAGGTGCTGGACTGTGGCCAGAGAAGTGCAACAAAGCTGGTGAGGGTTCTGAAGCACAAGTCTTGTGAGGAGAGGCTGAGGGAGCTGGAGGTGTTCAGCTTGGCAAAAAGGAGGCTGAGGTAAGACCTTATCACTCTCTATAACTACCTGAAAGGAGGCTGTAGCCAGGTAGGGTTAGTGTCTTCTCCTAAGTAACAGGAGAAGGGACAAGAATAAATGATCTCAAGCTGCACCAGGGAAGATTTAGATTGGAGATTTGGAAAAATTCTTACACTGAATGGGTTGTTAAGAATTGGAACAGGCTGCCCAAGTAACTGGTTGAGTCACCGTCTCTGAAGGTATTTAATGGACATGTAGATGCAGCGCCAAGGGACATGTTTTAGTGGTGGAGTTGGTAGAGCTAGGTTAATGGTTGGATCCTTAACAGTTGATCTTAAGGGTCTTTCCCAAATAAATGATTCTATCATATTATGTCCAAAATGCAAAGAGTTGTATCACTGAGTGAAGAACATCTCATTTGAACCTGCCTCTGAGGAGCAGGCAGAAGGAGAGGATCATGGGGGCATAAGAGGTTTGTTAGCCCCACCTCAGTGTAAGGTTTAGAACAAAATTCTGAGATGGGAAAAGACAGAAAGCAAACAAGATTACATATAATAGAACATAATTAAGAGGTGAACACATTTCCAAAGAGTCATTTGAAGAATCAACAGCAGAAGTCAAAAGTATGTGATCCCTTGAGAGCACCTCTAGGCCTTCCATTCCTCAACATGCCCAGGGCCAGTAAAATCATTTACTTATCTTTCCTATGCCCACAAGTGGAAAGCAGAGCAATGATTCTCATTTTTGGGGAAATTCTCAAAAAGCAGTCTCACACTAGAAAACTATAAATCCCTGTTGCTAGGAAACCCAAAAGTCTTTTTGTTTTTGTTTTGTTTTTAAGCTTCATTTCCTTTCCAATTTCTTTTTCTCGATCCTTTTAATCACAGCACAATCTACAATTAGTGAAGTGGCGCAGATGAGTGCTCTCCATTTACAGAAAAAACCAACTCTTAAAACCTCAGCAGAGATTTCCAATCCCCTGTAACAGTGCCTCCCTAGTCAGAGCACTCAGGGTGTCAAGTGAGCTTTCACTGAATTCCAGATAAACTGGAGTTACAAAACCAGGAACATCCATCTCAGAGCACACACACTGGGTTAAAGACATAAAAGTTTAGAAAGTTGTTTTCTAGTGGTCCAAGGCTCGTAAAATCTAAACACAGCATTGACTTCCACCCAGTATATGGGAGCAGAGTCAGGAACACTACAATCTACTAAAAATTAATCTAAACAGACAAAAACTCCCAGGAAATGTCCTGCTATTTCTTCATTGCTATTTGATCCACCAGCTTCCATAACACTCCAGGAAACTACAGCTAATGCTGTTAGACCCATATTTTCTACTGAACCTCCTCCTCATGTTCTGGGCCCTTTTACAGTATGGAATCACACATGGAGTTAATCTGTTGTTTTTATTTTCAGATGTCTTTGATACTGACCATAACCACATAACTAGATTCTGACCCAGCATCTCTTATAAGTTATGTAGTGCTCAGCTGAGATCTTGGCTTGTATAGCAAAATTTCCAGTTTTGCCTAGAAGCTCTATCCAACAAATCTCTTAAAGCCCATGGGAGTCTTAAAAAACTGTTTGCCAAGAAAACAAAACCCCACTTCTTACAGGTTGCTTGTACCCTCAGAGCCAGCTACTCATGACACAGGGCCAGAAATTGCTGCTACTGAAACTGAAGATCAGACTTCCCAGGTCAAAGGGTTGGATGTCATCATAACTTTCTAAAAGTGTCCCTGTAATGATAAACAAATTATATTACTTTTTCTGGAGTTTACTACTGTGCATAAAATACACTGCATCTGGAAAACACCCTTCTGGTTAGCTGTTTTTACAGAAATTACTGTGTCAGGGGAACTTTTATGGTATAAATGCTGAAAGTTCAACTCAAAGCAGACTCTTAGCTTTGATTAATGATGACATCTCTTTCGAAGGAGCAAAGACAAGCCCTTTTAGCTCTTTATAAAGGCTCATATGCTGCCACAAATTTAGTAAGACAATAAGATCAAAGCACCCTTAATAAGTCATTCAATTTCATCAGTCCTTGAAGCACAGGAGAGCAAGGCTACATCTACAGAATCACAGTGTTACTGATTTAGACTCATCTCCACCAAACAGTGATTGCATCATATCCAAAGGGTTATTTCTGCATTGTGCCCACTTGTCTCAATGAAGCCACAAGGAAAAAGGAAAGCACAAGATTTAAAAAAAAAAAAAAAAAATCAAGGAGGAGACAGCTTTTGTGAAAGTGAAAATATAATCAAGAGAAACCTCCAGCAGCACACTGAATTGTTATTTCCCTTAGTCACAGATATACAGTCTTAAAAGATTCAATAATCCCAAATAAAACTAAATCTGTAATTATGGTACCTTACCTACCTACCAGTTTATTTTGGCACTCAAATTCCTCAGGAGCATCCATCCAATTCTTTGTCTGGCCAGACTGCACTCAGAGGGGGCATCAGGTGACATTTTGGGCCAAAACAAACAGATGGGTTTTTCTTGGATTTCCAAACTTTAGGAGGCAGATACCCTCCATTACTCACAATACTTTCTCAACTGCACGCAGAGCATGCTGAAACAGGCAAGCTGGGAAGCTTTAGGAAGGTAGACACTGTTTTTTTTAAAGGTACAACAGATACAGCTTACGAGGGTATTTTTAACAGTTTTACAAATCTTAAGAATGCTGAAAAACTGTTCCTCAAAATATACCAGAACTCTAATTAAAGAAGTTTGGTTATAGCTTTTGAGAGTAAGAAGGTTTATATTTCAGTAACAAGCATCATACCTGTACAGCAAAGAAATGTCCCAGAATTTCCCTGGTCAGGACTCTTAGATTTAAGTAGTACTAATGTAATTCCAACTCATCTCTTCTTAAAAGACACCATATAGGTAATTTATAAAGCTTTATGCATACAGACAACGGACAATGAAAACTTATTCTACATAATAATTATGCCTAAGCATGTCAATGCCTTTGTTGAGTCTGAGATCTCCCAAGCTACCACCCAAGATCCATACCTTCTGGAAAATTAGCATTCCTACCCAGACTGCATGGTAAGACATAGCATGATACACAACCTCTGTGAGACCACAAAAAGCACTATCAACTGTACAAAAGTCACTGATACTTCACTGAAATGCTTATTAATAACTCAGAAAACCAGAGTGACTTCAGAGTACTATTTTAGTGATGATCCATGCTCCATGTATTTTAACTCAGCTTAGGAAAAGCTCTGCAGGAACACAGTTACAATCTTGACTCTGCTACAGTCACTGGTAAAAGCCACTAGAGATATTAAGCCCAGGATTTAATCTTCTTAATTGACTGCTGCCTGGCCACCAATGTTAGACTTATGAAGTCAAAAATAAGATAAAAATGTCAAGCCTCTTTGGAAGTTCACAGCAAAGATTTATTTAGTGTCCAATTTCCTGACCCTTTGGTTTTGCTCATGGGAAGGTATCTTAGTTTCACAATGTATCAAAACACTCATCTCTAAAATGCTTGCATCCTTCACCAATATCTTCCTTCATTTATCTGAATTCAGTTTCTGTGTTTATTTCTGTGTTTGATACCTTTCCTAATTGCAGAATGACAGGCAATATTTAATCATAGAACACAGCGACAGTTTAAATTCTAGTACCAGATTCTTGTTCTTATACGGGAAAGAAAAATCAAACAAAAATTTATTTTATCTATAGTATGAAATTTAAAATTAAGTAAGAGCTAAAAAATTGCCTCATAGAAGCACAAACTCCATTTCTTTTGGACTGATTTTTCTTCAATTTCCAGAATTACAGCAAACACGGGGGGGTGGTGTGTGTTTGATTTTCTTTTTCCCCTAAATGCAGACTTATTGATACCAAGGACACATGTTACAGGAATTGTTTTGTCAGCAGTGGAGGTGCTATAAATTATTACCAATATTAGTTGACAGTTTTTCCCAGAATTGTCCTTGTGCCTTAGTAAGAGTTACCACATTGGCAGATCTGCCATCAAAAGCATATAGCTGATTTTTAAACCATATTTGCCTATTCTTGTTTGTAAGTGTATTTTTATAGGGGTACATAAATGGCACATACATAATAAAAAAACAATCAAAATTGTCTTTGAATAGTCTTTTCTTCAAAATAAGGGCAGGAACATTTGATTAGTTTGATTTTGGCATTTTTTTTTAAAGCCTGATCATTTCACAGATGATGTTTCAGGAAGGGCTCACATCTGAATCAGTGTAACCAAGGAAATGGTAAACTTTGTGAGGACAGAATGAGTGATGGCATTACGCAGATCTGTTATAGACAGATCCTTTATAAACACAACATTTTTTCCCCCCAGTTTCAGAGCATCTGCTCATTTAATAAGCATGCTTTATCACACACTCACACATCTGTTGCTGCTGCAGTAATAGCTCACCTTTGCTCAAGACACTGTGATGACAGCACTGTCACACATTTTCCATACTAATAAGAGTCATCAATAGATACCAGATAAAATGAAAAGGTGCAAATAGTATTTTGGATATTTGGTTTTCCCCAAAGGTATATCGTAACAGCCAGAGACAACAGTTACACATAAATACATGAAATAGGTGCATGTTCACCAATCTTGCAATAACATGGTTAAGATCAGACAGAAATGTAATACTTCGATTGTCCATGCATTTTAATTCAATTGTTTGTGACTCCTTAAGTGTTCTGTCAAAGCCCAGAGTTACCAAAGCTGACGGTAAGCATTTTTGGCAGTTTTACACAAGACAAATCCAAGCTATCGGGAGTGCCTGGTGTATTACTACATGTAATCAGTGATCAAATAATTCTTTCTTTCCACAGCTTGTGGTAACCCATATAGCACAGATCCAAATCTTAGCTGAACACACACTGCAGAACTCTGAAAACACTTAGTTACAAGTTTCTGCTCATAATCTTGGAAATCAAGTTACATACTGAAACTATACATATGCCAGCCCATAAAATCATAGAATTATTTATGTTGGAAAAGACCTTAAAGATCAACAAGTCCAATCGTTAACCTTCTGCAACTAAGCCCACCACTAAACCATGTCCCTCAGCACCACATCTACACTACTTTTAATATCCCTGGGGACGGGGACTCAACTACTTCCCTGGGTAGCCTGTTCCAATGCTTGACAACACTTCCAGTGTAAAAGTTTTTCCAAATATCCAATCTAAACTTCCCCTGGCACAACTAGAGGCTGATTCCTCTTGTCTGTTACTTGGGAGAAGAGACTGACCCCTGCCTTGCTACAATCTCTTTTCAGGAAGTTGTAGAGAGTGATAAAGGTCTCCCCTTGGCCTCCTTTTCTTACCCCAGTTCCCTCAGCCACTCCTCACAAGACTTGTGCTCCAGACCTTTCACCAGTCTTCTGCTTGGATCAACAGACTGGTGATTTTGTATTCCATCACAGACAAAGACAATGTATTCAACACTTTCTGCATTTAGGAGTTAAATGTTTGTACTGAACTTAAAGCAACCATCCTTCAGGAGCTCTGGGAAAAGAGGGTGAAGGACAGCCTGAACAGGATTAGCTATTATTGTGTACCATTTGCTTTGCCACTCATCTACTAGAGAAACAAGTAGTTCTCTACGCTGTTGCAAAGCTAAGTGCACAAAACTGCTACCATCCCCAAAGGAAGATGTTGCCCTTTTACAAAATACCACTTCACTGCAGCCTGCAAAGCTAGTTACACAAAGAGCTCTGGAAGAAAGTAATCTTGTGCTCAAATTTTAAATGCTGTAAGAAAGCTCCACTCAAAAAGAAATTGCTGTATTACTTATTATAGTGGGAATGTTCCCTGTCCTAGACTGGTGGAAGGAAAACACAGCAGAGCTCTGCTTCTCAATGAAGGAAACTACTCTGTCAGAAAGGTTGCCTTATAACAGTAGCTCAAAGAAAGGAGGTGGCAGCAACTCCTGTGCCCATGCCCCTCCTTACCACCCCACAAGGGACAGAATTTACAGTGAGGTGCAGACAGTATGGCAAGCTACTGTTACAGACAGTATTAAACAGCATGGGCTCAGGAATTTGTAACATCAACTACGATACAGTGACAGTAAAACCCCTGCTAAATAGTTTAACATCAACAAGTTATCTACAAGTTAAAGCAGGGCAGCTGGCCTACAGTCTCTATAGATTTAATGCCAAACCATTAATATGCTCTCCCCCAGAGATTTGCACAGGATTTTTTTCAGTAGTAAGGACTGTGAGTGTCATTTCAATTACTCAGAAGACATACAATGGCTTTTAGGCTGTAAATTAAACAACAGTGCTGATCCTGCTGCAGGAATAATTTTCCGTCCTTCTCATTAATAAAAGTGTAACACTATCACTGTTACTCTTAACACTTCTCCTATTTTAAAAATAAAGTAAGGCTGACATTAGATACTACTCTATTCTCTATTTCTGCTGACTGGTTTAAACTTATGGGAAGCATAATATTGATTATCAGCTTCTCTCTCCTTCTGTTTACAAAACCCAACTTCCAGTCAAATAGCATACTATCATTTGTAAGAGTACTCACTCACTATAGAATTCTCAGCCCCAGCAAGGGCTGCAGTGGATGATCTTGTTTCATAATCTTTGAGTCTGTATCCTATCTAATATATACACTTACATGGTGGCCATTATTCTCTCATCTGAGCTCATATAACCAATGTACCTTCAAAATAACACTGCAATATATAGAAGCACATTCTGCACTTTACACAGATTTTCTCCCATTGGTGTTGGGGGGGTCTGTGGTTTGGTGGGATTTTTTTGTTGTGTTTTTTTTTTTTTTTTATTTGTTTGGTTTGGTTTTTCTTAAAAAACAGGAGAGTAACTGACTCTTCATAAGATCTTATTTACAAGAAATGGAGCAGCACAACATGGTCTCACAAGCAGATTCAAAATAGATTTCTGTAAATTACCAAGTTTCTTATTGTTCCTTGAGTAAAACCTTATATAGTATAACAAACCAGGTAACCTGCATTATTGAAAGAACCTTGCCCACAGCAGTAATTTTCAGTTTTTAATCCAGCAGCCCACCCTTTAGACTGTTTAAAACTTCTGCAAAACTGGTGAGTGGGAACAATCAAGCTTTTTCAGAGCTGCAGAGAAAGAAGTTGGGACTAATTATGTTTTTCCTGCCACTATCTTTTTCACATGGCCCTATTCCTATTTATCATCACCTCCCCATTCACTCCAGTTCTGCAAAGAGGTAACAGAAAAGCCACTACATTTTCAGTGGAGACTAAGAAGAATATTATTGGCAATTCTTATGCCCTAAAGATACATCCATTATAGCAGTCTCACCCAGGCTTCCAAACAACAAGCAGAAGATGCTTGGGGTCTCTTTAATTAAGAAAAAAAAAAGACAGACAAAAAAAGAGGGGGCAATAGAAGAGATCTCTGGAACATAAGCTAAACATCATTCCAGCATCATTTTCCATGTCTTCATGGAAAATGTTCCCAGCTCTTTCCCTATCTCCAAACTCCAGGGAGTTTGGCTCCCCCTGGACAGGCCCCTCAAGCTGATTCCTGCTCACTTGCTTCTAACATCTGCTATTTTTTCACAACTGCATCTGTTCATTCTAGTTCACTGGAAAAGGTCTGTTTTTCCTAGCATGAGGCAACACGAGGCAGAGTTACTGTATCTGAATTAAGGCTCTGATACATTCAGATAAGATGCATATGTAAACTGCAGAGAGAACAGAAACGATATTTTCTATGACATACACTAGCTGTGCTCATCACGCAACTCATGATAAGCGCTCCACTGTGTGGAGATCACAAACAAGTCCACTTTCCCCCTGCAAACATTTACCCATTCTGTGTTTCTGCTCTACTGCTCTCTGATGGAAAGCCAGCACCTCTAAGCAAATTGTTGCTCACCAGCTTGAAGTGTATACCTCGAAATCTTCAACTTATTTACCTTCTGATATTGCGTTATCTCCATACCTTTCGCCAAGGCTGAAACTCTGCTTGAATTTTAGGCATGTTATCAGTCTAAAACTGTGCAGCTTTCTGAAGCTGTGTTACAAAAATAAACCGTACTAAGCATACTAAACCATGAGACATTTTGTGTTATTTAAAATACTTTACAAAAAGCAGAGTTTAAGAAACAATGCAGAAAGACCATTTACATCATTACACTTTGGCTATGCTGAAAAGAGAGGTGAGATGACCCTCTCAAAAACCTCTGACTTCAGATGTCCAGACACAGGCCACCACACCTGCAAATCACTTCATCCATCCAGGTGCTCAGACCAATACATTTCAGTGAAAACCCTCTTAAGGAAGAAAAGCAACCAGAATTTAATCATCCCACCTGCCACTCTGTTAGTGCACTTTGAAATCCACTGTCTGTCCTCCCTTTGAAACTTTGTGCCAATATGCAGCTGCCAGTTTTCTCCCCACCAACCTGTAAAATGTTTAAGTATCTGTCATCACAGTATTTGATTTACTTGGCTATACATTAGTTCAGAGCTTTTTAAAAGCAAGCTGCTCTCAGTCCGTGCAGGACTCATTCGCGGTCTCCAATTCAGTTGCGCTTGTTGCCTGATGTTACGAGATTTACATTCAAGTCTGCCAGGTGCTCGTGCAAAGATTTCTGTTCTAAAAAGGACACCATGTCACAAAAAGCAGTAGAATAAAATTAGCCATTGGAAAGATCCTACAAAGACCCTGAGCCCCAAAAGTTACTATGTTTAGAGAAAAAGTTATCCTTTCCGTGAAAGAAGCAGCGGAGGCAAAGTCTCCTCACTTCCCCACTCACCCAAGCCCATCTGCCAGCTTACACATGCTCTTTCAGACCCCAAATTAAGACAGTCTCCTCTATTCCCAAGAGTCTCCTCTGATCTAGCTGCTGCTTGTATTCAGTGGAAGACCAGCTTTATCACTGTTTGCAAAGGTCCTAAAGCTGCTTTCACTCTTTAACTATGCCCAGTTTTGAAAAAAAGACAGTATTTGCCCCAAGCAGGAGCTCCTATTATGCATCGCTAAATTCATTGCCCTGGACTAGGAGGCAGTTTGTTTTCAAGGCAGTCTATCTTCTTGTAGTATTTCTTCTGCAGAAATACATTTCTGAAAACTAATAATCAATAATAAAAAATTCTGAATTATTTTCTTTTTTCTCTCTCCCCCCCCCCCCCCCCCAAGTTCTTGTAATAACCCCCTATAGTTCCTTTCTCATGTGGTCCTATACAAATCTAAGTGACATCCAGACAATTGTGGGTTTAACTCCCTTCTCTGGAGATTTTCAAGACCCGCCTTGATGTAGTCCTGAGTGATGTGCTCTGGGCAATCCTGCTTTGGCAAGGGAGTTGGACTAGATGATCTCTAGAGGTCCCTTCCAACTCTGTCAAATCTGTGAATAAGAGGTGGCAGTGATTTCTGGAACAACTTCATTTTGGTAATTCAGACTATGTTTTCACTCCCATTTCCTATTCGTGTGTCATCCTGCTGGCATAATATCCCCCAAATTCCATCTCAGCAGAACAAACCCACCATCAGCTCAGAAAAGTTAGCTTTCACTGTGACAGTGTACCCTACCAGCTAGTAATCAGTTACAGCCATAACTCACGCATGCATATACAATGCTCAACACTACATGTTGCAAATCCATGTGAGTATAAAAAAAGCTGCACCATAAGTTAAAAATCTATAGAGAAAGGGCTGTATATCATCCTTTTATCCCCTTTCCAAGCCCTCCCGCCCTCACAGCTCTGCTTCAGGGAAAGACAGCATTTATTTCAAAATTAGCCATTTGTTTATCACCCAGTGAAATACTAGAGCAACCATTAACACTTCATTAACGCTTCTGTTTACCATCTAGACAGGAGATGGCTTCAACAAATCATGCCCAAGGGAAATTAGTATTTCTGAAGATTTAGATGGTAAAACAAACATCTTAAGGTTTGGGTCACAAGAAACGCCTGGCAGAAGGAGATCTGAATCTACACCAGAATTTCAGAAAACATCTGGCTATCTCAGGAAATACACATCCCGAAACAGAACCACCCTTTGTTAACACTCCACCTAGTGTGAATTATTTTTTTTTTTTTGTTTGAAGGATGTCTTCACACTTCTTTAATAGATGAATGGTACAGACAGAAAGCAAGAGAAACAAGTATGTCAGATCTGGCAGTTCAAGTGGAACTAGCGCAGTCTTCCAATCACAGGCATCACGTTTACTAGGCTGAAAGACAGGAACACAGAAACAGATTTCCTCTCACATTTCTCTTTGGGACTAAGGGTGATCTGGGACCAGGTAGCAGGAATGGCATTCTGCTTCTAGGGCTGCAGCAACATTCCAATGCAGAGCCATTCTCCCAGCACACTCCAATACACTGGCAAGGGTATTCAGAAGGTGTGCAGTGAAGAGGAAGAGGGGAAGATGAGGAGTGCACAGGGAGATACCATTTCCCTGCAAATAGCCTCAGGAGCTGATGGGAGAATGGACAGTAGGATCAGGGGCTGAACAGTCTCTCTGCAAGATCAGACTGAGGCACCTCAGGTAGAATTCTAAAGACAGCTTCCTGGTCAAATTAAGCTACCTTGAGCATTTCAGAAAGAATTTTTTTGTTGCTCTTTTTCCCTTGCCTTCCCCAAACTGTGATCTGACAGCAGTTTTATTTCCACTTTATCTGTAATAGTTTTACTTATATGTCTTCCTTTTCCTCACAGCCAAGTTTATCATTCTAACTCTTCTTAACCTCCACAGATTCTTGCCATCCTGGTGCATCCTGGCCTCTTAAGCACTGCAGCCTTGCTGCACAGCTGTAAGCATAGGAGAAGGAAAGTACCCTGTTTCTGAAACAATCCTTAAAGCTCGGGAGATAAGGTAGTTTAAACAAAACACCACTGAACAAGAAATCAGATAGATCCAAAACCCTGCAAATTTCATCAACAGAGATAAGTTTGAAAAATCATTGCTAGCGCACAGATTGTTTGAGCTGCAGCTCAGGAAAGGAGGATTTTAAAATGTTTACACTCACAGCAATATTTGGATTTTAACTCAGTGGGGTAGTATTGTTTTCTATATGTTTATTGCCAGTGAAGGACCCCTGCTGCAGAGCTGGAGTCAGTTTCACAGGTTTTTTTTGTTATGACTCATACAACGAAGATAGGGATGACACTGTAGAGAAATAGTTTCGCCTCCTTCTCTCAAACTCTATCCACTGCCTGAATGCATGACTCATTTAACATCAAGTACAAATATAATAAGAACTTTTATTCACCGAAAAATAGTTGCATTTCATAGCTGCCTTCAATGCCAAAAGAAAGTGTGAAAATGTGGACTAGTAATTAGGTTATTTACGTAGTTATACAGAAATTGTGTACAAATTTCCTTGTTTGCAACATTTGTAAGAGCCTGACCTGTGAAAACAAGATCAACCCCATCTGAGGCATAAAAACCATGTTTTATTCATGAAGAAAGCACCAGCACTACATTCTTTCCACGATCAGCTTTTCAGAGCTTGATCAGCACTGTCTGCAGTGAAGGAAATGTCAATACACAGTACCTTGAGAGAAGCCTAGACTTTAGGCCCACTGACTGATTTATATTTGTGAATCTTGCCATTTATCCTTGCTTCTGGGGCCCATGAGTCAGCCTGTCATGAGCCAAATCACAGCATCTTCACACACAGATCCATCTCTACAGCACAACACAGGAGAATTCAAAAGAGAAGTGTAAGAGCACATGCGGTCAGCACACCCTGTTCACTTGGACTGTTTCCTACCACCTGCTCTGAGCAACACAGAGATAATGCAGCTCTTGAACATCTAGCCAGCTCCTAGTAGAAGGGGAATCCAAAAGGTTTGCAGTATCTGCTCTTTGTAACATGACACAGAAGGTCTGCACGGCTGTGCATCAGAGCCTTCAAAACCAATCAAGAAAAAGAGGCATTAAAAGAAAATAAGTAAAAAAATTCTAGAAAATAAAAGACGGTGGTACAGCTGCCCATAATGCAGTAAAGCAAGAAAAACAAGTCACTGCAAAAAAAGAAGTACTTCTAAACAGCCTGTCAAATTTGGATCTGCCACAAAAATCCATCCACGAACATCTCAACTCCTAATTAGAAAAAACTTTCAAACAGTCACCAAGTTGTTCTCCCAGACAAATCTGAACCTAAATCATTACTGGAGGAGCAAATCACAACCTGTTTTCCAGGCTGCTATTTCCAGCAAAACTCTACATAAGCAAAGACACTTAGACACTCAGACATTTACCATCTACACCTTCCTGGAAAGTTTCCTCTCCCAATAGGAACCCCAAATTGATGTAGTTCATAGCAAAGAATGGGAAGTCCCAGCACAAAAGCACAGAAAGGAGCAGTCATGCTTTGTTTAAGGATGGGCTATGGTACAAACGAAGAAGGCTTCCAGGAAATGGCTCTTCAGAGTGCATTTACTATGCTACACACTTCATTTCTCTGTATTATAGAAATATTCCTCAGCCAAGCTACAGCAAAGTGTCTTGTTTGCTTGAATCACTACCAGTGACAACCAAAGTACTTGCATTAACATTCACCCTAATGGGTTTTCCCTGCCTACCCTTTCACACTCTTTCTCCTATGAGATGTTTTTTTAACCTTCCAAGATTAATTCTGTAAAATGATCAACGACATTTGTAATGTTTAAACAAGAAAGAAAAAGTGCCTTGATGCTGCTTTTCTGTTTGTACTTTTGCAGCTTCAATGGAAAGTCTACAAGCTGGCTTTTGTTTGCTAATTACTTTAATTTGCAGCATGGAAAAAAGAAGGGTTAGCACATGGCAGATAAGCTTTACTCTAAACATGAAAGGAATCACATGGCAGAGCATTCAGGCCCTAGGTGAATGATTTCTATGTTCTTTATGAATCAGAGAACAGTCTCAGCCATAAATTACATTTCCAGTCCAAGAAGAATGTCTGCGTGTCCCAGGCTCTATCTGCAAAGGAGAACATAGGCTCATTGACACGCAAGCACCCCCTCCACTCGCTTGCTTTAGAAAAGACATTTACACTGGAAATATCTTCAAAATACAAAGCAAACAATTTTTTTTAACACTCCCCTTCTTCAGTGACTACTGCTGCCTATGTTTTCCCTGCTATTTGATTTCTGTATGCTGTTATCTAGGAATCTGTGAGACCTTAACAGAGGTGTTACTCCTGCCAAACCTGCAAAGCTTCACGTCTCCAGGCAGCTGCTGTTAAGCAGACACACAGTCCCCATACTTCAGTTTTAGCCAATTAACAATATTCGTCAATGTAGTGGGAAATTAGATTATTTGTTGGTATCAGGAACAGAATAACTGAAGTTTATTACTGATGTTTTAACATGCTCTCTGGGGCTCACCTACCAGATGCTGGTTTGGGAGGGGGACACCGACACTGGTTCATACTAACAGGCAGAATGTTCAGAGGATGTGCTGAAGAGGTTCATTTTAAGTTAAAGGGGCAGTTGTATGCCAAGCACTCCATTCCCCTCCACAACACAGAGGGGGAGCAAGAGAGGGGATGCCGTTGCTCCTCCACCACTGTGTGGCCCTCATCCAGGACCCCACAGGGCTGCAGCCATACACCTCGCTTTATCTCCCCGCTTTGTAGCGGGCAACTGAGCTGGGAATTTGCTGGCACTAGACTGATACAGAAACCTCAATTAGTGAACTGCAGAGTCAACTGAAGCACAAATATCACTGACCGTAAATCACAGAAAACTTAATTGAAACCAATCGAGCAAAGTAAGCACAAGGCAAATGCAGAGCTGTTCCATCAGAGGAAACCCCATTGCAACTTGGAAAATTAATTTTTTCACTTTTTTTAAAGCTATAAGTCTGAAGCACCAACTTAACCCTGTGTCCTAGGTTGAAAGACACAGGATTAACTTCAAAAAATGCAGTTCTCCAAAGCATTACAAGAGAAGACTCTAATGTCTGAATTCATGACAATATTTACTTTATAGCTATGCTATAAGGGATTCATGGTCTCAGTTGGTTTTGCGCCTTGCCAGGTGCAGGGATGAGGAGAAACAAGGCCTGGGCAGTCGACCAAAACTGGCCAACAGGATTATTTTGTACCATGAACACCACATCCAAAATAAATTAGGAAGTTTGCTGCATAGTTCTCTCTCTCCCTGGTGATGGGATGAGAGAGATGGCGGTGGTTCAGAGAACTCCCTCCCCTGGTGCTGGACTCCTGAGCCCTTCCTTCCCTTCCTCCCAAAGGCGCAGCACTCACAATGTCCAACATCTGCTGTCCCCTGCTGGAAGTGCAGTTTCCTGCTGATATAATTGGCTGAGTATAATCCTTGTATATTTTATATTGGTATTGGGATCAATACTGGTTCTTTATTATTATTGTTAATTATTTCGTCTTATCCTATTAAATCTATTTATATTTCAACCCTCATGTGTCCTTGTTTTTTCCCAATTCCCCTTCCCAGGTGGGGCGGGGTCATTAGGTGAGAGAATTATTGTCTAAATGATAATAATTTCTTATGGGTTTTCTCAAACCATAACACCTTGTCAAATATAAGTGAGGTGAGAGGCAGTAGAGTTCAGAGTACTAGAGACACTCCCCACACATGCAAGAAAACGGGGATATGCTGCTACCTTAATGAAGAGAAATAATATTTAAGTTTTCAGTACACCAGAGAAGGAAAACTAAACAGATTTTTTTTTTCCCCATTTGACCTTCTTTAAAGTAGCCAATATTTCACCTTTTTTATAAGAAGCAAACAGAAAAAAAAGGACAATGGTTAAAAACATATGCTGCTTTGGGAGACAGATGTTATTAAACACTGGCTCCATAACTGCCATTAGATTATGTTGACTCTCAATGCAACTCTAGCGTAGCAATTCAAGCTGGACTGCAGAATGCTTAGTTCTATTACTAGGTCCACAGTAATCTTTTCCCTCCTCTGTTTGTCCAGCTCCTGACAAACCCACTAGAAGATACCAGCAAGGAGCTTGGGTACATTTCATCTGGTCTCTCTCCCTGTACCTGTTGTAAACACAAGACCAGCGGTGCCGTTGCTAGGCTCTTGCGTGGTTTAGTCTCATGTGCCACCCAGTGGCTTCCCGCCTGTCCTGCAGTTAAGCTTTGCAGAGCAAACGCGGTTTTGCTGGACACTAGGGTCAACTCAATGGAATACAATGACAGAAAGCCAAAGCCTGGTATACTCAGCAGGCTTAAAATAAAGCCAAAAAACACTTTTTGGGGTTTTTTTGATGTTCTTTCACCCAGACCAAAGCTTTCCTCAAAAATATTAAGTTCCAGTGAAAAGCCTTCTCATATTCAAGATGGAAATTATGGTTAAAGTTTGGGAAAATACAAACAGCAACCACCAACACTGTTTCCTCCATGTGTTTTAATCCTGAAGCAAGCAAAGCCAGAACTTAAACTCTATTTTCCAAACAGCATGGCAAGAGTCTCAAGCCACAGAAGTCTTGATCACTTGGGTTTGAGCTTTTGTTAGGGTTTTTCTTTTGTCATCAAAAGCATTAGAAGGTGTTACTGGCCTCCAGAGGTGACTTAACTCAGTCAAATTTGAGATACAAAGCCTTTGAAAGAAAACTGTTGTTCTTCCCTACCAGAAAATTCCCAACCAGTACTTGAAGCAGCACCTTTGTCCCAGACTGAACTCAGACTGCACTCTGACAATTTCAAAAAAGGCTCTATAGACATGCACCATTTTAATTTTATTTTAATTTGATTGGGTTTTATTCTCTTTGACCTCCCTCAGATCACAACAGATAATGCCTTTTATGTCAGGGAAGTGCTTTTGCAAGTAGAAAAACTCCTGCTCTAAGTAACCGATTCTTAGGACTGTCTGTACAGATGACCTTGACATACAGAGCTTTTTTGGTGAGCATATCTTCCGACAGAAAATAATACTCTGGCCTGTACATCTACTGTACAGGCAATTACTGCAGTGCATACCTACTATAATAGCAGCAGTTCTTGTTCTACATTAATGTTCTACAGCTATGGTTGTAAACTCAGTGTTTAAAGACTCCTTTTTTAAGTTCCATCCTTTTCTCACCCTCCAAATAAAAGCCATCCTTCCTGAAATGCTATCAGGAAAGCCTTGTATACCTGACCTTTCAGGTTGTATCCTAAATGCTTTGTGCTAATGAAGTAGCTGCATTCACACAGATAGAAATACAGTTTAATAGACCTCCAGGGTCCTTGAAAACGGAAATAGGGGAAAAGGCTCCACTCTAAATTAGCATGTTGCAAATTGCCAGTAAGATTAAAATACATATGTAGTGCTGAAAATTAAAATGACTGCTTTGTGTGTGAAAACCCAATCTACCTAATGAGTAGCAAAGAGGGGAGAAATAAGGGCCCGACAATTTTGTTGAGCAGAAGCTACCCTTACTCTTGGATCTGCAAGTGACATGAGCTGCTGCAATTTGCAAATAACGAGGCAGAAAAGAAGACTTAGCACACAAAGTCATCTGCCACCGTCTAATACATATGCATGAACTCCCAAGTCAGGAAGAACGTTCACTGCATATTACTGAATCTTGTAACTATATATAACAGCTGCTTTTCTACTGCAAACCAGGTTTTCTAAACCAGCACACAGGAAAAAAAAAATCATGTCAGGTACTCTATAATTTTTTCATGTGGGTTTTAAAGCCTGTATTTTCAAAGCAGATATACATTTCAGTTATACACAAATTAGCACTTTTCAGTTCGCTGTGCAAACAAGCCAAGTTCCAACAGAAGAAACTTTACATGAGTACAAAGTACCTATAATATACATATCAAGCCCATTAACACCATGCTCTCCACATGTTTAATTCATGAACCCATGTTTAGCAGGCAAGTTTAGTGTGTGTAGGTACTGGAAAATAGCCTGACTAAATTCAGTGTGTGGTCAATTGCTCGATTTTATACAGAGAAGATTGTAGGGGTGTTCCCATCCCCATCAACACAGGAACAATAGTTATTCTGTTGTCAAACACAGTGCAAGAGAACTTAATTTTTCTCATTTTCTCTGCATCTCTCCTTCCCAGTTCTAGTCACTTTCAGAAGGTGCAAGATATTGGTGCTGAATGGAGTGAGTATGGCTACAAGAGCAAGAATACAGAAGGCCAAGAATATGGCTACCATTGTGCTGAAGAGACACATTGTTTTAGGGAGTGCTGTTTTAAGATTGTTATTCTCTTAACTCATCCAAGCACGGGCAAACTAGTATCTGTGATGTAGAACTAGGATGTATTAGAAACTGTATGATGGCAATGCACTTAGCGACAATGGACATAGCTGGCCTGCGTTTCAGAAGGCTTCAGCCTCTTGTCCAAAATATTAAGTTTAATACTGTGAAATAAAAATAGCTTCTTCCATTGCTTGACCTTGCTTTACGTTCATATGAATGCAGCAAAGCCAAGCTGCTCAAAGTCTAGACAAATCAAACTTATAGTTGAAGTTCCTCTTAGAATGAGAGTAATTTTGTTTCCGTGACAGTTTTCACCACCACTGAACTAAAAATGGAAATGAGTCTGTAACAGAAACTTTTTTGCAATAGGCCCCAATCTTTGATGTGATCACCCTGTCATGGGGAGCAAACATAGCTTTATGTCATTCTTCATTAGCACTCACCTTCCCAATGAAAGGGGACAGAGACTCCTTTCTGACGTAACTAACATCTTCCACAATTTCCGCACTTCACAGGTCGTGCCAGGGCTCAGTAGGTATCTCCCCTCTTTTCTCCAGACCACGCCACAGTGACACATAATGAGGATCTTCAAGACTAGCAAGGCCAATTCTCCCACGTCTCCATTTCCAAATTCCAAAATTCACATGTTCTCCCTACTATACCTGTCCATAGGAGTAAAAAAAAAAAAAAAAAGAAATTAAACCCCACTCATTTAGGACATGCAGTGCAATTTGTTTCTTATCTGTAACATTAAAAGTATTTCTTCTAGAGACTACAGTGGGTAAATTTTATACAAATCATTCTTTTGAAACAACTTCCCCTACTTCCATCCTGATGCAACCACTTCTCTTTTCAGCCTTTGCCAACCCCGACTCAGTATAACCAATATTAATGCCTTGCTAACCTTCTATTTCCTCTTCATGATAAACCCAGATATAATACACCATTGTCTCTGAATCCTCTTCATCCCTCACATTTCACTCCACCTTTTAACTTTCCATCCCCACCACAAAATCCAAATCCAGTTAATTCTCTACGAAACTTCCAAATAACCATTTCTGACCCTTAATTATAAAAAACTCACCACCTTTTTTTACTTTTAGATACACTCTGAATCCTTTCCACTGGCTTTCTTGGCCCTTGTAATTTTCAAATTCCTACTTCCCACCCTTGACACTGATTTTTTTTGTTTGTTTGTTTTTGGTCAATATGGGTTTAACCGCTTTTGTCTTCCCTAGGTCCACTGAGAAGATTTAAGAGATTCTAGGTTTCATTCTGGGGAGAGCCAAATCAACACATATTTTTAGTGTTTCCAATTCACAACTACAGTCTTGATGAACCATCTTTTGAAGCCTCAAGAAGTCATTTGTATGAGATGTTACAATGACTGAGTGACCCGGTCTCTGTGCTGAGCCCAAACTACTTAAGTGGTATGTACTGCATTTTGCCATGCCTTGCTTTGCTGCCTTCTTTCAGCTGTGAAGTATAAGCAGTAACAACAAATCTTTCATCTCCCCTGAAGGCTGCTGATATTCTATAGCAAAATCTCATTTTCTCCTGGTCAACTGAACACCACACATTGTACCCAATATTAGGCACAAAGTAACTCTCCCCTTTCTCCCTTCCCAATTGTTCCAACAGTGCTGCTCAGCTGCTATCTGTAGTCACACCTACAGCTTAAAAATGAGTGCATGCCTAGGTGAGAGGAAAAGAAAAATTGAAATCAATCCTGAAATAAAAAGAAGTGGCCCATTAACCAAGTTAACAGGCAAGTAAGAATTCTCTGGCTCATAACTACTGCTTTAGCTTCTTGATTAGAAAGGGGAGAGCACAAGCCCATTTCCAGAAAAAAAGATTGATGTAAGGAAACCATTGTCTCAGACTTCAGACAGCCTAAACTTCAGAAAAGCAGCAGTGAATTTCTTTCAACTAGATCAATAAGCACATTTTAATTGTCAGGTTTGTTTACATAAGACTGTACGAGCTGTCAAGGCCCGTCAGCACTGGATGGAAAGGAACTACCCACCCACTCAGATCCACACTGCTGACTTATTTGCCATTGCCTTGTCTAACAAACCTTGACAGCCTTGGAGCCAGGAGCCCTTTTTTGCCCTACGCACAAGGGGGAGAAGCAGGAAAAAAGCTCCAAACTAAACAACAGCAAGCTTATGAGCACCATTTTAACTGTTTGTGTAAAAAATGAACTGTCCAACACTGCCTTCATCTTCAAATGTCTATGGAGTTTTATTCACATCTGTTGACACTGCTTGTTTTTAAACTCCTATGATTAGTAGAACATTAAGTCCAAGATAAATCACCCCCTTTCAGCAAAGGCTTCTGGGCACATGACTGAGGTATTTCAACAACTAAGGGCAGCAGCTTGCAATGTTACACGGAAAATATATGTGGGGGTACGAGATGAAGCAGCTCTTCCAATACCACATTAGATACTCCACAGCTGCAAAAGAATGTTCTTCCCCCAAATAAAATTACCAGTTTCAGCTGAGTCACTGGAGAGATGAACTGGAGTTTGTTATAAGGCCTCTTCTATCTAGTGCACTACTGACAAGTGATGAATTAGACTGAGCAAAACAAGCTCTTCCCTGAAAATGAGCCCAGCATTCTAGAAACTCTGTAATTAATTGTGTCAAAGCCAACAGACAGCAAAACCTTATTAATACACCAGGATGGGAGCAGGCAGTAACAAAGCACATGGAACCCTCTCTCCATACAAAACTGGGCACACTTCTGCATAGAAGAGAGAGAGGAACAGAGTCCAGCCTCTTTCTTCTCCTTCCCAGGTGCTGAAGTCACAGCCAGAAACTCCCCAAACTCCTGTTCTTTTACCTTACCCCCTTCACTGCTTTTCCCTGCTGATGGTAACCTTATGAAATTGAAAGGGGAGGAAGAAAGAGAGAAGCTGCAAAGAAACCATTTTCAAACAAAGAAAGGAGGAAAAGATGGTACAAGGAAGCACTCCACACAGCAGGTATCACAGCCCTTCTATTCAAGGCACTTGCCTTTCTGTTTACTCTTGCCAGACAATCCAGCTGCAACCCCCCATTCTGGATGAAACTGCAGGATTTTCTTTGGTTACAAAAAAGTCTTGCTTATAGAATATTTGTAGTCCACTAGAAGAAAAAGGAAACCAGTAACTTCACCAAAAAAAAAAAAAAGTAAAAGCAGAGATTATAAAAATAAAAAGCACTGTACCCAGTGCCCCTCAAGTGGTGAACACAAAATGCTGTGCTCACACATTCACAGTGATATTTGGCAAATAAATCAAGCAAAACTTTTCCCAAAGGAGTCTGTAAAGGCAGTCAAGTAACAACAGCAGCAACTGCATGAAGATTAGCTGTATCCCAGTCTCTGAAGCTGAACAAAGCAAGGACAAGAGGCACTGGAAACTCTTGCAACATAACAAAATAGAGTGAAAGGATGATTGCTATCTACAAATGATGGAGGTAGGGCACGGACCGCAAACTGAAAGCCACAACTCATAGTATGAGTGCACAACAGCAGTTCCCACATGAAAAAACATTGCCTATCACAGCTACCAACCCTTAAGAATAAATGTCAGACAAAACAAGTCTATATTCTATAGATTAAAATTATATAGTCTATAATCTTTAGATTAAAAAAACAAAACAAGGAAAAAACCTTTCTCTACACTAGGGCACTTATTGTTAAACTTGCTGTTGAATACTTTTAAAAATAAGTAAGCAAACATCAGCACACTACAATCAAGTGTACTTTAGTTTCTCCAGTATCATAACAACAAAAGTTTGCCATTTTCAATCACATAATTGTAGAATTAGTCTTCTATACACGTAATTGCTGTTCTTTTTTGGAAATCATAATACCATTAAGCTCACATTTAAGAGGGAGGAACGATGCTTGGGAATACTGCTACATACAGCTATAACAGAAAAGGCTGAAGAACTCAAGAGTTTTTATGAAGCCAGGATCATCTAGGACGTTTTGCTGATTCTTACTTAAAATATTATTTGTATTTTGTGGCACGACTAGTGGGGCAAGAGATGCCTGTGGTTTTGTGACTACCGCGATTCTTTGCCAGACCAGAACACCCTCTCCTTGCTGTAGCCAGCACTAGAGGGCCCACTTCGGCTGCTTAATAAGCTCAGACTCTCCAGCAGCACAATTGCTTGTCAGTATATTGTAATAGCCTGGCTGATCTAATCCTAGAAAAGCAAAAAAGCATACAATCAACAACAAAAACAACAAAATAATAATGGTATTTTTTTCCCCTTCATTTAATTGCAAATATTTTGTACTAAGTAAAAAAACCCAACCTTCTCAATAATGTGTTATGCCAAATTATAGCTTGGATTAGAAACAAACCAGCCAACCCTGGAACTACTATGAAAGAAATCCTGTCTTCCCTGCCTACGTTCACAGGACTCTGACAACACTAAGATCAATCTGGTTTTCTACAGAACTAGAATGCAGTGTTTTCTGCTCCAGATGCAACAGCTATGTGCTTTGAAAACGCAGACTTTAAGTCTGTTTGGAAATTGCAAGCTCCACCCTTAAACAAAACAAACCAACTATTAATGGATAAGAAAAGCAAAGGGAGGTTTCCTTTTGTAAAGCAAAAGGGGGACCTTTTTCTTCACGGTCCCTGCTAGTTCAGAAGAATATATTATTTTTACTCTCTGCTGGTCTCCTTGGATTGTCTTCATTTTTGTTTCCTTGCATTTCTCTGACCCTACAAACTCCCTTCTGTGTTTCACTTTTACTTCATCTTCCCCTGAACCAGGCTTAATAATTGCTCTCTTTCTTACAAGCAATTTTTTTCCCCCAAAAGTGCTAAATGAGCACTTAACTGCTATTGCCCTTCTCATTTTAAACAAGAATTGCAGGTAAAGACACAGTTATTTCCATCATGGTAGCTGGTATACAATAATGGATTAATCTTGATTTTTAAAATCTGAATACAACCTAACCTAGGATTAAGCACATATATGAAGATCTGTAAGTATAAGCTATCCTTTATTGAATTTTAAATTGGAGCCTTCTAAAACCAGGATGTGATCAATCTGTAAAATTACTTCAGTGAGGTCTTCCTCATTCGCTTTAGCTCCCCAGCATCAATGGGCTGTTCCTTTGAGAAAATAGTTTCAATTTAAATGACATAGAACAAGAACAACAAAAATAATATTGCTTGTGTATGCAGAATCTCAAACAACTACAAATGAAATAGAAAAGGATTTGACAGATGACCACCAACACTCAGAGAGAGACCTCATTAAAAAAAAGAACTACATAAAAACACGACACAACAAATGCAGATAATTGCACAGAATTATTTAGTAAAATGATGCATATTATTAAAAAAAAAAAAAACAGCTGGCTTTTCATCCTCCAATAATTTCTTGTTTTGCCAAATCAAATGCTAATAGTCATTCATTTCTTTAATCTCAATTAGTTATATAGGCAGAAAGGAGAGTCTGTACAAGCTAAGTGGAGGTGAAAAAAAATCCATGCATTCAGGATAATAAAACCAAAACAAATATTGAAGGCTTCACTCATGCCTTACGAGGCCAGAGGCTCATGGGGATTGACCGGTCTCCCACGCCCTGTCCAGCAGCACCTCCAGCTGCTCCGACCAGCCAATGGAGCATTCACAGTTTTCATTCCCCTTTCTTAATTCTCTTTTAGAGAAAAGAAAGGAACTGAATAGCGAGGCTAACATTAAGTTCTATCATCTGTTGTTTTATGTCTAAATAGATATTTCCCTTGCTCTGAAGAAGCCCCAGCTCACATATGTCCCTGCAATGGGTCAGGAGTGGTCCTCCACAGGACTGGGCACGGGCAGATTCATGGTTTTAAGAAAGGGTGCCCAAATAGATCCAGCCATTATTTCTCTGTATCACCCAACAGACTTTACCTCCTCTTTATCAGAGCATAAAGGACACTTTATACCTTGAAGAAAACCATTTCTTCACACAGTAAGGGGACTGAGGATGGTTCCGTGAGTCTCAGCAGCGCTTTAGTGAAGAAACTGCTGTGGGACATTACAAGAGGTCAACAGCCTTTCCTTATCTGTAGATCTCAGAGAGCATGCAAAATGTTCTTGAAAACTAGTATTTAGATTTGCTTACATTTACACTTTTAAAACATTATTGGAGAAGGAATTTGATGGTGGCATCAAATATGACGAGAGGTATAAATGTGAAGTCTTTAAAGCATTGTCCTGGTTTAAGGTAAACTGGGACAAGCATAAGCTCACAGAACTATTCAGGGTTACCATCATTCCTGTTAGCAGTTAAATGCTAATTTTTTTTTCCCTCATAGAGACAGCGTAGGAATAGTTGTTTGCTCTGAGTGCATCATGGCAACCCCAATGGAGGGATAAAAGTTGCAATTCCTACCTACCAGAAGACTGTGCCAAAAACTGCAGGCAGTGATTGTTGCATGTTTGTTCCCTAGGCTATCAAAGGGGAATGGATGGCTGTAAGTAGCTTTGTTGTCTTTATAAGAAAAAAAATACCTGAAAAAGGAGCAAAATTCAAAGCATCTGACTTCAGAATTTCAGAGGAAATGGACAAGGTTGTGTCTGCAAGTGGATGAAGAAATTAAGAAGTCTGGCTTATGAGGGGGAACCTCATGATGGTCCCATTGTGATGACTAGTGTCATCTGGTAAGTAGATAGAACTCTGCTGCTTTAAGTTCCATTAAAACATCAACTGAAAACCAGAGCAATAAGCTCCATTACATCACGGAGACATCTAATCCATACTGCTATCTGCCTCCCACAAAAAGAAATGCTTTAAAAGCTGCCAATCTTCCCAATCACATCAGCTTCTCTTCACACCCCATCAGCAGCTACCAATTTGAACAGAGTAAGAAAGCCACTGCCTGCACCCTGCAGTCAGGGGCCTTGCTACTGCCAGATTTAAGTTTCAGCACAGCTAGAACCAAAGTGCCTCAATCAGCTCAAGGTATAGCAGAGTAGAGCTGCAGAACTCACAGCATGAGGAATACTTAAAGAAGCATATCCATCACTCATCGTGCAACAAACCTAGTTACAGTGGTATTTAGTTGACAGGTAGAGGAAAACAATAGCAGGAAACAATCAGTATGTATGTGTGCAGAACAGGCAAAATAAGCATTTTTCTACTATGCTTTTTTTCTCCTTTCCATAAACTCTACTAGTTAGATACTAGTGCAACATTACTTCCCTGAAAAAGCTACAGCTGGCCTGTAAGACTCCATGTGTTTAATGGTCATATTCAGGTAATCTGAAGCGACTCCAGAAAGCGTCAACACACACTAACACTTACTCAGAAGTTGCATGAGCTTCCAAACAACTCAGTATTTTCCTAATGCTCAAGTGTGTCTAACCCACACAAGTTAACCAGAAGAATTTGCTCAACAGCATATTATGACTTTACATGTATGTATACTGCAAATAACAAAGGATGACCTAACTTAACAGCCTGAACCACAGAATTAATAATTTTCTGCTATGGCTGTTCTGAGTATCCTCGAATAGCTATTTCCTTCTGCACTTTCGTCTCACCCTTAAAACAAAAGAAAAAAATCAGTCTTTTGAACAGAACTCTGTAATTGGAACAAAAGGTGGCAGTTCAAATCCTTAAGAACACGTAGCATCTGCTTACAATTCTACAGTACAAACAAACTCCAAACTAGTGAAAGCATATCGAGCTTGTTCTGGCATAAAACCACATCTTCCCCTGGGGAAGGAGGTGGTGGTAATGCCTTAGGGACAGAGACTTTGTTGTCTTCCCTCTATTGATTAGGTTTAATGACATAAGGCTTTTTCTGTACCTGCAGCTTTTCCTGTTGAAAAGCATGGCACTTGGGCCATGACTCTCTGACCTTTTCTTCAGAGCTAACAGCAAGATCCACAAGTCTGTCTACACTGTAAAAAGCAGCATAAGGAGGAGAGCCTCGAGTTAGTTAGAAACAAGCTGCGAGCATTGGCGTTACAACACTGTGGTGCACTGCAGAAGCTATTTATCGAGTTGAAAGACAGGACTAATTTACACCAGGTACAATATCACACTCACGTGGCCAAGCAGCTTTCAGGAGCCACATCCATAGCTTGGAACAACGTGACTTTGCACTATGTAGTTGCAACTAAGCCTGGTGCACATTGAGTGTCCTTGCCACAGAAAGCGTGACTAGACAGGTACACCAAGTAGATTAAGCTACAGTGACTGGGTTGAACTTCACAAAGCAACAAAGCAAACTTGTGAAAGAAGAATTCGTCCAGAGTTACTAAATGCAAAGACATCACCACTGGTCCAGGGAGCGTGGGATGAATCTGTCATCTAACAGGTTGGTTGTGTTCTTGAATACAAGACCTGCAACATCTGTGCCTTGTTCTCTTTGGTTGGGTCATCCCCCATATCGAGTCTGCCTCTCTTTACTCTCCTGAGGTTCCAGTCATCACTCTGCTCTAGTCCTCTACCCATTCTCCCACTGCTTCCTTTCAGTCCACAGTTATTTCACACCCATTGATATAATTTGAGTCAGGAAAACTTTACCTGTTAGTACAGTCCTATTTTTACAATACTCTTCTTGCTTTGAGTTACAGCAGTGATCTTACAGAGCGCTTTTCTCTGACAGTGACCATAATGGATAGAGGACTCCTCACAACTGTGACTTACATTTACTTTGCAACCAAATGTCCCATGCCCCCTGTTAGAACTCAGGTTCTAACATTCACTGTCTCCTCCCACAAAATCCAGGCTAAAATACCTTTTTAGCAAGATGCATTTTAGCATACCAAAAAGATACAAGGAAGTTCAATGCTTTGGTTAGTATCATGATCAATACCTATTGGTATATTAAAGTAGCCCGACTCTACATCAGACTAGCACTAGCAATGTTACCCTTTGTAGCTCAAAGTCCTGAGACTGCCTAAAGGAGAACCCAGGCATCAAGCTAGCTGCATTTAATTTACATAAAGCCGTGTCCCTGTTTCCAAAGCATAAGCAAAAGTGCATTGGCAGTTATATCTCCCATGAAGCCATTCATTGGAACAGCTAGCGCACATTTCACTCAACACAAAGACTTCCAAAATACACTTGAACTCAGACAGAAGTAGGAGTTATTCTCCTGTGAAACCTCCTTAGTAAGGAATTACTCTAATCTGCATCAGAACTGGGAACCATCCCCTTCTGTTATCAATAACTCCTCCAGTAACATTCAAAAATGAGGACAGGTAGGATGCAGTTAGTCAGAGTTTCAACCACCAGGAACTGAAACAAGATTTCCCTGTATCACAGCTGAGTGTCCAGTCCCCTGGGTTATTACATGTGCAGGGGCATTTCTCCACCTCCACCTTCCAGAAAGCCTGCCTAGTACTTGAGCAATCTTCAGCCAACAAAACATAAGTGGAAAGGGTAGATTCATAACAGAATGCTGACTGGTGTGGGCTATGCTCCAACACAGCTACTAGCAGATAGATTAGCAGCTCTTCTCTTCTACACTGCTGTTCAAGTAGTATAGCATATGGGAGGAAAACGTCTAATCCAAGTAGAGCTGGGTACCACACCCCCAAGCTGGGTACTACATCCCTCAAACAATTTTACACACTCTTGTGGCAAAAATACAGTAGTGGAGCCCAGTCTCCTATGGGAATTTCCCTCCTATGGGAAAACCCTTCTGCTGTTTGAGGGCTTGACCATTGTCAGTGCTTTGCTGAAACACATATGAAAACAATGCAGACAGGAGAGCTGTCTTTAAGCTGCATTCCCATCACACTATTGTGTAAGATAAGCTTTACAGTCTGTGTACTTGTTCAAGACTAAGTGCTCTTGTGCATTTTACACTCTTTAGAGATATTAACACCTTTGTTAAAGCAATGCTGAGAAACTCAAGTATTATATGCATATATATTCAATGCTGTTTACTAAATACTCAAGCAATTTTACCTAGTACCATCTATATTGAGCTCTTGCTTTTCACAGGCTGGCAGTGTAATTTCAGTCTGAGCAGGAAAAACAACCACCCTCACACTGGTTCCTTGTGATTTGTATTGACACAACACTATTCATCCATCCCAAAGCAGTTTTACTCCACCCACCCCTGAAAAAACAGCCATTTCCAAACCTGAAACCCACCAGTCACCTCTGAGGGCTGGTGACATAGCCATTCCACACTGGTTCAAGAAAACCAGGCAGGGGTGGGAGGCTGTAAGGAAAAAAAACCCTGCAGACAGGTCAGCATCAGCCAGCAGAAGACAAAGCATCTCTCCTTTGCCAGAGAAAAGGAAAGACAAACTATCTTTTATCTTAAATTAGGTATTTCTAGTAAATAAACATAATTCAGGAACAGTTTAATAACCAGTACCATTTGAAGAATCAATTCGGGCCACAATGTTAACACAAACATTCTCCAGTTATTCTTTTCCTTACCTGGCCCCCTAACAGGGGCTCCTAAATCTCAAGGTCAGATCCATATCAAAAAGGTACCTTCTTCTTGCAACAGCCAGGTTAAATAAAGTATTCTGGGTGACAGAGAATAGGAGAACAGAGGTGACCACACTTCAGATGAGAGGTCACCACATCCCATCTACTCTACCTACCAGCCTAGCCTCTTCCTTCCATCTGTTTTTGCAGTCCCCAACTTCCTCCTCACCTTGCTGAGGTCGTGATTTTTATCAAAGCTGTTGCTCATTCCTCCTTGATCCCAGTCAGGGCTGCAATTAGCCCTTCATTAGCCCCACCACTGGGATAGCCAGGGATGTTGTTTCCCCTCCTCCAAAGCCCTCATGTGGAAAGGAACTCAGCACCTACCATCTGCCTGCTGTTTTCTCTCACTGAAGTTTGTTTTATGAACCTGGCTGGTGCTGGTAACAGCACCCCACCCACTGTGGGTACAGGCATCTCATGCACTGCCTCTTCACCATAGGGCCAGCACACCCCAGGAGCACACAGCACCCTCACTGCCAGAGTGCACCGACATGACAAAGCTGTGGTGATGAGAACACGTCTTCTGTGGAAGAAACACACTGCAGGAAAGCTCTGAGTGAACTCCTTATCCTTTTTTCATAAGCCCCTAGGCATGTTTATCAGTAGTAACAAGATGCCTTCCGTAGTGTAGGTAACTAGGAAAAAAATCTCTAGTGGATGATGTTAGTGCCATTACAAGTAAGAATTAGATAAGCACATGTGAATCCTTCATAAACTCAGTCATCCTTATTGCTACCAATAAGCCAAATCAGAAACTTGGCCTGCTGCCGTGCAATTTGAGCATGTACTGCAGAGAGACAGTGAGATGGGCAGGGGACCACCAACCCCGATTGGAGAAGCTGTAGGGGTTGGACTTCTTCAGCCTGGGGAAGAAAGAGCTTCAGGGGGGCACAAAAACAGTCCCCCAGTAACTGAAAGGGGTTTATTGAGAAGCTGGATTTGGGCTCTTTATTGAGGTGCTCTGTGGAAGAAAAGGCACAGTGGATTTAAGTTGGAAAAAAACCAGGTTTTAGATAAAGAACAAAGTTTCACTATGAGAATAATTAAGTTATAAACAAGTTACTGAGAGCCCTTGGAGGTTTTCAGGACTGAGCAAATCCACGAGCACTCTGATGTGGGTTCAGTGTGACACTGCTTTGTACCCGAGACCCCCAAGGGGCCTCCTAGATGGGGCATCCCTGTGATGCTACTAACCAGCCCAATCCTCCCCACAGCCAGCCAGAAGTCAGCCACTGGATGTCACCCTGTGCTAACTGAACATCGCTGCTCCCACCACCAAACAAAGGACCAAATCCCGTAACAGCAGGGAAGGCTTTCTTAATTACAAGCTTTTTACTTCAGGTAATGACTTAGGAACATTACAATTCTTCAAAGATAACCTTGCTGAAAAATACACAACAGTTTAGTTTAAAAGCTTCTGAATCCCCACTTAAGGTTGAAAACTTAATGCTAATTTCAGGCAAATAGATACCATGAGATTGCATGTTCAAGGCCAGATCGAGAGTCCTACACAGCCTTGTTTAAATGCAAATATCAAATACACATCAAACTGTGTGTATATTTCCCCTATGCTGGGGTAAAATGAAAAGAAACAGACTGTAAGATCTGGTCACATAAACAGCACACACTGCATGTAAGATATTGTGTACATATTACTAAAACAGTAACAGTGAAACTGCTGTGATTTCTAGAAAGAGACTGCAAGGACAATAATCACTGTAGGGGAAAGGAAAGAAACTAACAAATCAAAAGCATCCTCCACTGCCTGCTAGGATAATATTGATTCTTCTCTCCTTCTCCTGAAAGTCAGTTCCTGTTTATTTCAGCCAGCTACACTACAGCATGAACACTTATAGGTCTGAATGATCTGTTCTGAAACGAGCTTCACCTAAGAATGAGAAATGCAGAAAGCAGATCTCTGTTGTGTCAAAACTATTGATTCTTAACTGTCAACTTCACATTAGTAGTGCTGCCAACTGCAAGCATTCAAAAAGTTTTCTCCAGGCATCCCATGCTCCCCTGCCATTTCTCCTTTCCCCACTTCCCCCAGACTTCATCATACAAGTCTGGGATAATTTTGTTTACCATTGCTGGTAGTGCTGCTAAGACTAAGGTTGTCACACTTCCCTATATTTGTAAAGGGTAGAAACTCAGACTTCCCTCTTAAAAAAAAAAAATAAAGAGATTCTCAAGTAATAGTCAAGCCTCAGCAATGTGAATTTCAAATTAAATAAACATTGTGAAACTTGCAAATAATGACAGCAGAGGCATATTGCGCCTCATCTCTAGAGTGGGAAGACCATGTCAGACTGAAACCTCCACTTTTCTGAGCACACACACCATCCATCCCTCACAAAGCGAGCCCACCCAACATGCCTACTCAGTGTAGAATTTACACAGTGAAGAGATTGCCCTCAGAGAGGCAATGGCCACGAAGATCAGGAATTGCTGCATTCATTGTATCACGAATGTCCCCAGTGACTAACGAATGAAATCACAATTCTCCTTCAGACAACTCAAAAAAAGATCCTGCCAAAAAGATCACATGATGAAGCTGTAAATTTATCTAGTCTATCATACCAGACTTTAGATTGTAGCATAGGTCACCAGTGCTCGCGAGATGACGGTTTTACACAACGTGGATGTATAAAGCAAGTACCTATGACATGGTGCAGAAGAAAGGCGCTCTAAAGCTTCATTAGATTGGAAGCCATCCAACAGGTGCACATCAGAGAGTGAATTCCGTAGACAAGTAGCTTTGCCAGTACAATGCTTCTTCGCAGCCAGATGCTTTATGAATTCAACAAAGTCGACCCTTATCTTACTTTCCACAGCATTAGATTTTCAAGTAGCAAAGACAGACTTTGATGCCCCTTGAAAGCCTGCTGAGTTATTTTCTGCACAGAAGAGATCACCACAGAACAGGGCCTCTGATGGCAGCCAGGGAAAAGGCAAAGAGAAAGAAATACATACTGCCCACATTCTGCCACAATGGCCCCAGACTTGCTGTAACTGACAGAGAAGTAACAGCAGGCTGTTTTTCACTGATACTCCAAATGTTGCCCTTTGTGCAAGCTCAAGAAGGACATTATATGAATACCTCCTCCCTGTTGTATGCAGCCTGCACTGGCAATATCCTTCTCTTTGTTCTTTTACTGTCCTGAAGCTTCCATAGCTCATATGAGCTGGTTGAAAAGCAAATAAAGAGCTGAAATCAGTTAAGTCTGCAAGCTTTTCTTTACAAAGAACACAGGTTAAGGATTAAGCATGATGTCAAGGACTAAAAAGACCAGTCTCACTTTATACCACAGAAAATGCAATTTTCCTGTCCTGGAGCTCCTGCACCATTAATGAAAAAGAAAGGACAGTATCTTTGTGGACAAATGCATATAAAGCCTTTCACATCTGCCTCTTACACATTTACATAGAGCTGGGTGCGTTAATAACTGTAAGCAATTATCTGAAATGATGATTTGATGAAAACCTTTGATTTTCCAATAGCAAGTGCTAAAGCTCACGAACCAATTTTCATTTATGGTATGCACAGTGCCATTTAAGGTATTTTGTGCATTGTTTGCAAACACTTACTACCATGCAAACTCTTCTGGTACCTGCAGCTTCTGATGTGTGACCATGTCTGCAATGCACTTCCACTGAGCCTATCTAAAATGAACATACCTAATTGCAAACAGCTCACCTTGGAAAGCTGTGCTGTGCATGATCCAGCTGCAAAAATTAACATATTTGTTGGTAAAAAAGTAACTTTTCTCTCACAGACAAGCCTGCTAGAGACCTTTGACAAACTGTCCTGGTTTGAGAGACACAGAATTCATTTTTCAGTAATTTTACTTTTCACTGAGGTCTTTCCTAATCTTTGGGAAAACCACGCTTTTAGAAGACTGTAGCTTCTGAATTTGTGAAAATACTTACTTTATAGCCAGCTACGGTGTGCCCCACAGGCACGGTTACCGTGGAGTATCGCAACCTCCCAGTCCGGAGCGGGTGTAGGGGACAGGAGTCCCAGCCCAGCGCCTCCCGGGCAGAGGCAGCGGGGTCCAGAGCCGCTCCGGGAACCGCCCTCCTCCCTTCTCCACAGCCGCGAGCCGGCAGCACGAGGATGGGCGGGGGTGAAGAAGGAAGAACGCCCGATTGCCATTGGCTGCCGCGCTGGCGCACGCGCGGCCCCGCCCTTCGAGAAGGTTCTGAGACGATCCCCGAAGCCGGGCGAAGCTTCGCCCGCGGCCGCGCTTCGTTTCCGAGGTGGAGCGCCTTCCTCTGTTCTGCGTGGCTTGGGGAACGTGCGTTTTCGTTAACAAAAAAAAAAACAAAAAAAAAACAAAAAAAAACCCACAACACTTTCTTGTCTGCCATTGCCCCATTCTGTGAGGAAGGCTTTCAGCGGCTTTAAACTGAACGTTAGGAAAGAGCTTTTCACAGATAGAGTGGTCAGGCATTGGAATAGGCTGCCCAGGGAGATGGTTGAGTCACCACCCTTGGATGTGTTTAAGAGTCATTTAGATGTAGTGTTGGGGGATAGGGTGTAGGGGAGAACTTTGTTGAGTAGGGTAGATGGTTGGACTCAACGATCCCAACTGTCTTTTCCAACCTAAATGATTCTATGCTTTTAGTGCTTTGAATACTTAGGGCAGAACAGGTTGCCCAGGGAAGTTGTGGCTGCCCCATCCCTGGAGGGGTTCAAGGCCAGGCTGGATGGGGCTTTGAGCAACCTGGTCTGGTGGGAGGTGTCCCTGCCCATAGCAGGGGGTCGGAACTCAATGATCGTTAAGGTCCATTTTATTGTATGATTTAGTAGGGGCTAAACATCTTCAGAACTGGCTCTAGGAGGAAGCAACTGAGCACCATGCTCCCTCCAGGGTGGGAGGCACCATCCCCAGCCTTGGCCCCTCCTCCTGGAGCTTTGAACATGCCCTTGATCAGCACATAAAACAGGTGAGATACTCTCTTAAACTCAGGGTTAAGGCCCACATTTAGTTACTGGTGATTTCTCAGTTATGAGATAGCTCTTGCTACAAAAGCTATTTATTCTGGCAAGTCACATATGGCTGAGACAAAGGAAGACCTTTTTAATGGTGGTAAGGTCATGGCAGGAAAACACAGGTTAAGATCACACATCTAATCCCATACATAGCATATTAATACCACTCAGGAATTCAAAGGCTTTATTAACAGGTAATGAAGCATACACAGATAAAAACTAAAGAACAAATGCTGTATGGCGTTATTTCCCCATCCCAAATCACTCCCTTCAAATGAAACTTAATTGTTTTGAAGAATTACCTATTTCACAAATATCTACTGGGAGAAAGGCTGTGTTCTAGGAGGGCATTCAGGTTTCCTTCTGTCAGGAGCCGAGAGATGACCTGACTGCTGCTTCCAGCGCTATTCACAGAAGAAATCAATGTCCTGAAAAAGAGAGTCAAAAGCAAAGATGTTTGGAGATTACAGAAGGATTAACGCACCTCCCAAAGGTGCATGAGTAGATACAAACACAGAATACACTGTCATATACTCAAAGTACACCATAATATACTCAAATTATGTTCTCAGTAAATAAATGAACTTCACCGTATCCTCAAGAAAAGGTCCTTTGTCTCCTTTCACATAATGGGGATGGTTTGTTCCTGACATCAATTTTTAAAGTGAATTAGGCAATACCATCATCTCTCTTCATTTCAAATGATAGATTTTTCTCCCTTTTCTTTTGTTTTGTAATCCCATATCCATGCCTGGATTTATTAGTCACATGTAACCCTTCATCATTAACAGTTCCTAATCACACAAGAAAAGGATGCCTTGAGCAGACTGAGGCCACGGGATACACTGGTTGTGGAGAAATGCAACTAGAAAATAAATGCCAGTATTTTGCTTGAAAACTTCCAGCATGGACTGGACTTCCACAGCATATTGCTTTCATTACCCTTCCTGATATTATTTTATATGGCTGTGTCTTGTTCTTTTGCAGGGAATTATCACGCTGTAGTGCTCAAACTGTATGATGTTTATGTTAGACCGGTCTCTCATATCTAGCTGTCCACTGGAAGCAGAAGACAGGGAGCTGATCCAGAACAGATGCTTACTGGTAATGAAACTCTCATTCTAACCAGCAAACAGCCAATTTTAAGCAATCGAGGGAAGGCAGGCAATGCAACACTGCTTTGTGGCACACAGAGTCTATTGTGTTGAATCTGTTGTATTCAGTGCAATTCAACGGTTCAGAAGTAGCAGCACTGGGAGGGGGAGTGGGAGAAATCTCCTAAGATTTATTTCTCAAACAGCAACCAACCGGCATAGATTACCCAGAGCTGCACAAAAGGATGCTGAGAGAAGTTCACGGACTGAAATGTTTACGAGTAGGGTCTGTAGCTGATGGCATACAGACATTTCAGCAGTGAAAGTTACTTTTTTTTGGGGGGGAAAGGGAAAATAAAAATAAAAGGAGGGTCAGAGACGCAGAGGCCCCCAGGCTGATGTCCTCTTTCAGGCCTCACTCCACTGCAGCTCCACTCCACTCCCCATCAAGCCCCCTCTCAATTGCTCCTCCATGCAATGCCATTTGTGCCACGCCACCCAGGTACTGCATGAAGATTAACCATTAAGCTTTGGGCATCAGGTCCCCTGATATAAACGGCAGCCCCTTCCCAAGACAGCCCACCGTAACACCAATATTGGGCTTTGCAGGGGCAAGGGTGCAGTGTCAGCTCCTTAAGGCCACATTTGCAACACACAGTTGAGAGCACTAGAATAAGGAAAAGGAATGTATCCCCACTGCCCTTCGTTTCTGTTGCAAAGCTCCTGCTCCTCCCTGTGAAGCTAGGGTGAAATGACCGTGACAGTTTTGCAAATGAAAATTACTTTCCAATTAAAGTTCTGCATTGCTGCCCGACAACAGCACATTCTGGACCCCGAGTCAGCCTGCAGGCTAAAACATTGGTTTAACCCACCTCTGCTTCCAGTTCTGCTGCACAGCAAGCTGACTGGCTGTCATATTGTTGAGACAAGAGCTTAGAAACATATTTTAGTCATTCTTTCATGTTCTTTGGTTAATTAATTGCTGCAATGCTTCTGAGCCAAATTCAGAACAACCTAATGTAGTGTCAAGAAAAGCAATCACTTATCCAAGATTCACACTTCCTCAAATAAAGCTTATTTGACACATTAACAGCTAGGATTTGCATTATATCAACATGAAATAAAATTATTCTTTTCACTTATTTCCTCTGTGTTAAAAAAACCCCTTCTGGTAATCTTGACCTGGGATTCAAAAACTCCATATGATTTCAGGATTGAAGCATTAATTGTTGTATGTTGCCATACACTTCAAAACTGCATACAGCTAAATATTCACTGCTGCTGAAGGTTGTTACTGCAAACCTACTACTCGATTTGTTTTTAAGCATAGGAATAAGCTACCAGTAAGCTCTAGTTGTAAACCAAACCATACCAGCCTCTGAGAGAGGACCCTCCTCTTCCACTCCTCCGTGAAAGTTTTCAGATGTTCAGTAAAATCATGAGTTGTCTGGTGTATGAGATACTACATAATCAGGGACAATCATCCTTTCAGAAATGGATGATTTCTGAATCAGCCTACTTACTCACCACTAACGTCTTTCCAAAACTTTTCTAATTCAGCATTCTGACATACCAATAACTTGGGTTATGAGAAAGGTTTCAGAAGTAAATCAGAAGTTCTGCACGACAGCATCCATCTCTATATACAATTAGCAGAAAGTGTATTTCTATACGTTACTAAAGCACACATCCAGACTAAAAAGAGAGCTTTGGGTAAAACTTATGTGACCTTTAAGCAATACTATTCAAATCAAGAGGAACTCTAATAGGATCAAGCCCTTAATGCAGCATTTGCAATATCAGAGCTTATGTTAGGGATTTTATTGAGGCTATTTGCCTGTGTAAAAGCTCAAGATTGGATCCCTAAGCATCTGTGATATGCTACAATCAACTGCCACAATTATGATTTGTTTTTACAGCAAATTAGCATTAAACAGCCAAGTATAATTATGTAGCCAGCTGGGCTTTTGCAAATTCCTTACCGTTGTAGGAATAGTCTTATTTGCTTCTTGATAGACATGTTGTTCTGAGACTAAACTGCTGGGGAAATAACCAACTGTCCCCATATGGTCTTCATACTGTTCTCCATAAACCTTCAAGCAAGGAGATGTATAATTAGGTACCTTAAAACAGTGCTCATCTGGTTTAAGCTAGTTCACAATTTAGTCAAAAGCAGTTATTAATAGTGTTTCTTACTTTGGTCTTCTATTTCCTAGCTTCTAATTAGCTGGAGCATGAAATGAACCAGAAATTAACACAAGTTCTGAGTAAATTAACACCTCCTATAGTTTATCTGGATTTTTTTTTAATGAACACAGTTAATATTTATCTTAGCTTTTTATCACAGTTTGTCATAAAACCCTTAAATTTAAGGGAAGCGATCTCCCTGGTTTCAGTAAGTAGCCACAGAAAAGGACTGTTGAGCCCTTCTGTTAAAGTTTCAGTTTTTAATTACCAGAAGTTACTGGAGATATTTCATAAAACAAGAAATTAAATATTAAACCCCTCAAAAACTCCTCAATCTCCTTAAATATGAACATTCACTTTGAAAACTAAGTTGCTGACTTAAAACCCACAACGGCTCAGCATTAGCATCCATTTCTTGACAGAAATGCATGTTAACCTACTTCTGCTTTGCTCATATAAACAAAAATCTCCTCTTACACTTCCAGCCCAGAATTCTCCAGAGTCTTTTTCTTTCACTAGTTTTGAGTAAACATAAATCAACTGCCCTTTTTTAATATTAATGAATCTGCAGTCTGGAGCATTATAATCCTCTTCTGCTCTGGCAAGGGAAATGGTGTCTAGAAAAAAAAAACACAACAAAAAATGACAAAAACAAGGTGGGCAAATTAAATACAGATATACTTTTACAGACAGAAATATGTAAGTGCATGTGTGCACACAAGTAAAACTATTCCTACAAAAGTAGGTTACCCTGAAATTAATAAAAGTCAAGAATTTGTCCTGCTCATTTTAGTATTCTCCAGCAAGGAGAGTAACATCTTAGAATGTGCCAATTCATCATAGTGGAAATTACAATCCTCTCTGCACTCATCTTTCACTTGAGTAAAAAATGTCCCCTACAAACCCCTTTTTACAGTAAAACCGAGTGTGACATTCCACATAAAACCCTCCCACTCTGCTTTTAAAGTTGACAAACCAATGCAAATATAACAGAGCTAAATAAGCAGAGTAGCTTTCCCCTCGCACTACAGCATCCAAACTCTGCATTTTTGAGACTCTTATTCTCAAAATTTAAAACAAAATTACTTACAGACACAGTTGTCATCAGCACACAGCTTCTTGCTGGCAAGCTTGTCCATAAAAATTCCAGGTACAAGAGGATACATTAATCCGAGACACAAAAGTAGAACACCCAAATAAACACGTTGTGTCATTTTTTATTTTTTTTTTCTTTGCAGCAGCACTTGCCAAATGCGTGCCAGGTCCAGCGATCCCTGTCTTTTATGGAAGAGGCAGACACCTGGACAAACACGCTGGGCCAATGGGAAGGGGTCAGGGCGACATTCCACCCCACCAGAGGAGCCGTAGGCGGGAGGAAGACATCAGAGTCCACTCACAAAACCGTTATCTCCTCCCAAAGCCATTCCACATTAACATTTCAATCAGCAACTGTATCCTTTAAACATTTTAAGCCTTCCTGTAGTAGTCCGTAGTTTTAATCTTACCTCAAGCAGAGTTTGAGAACGAAAATTAAGTCAGACCCTGGTAAGCAGCAGAGGAAATTACATCCTTCTAAATCCTCAAGCTTTTCATTTTCACCCATGCTCACCAAGCAGTGTAATCTTCACCAGACCATAAACCCTCAGTGGCAGAGATTCCCTGGGTATGGTCTACAGAAAGGACCTCCTAGGACCCTAACACATGGACACAAGCATACACAAACCATCAGAGAGTTGAAACCCAATAAAAAGAGCTCTATAGATCAGCCATTTAAATCTGAGGTCTAAAAGGCTCAAGTGCTGCATGCTTGTACAGGCAAGATCCCTTCCACAGGGAGACACAGTTGAGAGCAGAACATATGGGTTGTGCCAGGTCCCAGCAACCATTTCACTTCTGTTTACATACTGAACTCCATGGAGGGTTTGCAGATGCACGAGGATGAACATACAGTGCCACAGGTATTCCATCACCTGAACAAACACTGCAGCCTTTGAAGAGATTTTTGCACCCACATATTTAGAAGTTACAACTTGCAATAGTATGTCTGAGAACTTCGCTGCATCCTGTGTATTTGTCACACAAGACCTGTAAACGTTTTTGACAAATGGAAAAAAAAATTACACCAAACCCAGACCCATTAGGTCACGTATTTTGAAAAAAATCTGCCTCACACCAAATTATCAAGCTCACCTGCACTGTCTTTGTAAAGAGCTAAAGAGGCCTTCCTAAACTATTTCTTAAAATTACCAGTAGCAGGGTTGGAAAGAGCAGAAGAGAAGACAACAGATAAACTTTTATGTTTCTCCTGTGGACATGCTTCTACTACCAGCCACCATTAGAAAGACAAAACCACATTAATAACAGTGTTGTCAGATTGTAATCACTATCTACCTATATCTTGAAAAAAAAATCCACCAATGAGAATTTCTTTTTTTCTTAAGTGACAAAATTATCCTTGCTGAAAAGCAGCTGTCCCCTTGACAATGAGACTGAAGATTGAGTGTTGTTTATTTTGAATAGGCTGCCATCTAGCATTCCTGCTCGTGCTTTTTGCTCTGAAAAGACAGCTACTTATACAGCACTCACTTCTGAGACATTAAAATCACCTAAAAAGTAGTTAAACCAATATACTGAAGAAGCCCTACAAGCCTAACAGATCAGTAAGACAGATTCGAGGAAAAGCATGGCTTGAAAACAGCCCAAACTGCATTTATTTTATATTAAAAAAAAATAGTATTTCAACACAAACATGTACTATCCAGTAGATCTGTGGAAATCCTACGTCTGTGTGGTGTGGTAATTTCAAACAAGTCTTAAAGTTTTCTGCAAAGAACAGCAAACATGAGCTGATCGAAGTATCGTATTAAAAATGCCCAACTATCTGCAGAAATCCTTTACAGGAGCATCTGGTTATTTCTTCGCATAAGTGATTTTCATGGCGTGAGACGGAGTGATCTTGAATCCTTGGAGGGCATCTCGAGCAGCTCCTGCTTGATTCTCATTTTCAAACTCCACAAATGCAATGTCATGGCGCCCAGGCACTAAGCGGACTTCTTTGAATCCAGGAAACCTTTAAAATAAAGTGAGTGTCAGATAATATTTCCTATTTTGATAATACATCTCTTTTCACTAGCCACAAGACCTTACCATAAGCATCTAACAGTATATTTACTACTATTAAAAGATTCAAATTGAAGGTTTTTACATGCCCAGTCCTTTGAACCATGTTTCAATTAAGGATCATTACATGGAAGCAATTTAATCAGTCTTGTGCACATATGGAAGCAACTAAAGCTAGTCTTAAAACTGCTCCTGCTGTTGTGAAGTCATTAATATTACAGTCACTAGCTTAAATCCGGTGCAGACTGATAGTAAATAACTTACACAGTCAAGACCAGCTAGGGGGGAAAAAAAAAAGAAAAAAAGAAAATCGGATTTGCTTTCTGCACTAAGTCATCCGAACCAACATCTGCAATCTTGGCAGTAAGACAAAGAACTGAAATGCCTTCAGAAGAAATTTTCATTTCTAAAAAGTCAGCTTGCCAACTCAGAAAAAGCATACGGGTAACAGAAGAATTCAAAGGAGAAGTCCTTTCTATTCCAGACTTACTGGTTGAATAACATGGACAGCATCATCTCATTTGTTTCCTCAGGCAAGTTATTAAGGAAAAGGATATAGTTTGGTGGGTTATCAGGCACCTGCAACAACAGAAGATCAAAGCTCAGAAGATTATACATAGCTATCTGTTCTTCTTGATCTGTCTGCATGATTATTTGAACCAAGACTCACGTATCCTCAGTTTTGCTCCTCACACTGCTAGTTGGACTGGAGTATACCTCCACAGAATATGCAGACATAGCCCCTTGGTTCTTTTACACTGATACTAATTTGGAAAGGCTCTTACTTCCAAAAAAAAAAAAACCCACAGTAACATACTGTCTTGTATGTCATATTTAAACTTGACAACTCAACAGTTGGTACTGCAGTGCCAAGAAGGGATCCAGGTGCCTGAACACCAGCTGTCCAAGACACCTGGGTGGCAGTGAATGAACCCTCTTCATTCATCTACAGTAGCACTGAAATACTGAACATCTTTGGGCAGCTAAAACCTACAAAACATACATGGTTTTACTACGGTGTTCTATTCAAATTTATTAATTAGAAACCCCGTTAGATTTTAAACCTTAGAGTGATTATCTAACAGATTTGTCTGCTAATATGAATTTTTAGCAAGCCACAAGGCTGAGCAGTCAGTTCATTGATGATGAAATGAAAGGTTAGAACCTTTCTAAGTCATCAAGGAAATTACTACAGCGAAGAGGAAGTGGACACTGGACACCACAACTTCAGATGTTCTAAAAGCAGTGCCAACTTAATGTCTCAGGAGAACAATTTCCTTCAGCTGGTGGAAATATTCCAGGCAGTGCCAACAGAAAATAAACTTCCAAAGTTCAAACACCTAAAAACTCAAAGTAGTGCTTCAATGCAAACCGACATACACATATTCATGCCTGAAAGAATATCCAGACTGGGAGGAAGAAGTTTTCCCTTAGGGATTATCCATGCAATTCTCAATGATTATTCAAGAAATGCAGGGCAGGCAAAGATATTCTTCTCTAGTTTGTGCCCTCCCGCTGAGCCTGGCTCTTTAGTACCTCCACTTCTAAAACACATGAAGCATAGAGAGCTGATGCTACATCCCCACACAGTCCTTTGGAAAATAAGACAACATATGAGGAAAAAAAAAATGTAACAGCGACCAGAGGATCCCCCAGACTCCTGAAAGGAAGCTTTTTTAGGCAGATATTCTGGCACCCTGTGTAGTCATCTTTTGCCTTTTCTATTACTACAGAGTTAAAGGGAATTAATTAACAATGAAAAAAAATTACAAATCCTTCAACTGATAAGCATAGTCCAAATTTAAGAAACAAATGAGATTTTTTAATAGTGCATTTTTCTGTATAATGCTGCGAAACTATAGGTTTTCATTTCATATCCAGCACATAACAGTAAAAGTCTCATTTCTTTTGTTTACTTTAATTTAGCTGTTAAAGACAAATGTATCACAAACCAAAAAGGAAGCTGTAAAATACTTCAAGTTTCCATGTGCAACAAAAAGAGAATGATTTTAAACATTAGTGCATTTAGTCACACCCACACAAAAAGCAGTACCTGCTGATTCTGTGCTGCAGTCCCTGGGGCACTTGAATTTGGTGTTGCTCCCTAGTAAATAAGTACAAAATACTTTTACAAAGGTGTTCTGTTAGAAATATATAAGCACACATCACCATGTTTCTCTACAACTCAAGAAGTATGTTAAGGTTTTTTTAAGCTACAGTCCAAGGAACATTTGTTGCCTATGAAATATCTCCTGAAGGGAAACATTGTTGAACTTCAAAACCAGGCAATGAAAGACAAAAACATCAGCACTATCTGATCTCACTGATGGCTGAGTCAGCAAATCACTATTTCTCAACATTATAAAATTGAATTTAATAGAAAGGAAGGAAATAGTCTTGAAAATGAAGACCTAGACAGGACATACCTAAAAGGAGATAAAAAAAGTGTTATCACTGAGGACTCCAGTTTAGCAAAGATAACTAAAGTTATTACTATTATAGCTGGTAGCAATTATATCTTTTGAGGAGATTTGTATATGATTGACTTTTTCCAAATAGAATATTCGTATTTCTCAGAATTTATTAAAAAACGTTGCTTTCTATGAACACTCTTATTTCTTCTTGATAAGAATTTGTGCCTTAGCAGGAAGCGTCATGAAATAATACACTATTCAAACTTTATGCTTTAGTGGGTTTTGCTATACTTCACCATGTAAATTACTAAATGTTGTTAGTTTAGGCCAGGCCACCCTTAGTGGAGATACATACCAAGGCAACTCATTTTCATCTAGCTGTAAATTAATTACCTTGCTCCAATTTATCATTCTTCAGTGCTTCAGTGCAAGCAAGGCATTAAAACACCAGAAGGAAAAGCTGGTTGAGCACTTGAGGCTGGCATTAAAGACAAGTGCGCACACATCTACTTTGTCTTTTTTTAAAAAAGAGGTTTGTTTCTGCTATGGTTTACTGTACCTTTGCCCTAAAATAATAAAAAAAAAAAAAAGAGGAACAGCAAGAATTATGTTCTCAACCCCCTCTCTTCAATTTCTAGCACTAGATATCAATAGACCACAATTTAGGGAATTGAGAAGTACCAGAAGTCAATACTTAGCCCTAGAAAAAAAATATTTAAAAAGCCATTTTGTTTGTTTGCTTAGTTTTTTCCTTTTAAAACAGAGAAGCAGCTTACCTGGATAACCTTTTTATTTGCTGCATTTGCTGACTGCTCCAGAGATTTGGCCTTCTTCTTTTCCTTCCTTTTTTCCTTGTCAGCAAAAGTGCCACGCATTTTAGAGATTATATCAGAGTCTGTTTTTGCATACTGAATACGCTTTTTAAAAGGGGAAAAAACAAACAACACAACACAGTACATTTTGCAGTTAATAATACTGAACATTTTGCACCTGTCCTGGTTTCAGCTGAGAAGGATTGCTGTGATTCCAGTAAAAGGAATGTCAATAATACCTATTGTTTTTAGCTGTTGCTATGTGATGTTTACACTATCCAAGGACTTTTTTCAGCTTCCCATAAAAGCATAGACAGAAGGATGGAATGGCCAGTGAAATACCCCATGCCATCCATGTTGTACTCAGTACATAAATGGGGGTTGCCCAGGGCAGGGGTGGAATCCATAATCACTGTCCAGACAGCGCCAATTCACCAGGCAGTGGGAGTGACTCATGTCATTATTATTATTTTTCCTTTTCTGTTATTGTTTCTATTAAACCGTCTTTATCTTAACCCAGGAGTTTTTTCCCTTCCCTTTCATCCCACTCTTTTAGGGGGTGAGGGAGAGTGAGCGAGCAGCTGAGTGGTTCTAGTTGCCAGTTGGGGTTAAACCACAATAGCACCACTTTCATTAACTGTCTTGTACTAAACTTCATTTACACTTTTTTTTTGCAGGAACTTCTTATATTAAAAATATTATTATAAACTGTAGGTATGCTTACAGAGTATCTAAAGCTCATAATTAATTCTGAGCACAACTAGTGAAGTCAAAAAAAACACACCACAAACCTAAGATGGTAATTACTAATTTTAACTTATTGAAATCAGAACCCTATTCATCCAACAGCATCTTTTGTGTATGTTACCAAATTGGCACTAGCTTCTATTAAAAAAAAAAAAGAGAGGGTTTTTAAATGCTATTTTATGGGGAGTTAAAATTCTACAATGATTTCTCAGATCTCTACAGAAAAGGGAGTTCAGCAAAACTCAGACTTTTTAAATAAAAAGGTAAGTACCTGCCCTAATCCAAACTGGGTTGCCCAAGTTCTGCCAGCAGCACAATGGTGCTGTGGTGCAGTGGTGCCAGCAGCACAGCCTGACAAAGGCTGCCCAGTGCAGGTTCAGCTATGAGAATACATGTGGGTAATGTTATATGTGCACACAATCCTATAGATTTTACTATAAGAGACTACCTCAATACAAAATTACTCAGCCACTGAAGACCTATTTTTTTTAATGTTTTTTTTTTACTGCTTAGATAGGATATGCATGCTGCAGGCAATATTCAAAGAGGGAAATACACCTGAAAGCTTATGAAGCCTTAATCTTTTTATTTCCTATTGAGTTTTACTGAACACAAAACTCTAAGAGTAAATGACAGAACTGAGTTTGCACAACTCCTTCTTGGGGATTTCATTAGAGAATCTGAAAGTGTTAAGTAAAAAATCTCATGAACACAAGAACTGCCTGTGCTCTCCCTAATGCTCAAAGCCGGGAGCTGAAAGCCAGTATTAATGCACCCATCCATCACTGAAGTCAAGTGGGCCATTTGCATCTATCATTATGCCCCACAAATAGGCACAGAATTAAGAGATGCCTAATTATCAAACAGACAACAATATGTCAATTGTTCTGCTATTCTGCATGTTATCAAGTACATTATTAAACCAGTTTCTATCAACCAGCAGTGAGTCTGCTTCAGTAAAGTTACACCGAAATTCTGTTAATTGGTTTGGTGACCTGATGTGTCCAGAAGCAGAACTAGACATCTAGCTATAAATCTAGCTATTTATTAGGAATAGTAATTAAGGTTACTCTAGATAAATTAACTGACAGCACCTTAGTTGCAATGAATTACAGAATTAGTTTAATCGGTTCAACAAAAGACATGAGTAAAATGGAACAATTTCAGATCTTAAAAAAACTTCTAATCCAGCACAGACAAATGTAAAGCCATCCCTTAGGAAACCTAAATGCTAAATTCAGCCTCTGTGTGTGTTCTAGCTCCAGTCTCCGTGCCACCCCTGTAGCTTGCATAGATACATATATTGATAAAGACATGATATAACAGCACAATTACAAGTACACATGATAGTTAATTCACAAAGCACAAGCACCAAAACACCGTATTGCACCATGGCATTTTTTTTTTGTTCTTTAAAATGCTAACAAAACAAGACTTACCATTGGTTTCCCATAAAATGGAAAGCCTTGTAGTTGTCTCAAAGCATTGGTAGACGAGCCAAGTTCTTTAAATATAACAAAAGCCTGCCCTCTCATCTTCATGGTCTTTAACGCCACAATGTCCACCACATGACCAAACTGTGAGAATAAGGCATACAGGGACCTCTTCAGTTCTGTTGAGAGTACAACAAAACAGGTTATAGCTGGTTACATGCAGATGTCCACTTCTGCAGACCTTCAGGACCAGTGGCTGCTGCCAGCTCTAGCTCACACAGTGAAGCTGTACATGAGTGTATGATGTACAAAAAGCCAAAGACTGATTGGAAAATCCATACTCTAAAGAGATAGGACTTCAAGCAAGAACACAGCAAAATAGCAACTACTTAAAGGCTAATTAAATTTGGAAATTTTGTTTGTAACTGTTTAATCAATTCTCTCACGCACATGAATTATTTTTTTCATATTCTGGATCTGAATATCTTTTTGTATGATCACACTGTATCTCACAGCTGTAGTGGATTTATTTTCATTATTTAAAAAAAAACACCTTGCTACAGGCCAAATTAAACCTTATCCAACCAAGCTAAATAAATCCTCTGTATTGTGTAATCGTTCTAACTCACAAATCTTACATTTGAAGATTTTCAGCTACATAATAGCACTGCCTCTTGTTTATTGCTGTTGAAACTCTGTAACACCAACCCAGTGGCACCTTCTCAGCTGTGCTTGACCAACCACAGAACTATTTTTTTTAACAAAAGCTCTCATCAAAACACATTCCTTGAAAATAACTTCAAAAACTGTGTATAAAATAAAATAAAAATGACACTTGTAAGCTTTACAGGGAATCTGTAAACCTACATTTAAAAATTACAACCACACAGTTTCATAACGGAGACGTACTAGTTTATAGGACACTTTACATGCCACAAAGCCTCAAATTAAATTTATTCAGTAGAACCACCTTAACAAGTTAGGGAATCATTTCTCAAAACCGTTTCCACTTTCAGATCTCTCCCTGAAGCACTCTGAAGAAACATTTAGGTAATGCTAGTCTGATCCAGCCACTCAGTCCACAAGCAATAACAAATACATTACCTTGATCACTTTAAATTACAAGCTAAATATGAGCATTAAGTGGATGGTTCCATACAGACATTGAATAAACAGCCAGATAAGAACAAGAAATTTTTTTTTTTTGGTAGCACACTGTGTAGAGCTAAAAGCCCTTAGGGTGAAGTAATTTCTCTCTAGAGAAGGCTGCAGTTAAGGGCAAGGAAACATCTCTAAGAGGATGATGCAAAGCAGGCTTGCTCATGTCATGTTCACTGCTTCCACATGGTGCTAAAACAAATGAGGAGCACACACAGATGCTCCCACATTCCAGTGAGCAGGGGCTGCTGCCCACCAAAACATATGCCAATATGCCTCTTAGCATCCATCAGATATTCTGATTACTGCTGTGATTGCAGTTATCCACTGACCAGCAAACCTAACCTAGGCAACCATGGAATCATTGAACCATTTGGGTTGGAAGGGACCTTAAAGACCACCTAGCTCCAGAGAAGCAATCAGAAGCTTCCTTAGAAATACCAGCCCTGGTTTGCAAAGAGTTGAACATTGTGCTACGTTTGTCGGCAGCAGCTTCTGCTTCCTTACAAGCTGCAGGTCAAGGCAGGTGATTCCACTCTGGTGAGACCCCACCTGGAGTACTGCATCCAGCTCTGGAGCCCTCAGCACACAAAGGACATAGAGCTGTTAGAACGGGTCCAGAAGAAGCTATGAAGATGATTGTAGGACTGGAGCACCTCTCCTATGACGACAGGCTGAGATACTTGGGGGTGTTCGGCCTGGAGAAGAGAAGGGTCCAGGGAGACCTTAGAGCCCCTTCCAGTCCCTAAAGGAGGGGCCTGCAGGGAGTGTAAAGATGGCACACGGGGTAGTGATTTTAAACTGAAACAAGGCAGATTTAAATTAGCTATCAGGAAGAAATTCTTTCCTGTGAAGATGGTGAGGCGATTGCCCAGGTTGTCCACAGAAGCTGTGGATGTCCCACCCCTGGAGGTGTTCAAGGCCATGTTGGACAGGGGTTTGAGCAACCTGGTCTATACCCCTTCCAACCATCCCATTCTATGATTTTATGACAAGCAACCAGCTGCTAGGAGTCTGCTGCAGAATCACCATCCATGCGACACCTAGAAGCCCCAGCACCACCAAAAACGCCAACCCGCCGATACCAATACCTTCTTTCTTAATCTTGTCGTTGATGTTGTTGATGTAGATGGTGTGGTTAGGCCTGATGTCCATCCTCAGCGGCGGCTGGAGACCTGCCTGCAGGCAGAGAACAGGCAGGGAGCCCTTAGGGGCGGCTGGGACACGTGAGGAACCGACAGAGCCGGCAACAACCCGGATCCTGCCGCAGGACCTGGAAGGGGGGACCCCGGGGCTCCTCCCCACGGTGGGACCTGGGACAGGCCCCGAGGGCCTGCTCACCCTCCCACCACACTCCTACCCTCCCCAGGCGGGCGAGCCCGTAGGACGACGAAACGGACGCTCCAGAGAGGAAGCCCCACGGCTGTCCGCCATCCCACAGCAACCCGCCATCCCCCCTCCTCCTCCTCCCGCCACCCGAGCCCTACACCGACACCCAGCTCACCTCGCTTCCTCCCGCCGATATGGCGGCCGGCTCCTTCCGCCCAGCAGGAGACGCAGCGCAGGCAGCAGAGCCACTCCCGGAGCGATCGATGGACCGAGCGCCGATTGGTCGAGCGGTGCTTGCGCAATGGCAGCGGCTACCGCCGTGTTGGTTGGGTGCCTGGGGGCGCGGTGCTGCTGGCGACCTGTGCTCCCACCCCGCGGGCAGCGAGGTACAAGGGGAACGGGGTCATAAAGCCCCTCGACAAGCAGCTCAATTTAAATAAAGCGGGTTAGTCAACTGTGTGGGTTATTAGAGGCTGAGGGGGTTGTTCAGCCTGGAGAAGACAAGGCTTTAGGGAAACCTTAGAGCCACTTCCAGTCCCTAAAGGGGCCTATAGGAGAGATGGGAAGGGACTCTTGATGAGGGGGTGGAGCGATGTGACAAGGGGTAATGATTTTAAACTGAAAGAGGGGAGATTCATGTTAGATGCTGATGCCGTGAAAGACAAAATCAGGACTCAATAGTCGGGATGAGGATTAAGCAAGTGTCCTTTATTGCAGCGCTGGATGCATAGGGGATTGCCCATCCAAATGTGTGTGCCAGACAGGGTCAGTTTAACAACATATATGCACACAAGGCATACATATTCATGCAAGGAGACTTTAACATATTCATTAGTTTCTAGTAATTCATTACCTTATGCTTACATCCCTCTTGGAGCCCCCTATTTCTTAGAGATAACATTGTGCTGGCCTGATTGCTACCTACATGGGTGCCTTCCTGTCTTGTTACTTATATTAGCTCTGTAGGGGATAAGCCCCTGTTTGTGGTCAGCCAAGTTATATTTGCTAACTCAGGTAAGCAAACCTTCAAGGCATACTTAACTTTATTCTTTAATTCAATGTCAAGAAGGAATTCTTTGCTGTGAGGGTGGTGAGACACTGGAACAG
>BJBW01001841.1:219033-282267 GCA_004320125.1 Scolopax mira | reverse complement strand
GCTGTTTTTGTGTAAGCTTTTGTTGTTGGACTCTGAGGGCATACCTAGAATTTTCGACATGTATCTTTAGGAGCAGAGAAATACCCCACAGGCTTGAGCATAAAATGAATGTGGTGGTTCTTTTTGAGGTGATACCAGTGGCACCGCTTCAGGTGTTAAATAGTGGGACACCTGCAGCGGATGTCTATGTGCACAATTTTGCAGGAGCAGGTTTTGAAACTTGAGCTTTTGAACGTGATCTTACTGGGGCTTAGTGTTAAAAGCCTTGTTTTTCTTGCCTGAGCCTCATTCCCTTGCAGCTGTAAGGCTCTAGCTTGTATAAACAGCTATCCCTGAATGCTATCTGTTGTCTGACTTAAGGTTTGAGCTTCTTTTCCCCAATTCCCAGGCTGACGAAGGTTGGAGGATGGTGAAGGTGTGTGGCAGAACCACCAGGATGAGACAAACATCCTTTCTTCCTTGGCAATGTTAGTGGGTCGAGGCTGTTAGAAGGAGCACCACCATGATCCAAACTCTTGGGAAGGTGGTTGCAAAGAGGGAGAAGTGGGTGAGAGATCCTCAGACTGAAAAGCCTCAGATTCCCAGGAGAGAAAAGTAGAAAAAGCATCAGTGCCCCGTGAAGGGTGCGAAGAGTGAAGTGGCATAGAGATCATTGGGTAGGAAGCTGTGTGATGTGTGCTTAAAGAAAAGACAGGGCAGGTGAGAAATGTATAGAATATCTGCTGTATCTCTGGTTCTTATGGCTTACTTTGCACTGAGTTTTTTCTTTTTTAACTTTTTCCTTTCTCCCACTCTTTCATCCTGTAATATTACCAGGGATGTTATACTTCCGCTTTTCTCTCCCAGATGTTTTCCGAGTTCTTTGCAAATCTTAAGTTTGTTATTTTTCCTACTGCTCCAACAGCAAAGAAAAATCGACCTCTTTTCTCTTAGCGTAGATTTAATTGTAAATATTTTCTCGCAGTGTAGCGATGACAAGCAATCCAATATCATGATAATCGAACCCCCCTAGATGGCAGAGATTGTTGCCTGTTCAGAGTAAATGTCAAACATTGCAGAACTTGAGTGGCAAGGATATGTTGGTGGAGATGTAAAAAACCCCCAGAACCTCACTTTGACAGATAGTATATGCTGAGCCAGTATTGTTAACGAGGTCTGTATTTCTGAAAGCAGCCTTTAACTGGGAAGGTAGAACTCGTGTGCACTTTAAACACCTGGTGTGGGTGGAGGTACGGCTTCTGCCCAGGTGGTGACCTCTCTTCTACACACAAGGCTTGTGCAAGAGAATAAGCAGTGCAAGACATTGCCTTGGCACAAAGGTACATCTTGGCTTCTGCTGATTCTCGGCCTACCTGATTTGACCCGCTCCACTCAAGGGGTGGCACCGTTTGCCGCAAGAGGACTGTTTGGTCTGAGGGTGCCTAAGCACAAACACCAGGCAAGTGGTGAACTTGGTATTTGCACGGGTGAAAATGGACAGCCATCATCTGCTGGGAGGTGCAGCTGGTGTGACTTGAGCCATGGCACTGCTTTCCTGTTGGAACGGTGTACAAGTCGGGGTGCTGTGCAGTTTAAAGCCAACAGCAAGTGTTACGAAGTGCTAGTGGGGAGGCACTGGCAGGGCCAGGGTCCTCAGCACCTTTGCAGAGCCAGCAGGGCTAAATGTTCCCTTGCACTCCTGTGTCTGCTTCAGCACCTGAGCTGCATCCACTGCCAAGAGCTGTCCCAGCATCTCCCTGCCCCAAACACATCCCCAGTGTGCGCAGGCACAGACATACCTGGAAGCCAGCTGGGGAAACTGATCCAAATGGAACCAGCTCAGCAAACACAGCCCAAATACTTAGTTGTGGGGGTTTTTTTTTGCTGAGATTAGCTTCCCAATTCTGGTTTGCTGTGTGGCCTCCTGGTTGTTTGTGCTGGTCTCAATGTGGGGTGAGCAGTTGGACAGGGTCAGACTGTGCAGTCAGGATCAATATGGCCTTATACTGCCCTCAAGATGCTCACGAAGCTAGACTTTAGATTTGCTAAAATGTGGTTTCCTGTTTTTTAGTGAAGCGTTCATTTTCTGCTTTAATATTTAGGGAAGAGTGCTAGTGGCCCTAGGCTAGCCAGCAATATTCATTGCAGCTCTAAGTTTACAGGTTTATTATTTATGTTACCATAGAGGGTAACACTGCACAAAATAAACTTTAAAAGTTCATAAGCTAAAACACATGGAATTAAACAGCAAGACGAACAATTTATTTTAATGTAGTAGGGGTTATGTGTTGATAGTGGACTGGGTAGCATAAGAAGATGGTGTGGAGAACTGCCTCTTTGAGACAGTCATTCTAGTGTCTAGAGGAGCTTGACAAATATATTTATACATTTAGGTACATATACACACAGAGAGAAAGATCTGGTATATTAATGGTGGATCTCTTCCAGTTATCACTCAGCCACCCCAGGGAAACTGGGGCACTTGCCCTCTTATTTCACAATTTATTTTTTTTTTCTTTTAGGAGGGAAATGACACCATACCCAAGAAAACAACAAAACCAAAAAACTGGGCAGTGAACCTAGAATGTGTTAGATCAATGCAGACACCATGAAAAATAACCAAGACATGCCTTTGTGGCTTTTGATGTAGCCACGGCTGTTGCTGAAGCTAACAGATGCAAAAGCGAACTGCCAGATATCCAGCGTGTGTGCCAATGCTGACAAACCTGCCAGATGCCTGGCAGCTGCTCTTGCCCCAACTCCAGTGGCTCCCTTGTACATAGATTGCCTTTTGGAAAAAAAAAGTGTTTCTCTGAGCTATCTCATGAAAACATCTTCCCATAAATATGGTAAATATTTTTCTTAAAGTCAATCTACTGAACTCATGTTAGAAGGAAGAATAACGCTGAAGCTTTGATAGTCTTTATCCAGTACAAGTCAAGTTTTTTTGGGTGTAGCTTAGTTGCAGAAATTGGATGGTCTGCAATTCATAATGTAAATGGTCATTCTGTCCCCTGCAGCAAGGGTTGTTATATGTAAGCCAACTGGGCAGGTTGGAGAGAAAAAGCTATTTGGATTTTTATAAACAAAGCTTTTGCTGTTCCAGGCTATGATGCTGAAAGGAAATCAATGTTTTTCCACCAAATGTGGCTTTATCTGGCCAGAATAAACAGTTACGACAGGATATTGGTGCTAAATTTATTAATAGTCTTCTCTAGCTTTGACATTCTGGGAAAAATTACCTGAGATAGACAGAAAAAGTTAAATTCACCTCAGTTTTTTTTCCCCCTATACTTCCTGTTTAAGCTTCAGTTAGATATATGACAGTTTAAACAGCTGACCTGAAATATAGTACGAAAGAATAATTGAAAAAAATATGTAGAAATAAGTTAAGGCCAAGGTAAAAATATTCTCCAAAGAGGAGTATATAACGTGATCCTACAAGGAACAGAAACTCTAAACCAACCATTAACTTGGTGCTGATATTTTAACAATTTTATGATGCAGCTTGTGGTGTTAATTTTTAGAAATACTGTTCTTTTCTGTTCAGATTGTAGAGTAGGTAGGTTGACTTGTAGCTTTCAGCATATGTGAGCTTTACTTCCAGGTTCTTTAAGGTCAGATTTAATTTTCTCCATTGCTAAATTAATGATGCTCTGATCTCCAAATGATGTTCCGAGATGTTCCTCGAAGGGTGGGAATAGCCACGGTTTGTGTCTGGAAATCTTTTATTGAGTGTTTGGTGCTCAGAGTAGGTGTGGGCATGAGTGGTTTTTGCTGTGTGTTATGCCCCAAACCGTCCTGAATCGGTCACTTCCTTCTGTGGGCTTACCATCAGCATGCTCACAAGATGAGATCAGACAGCTTTATTTGCTGTCTGAAGTATTTTATCACCTTGCATCTTTCTTGCTTGTAAATTTTGATTTGAATGTATGCACCAATGGCACAACTGAATTCTTGTGGCCAAACACCCAACAGTAAGTAGCCTGCTGAGCTCTGAGAGTGTACAAAAGGCTCATCATACAGGTCATAAATCTCCATCCTTGTGTAGGGTTGGTGCAGTTCATGAGTAAGTGCATCAGTTTTGGTGCAGCAGCAATGCTACATGTTAATTTACAGTCAGAAAACAGAAAATGAACACACCTTTCCCCTTGCTTCACATGTGAATTCTGCTCTGCTTAGTCCACCACAAACCTATTCCTTCCCCCCCCCCCCGCTTGCTTGTTTTCCACTTTGTGCTTAGCCAGACTAAATTACACTGCAGTTCCTAGTGTTTTTGAAGCACCTTTGCTTACTTTAGGAGGTATGGAGAGGAATGCTTTGAAAAATGAGTTGTTGTTATTATATTAATCCCTTTTAGGTAAAGGTAACAGTAACACTCTAGTTGCTCTGTGTTTTAAATATTCTATCAAAATCACCTTTAACCCTAGTTACTAAACATGCTGAAAATGAAAGAGCTCATTCAGGGCTGAGGTCCTGCCAAGCTGTGGCCATGTGTGTTTCCCAGGACCTTATTTACGAATGAATTCTACCTTCCCAGACTTGTAAGAGATTCAAGAATATGAAATTTTCAGAAAGGATAAAAAGAATCACTTATTTGCTTGCCCTATGAAGAACTGTTTAGCAAGATCACGGTGAGGTGTTTTGCATGTTGAATGAAGACTGAAAAAGAGCTTATTTACCCCTAAAGGGAAGTATGTTGCTAAACTGGAAAAAACATAACTCTGCTGCCCTGGAGTCAAAGGCCTTGGCAAGTCCACTGACTTGCTTAAGAAAAGATATAAGGCAGGATTTGGTCTTGAGTAGCCCAGTCCCTCATGCCTACCTCAATTTATACAGTGATTCTTTTACTATGAAAGACTCTTTTAAAATTAATCTTCTGAATTGCTAATCCTGTTACTTTTTTGAATACTTGTAAGTGAATCATAGGGGAAGAAATCAGATAAGACATGAGTGAAGTTGGTACTTAAGCGATATGCAGTTATCTGTTATTTGTCCTGTTGTACATAAGGGTGTACAGAGGTAACGGGCCTGTACCTTGACATGTGGTTGTGCTGGTAGATGCTGAGGCAAGGTGGAGAAGAAGATTACTAGGCTAATTACTGCTGGCATATAGCACTAATGGATGGACTCTGGGTTTCCCCTCTTGGTTTTGCTTAGCTTTATAGCTGTGTTAACATGCCCCTTCCTATTGTGAAAGGGCTGGTAGGAGCCTGGAGTTAGGAGCTACCCCCAAATGGTAGACTTAAACCCTTCTAGTTGTCTACACAGTACCCTGTCTCTCTCCCCTGCCTTTCCGCTGTTGCCATCCTGCCCTCAGGTGGAAAGCTTCATCCCACCACATGTTCTAGCAGAAGCAATCTAGAAACTACCTGTGGAAGCTTTTATCCTGCCTCCATACTGATGCAGCATGAGGGAATGGCAATTAAGTACCTTGGCTTCCATCTACCTCCTAGCAATAGGAGTGGCCTCTGCAATAGCTTTCTTACGGAGGCTGCCTGCCATGGCAGTGAGGTGAAGCACGGAAGAATGACAATGAAAGGCAAAGGGCACTTATCAGCACAAGATGCCTCTGTCCTTGGGGCAGATAAAGAATTGGTTTTGCTGGTACACTTCACAAGATGCTTCCCCTGAATTCTGGAAAGTAAGTAACAAATTGGATGTTCTAGTCTGTGCATTGAGACCAATGGTAGGGTTAGGAAGGTTTAGGTCAGCAGCAAGGATATGGAGGGTAAGGCATGTTCTCTCAATCAAAAGAAAAGCAAGGACAAGTGTGGGAGGTGATACTATTCACCTAAACATGCTATCCCAGGTACCTGTGTAAAAACAGGTTCAGAAATTTGTGTACCTGAAGGAAGTGGAGAAACTCTGCTGCCTAAGAAATGAAACACCCCCCTCCACAGGCTGCTTGAAATATCCATTTATGTGGACGTCATCCTAGAGGAAGGTTTCCAGGACAAAGTGACTTATGGACTAAGTTGTTTGGGAAGACCTTGACTTGCTGTGGCAAGTGACTTGTGGAGGGAACTGTGTGAGGGATACAGCTGTTATTATGCTCTCCATCCTTCTATAGGGCTGTGATGCTTAGGGAAGTGAATGCATGTGGGAACCATCCCAAAGGGTCTTGTACGATTTTCTTCTACAAGTGTTGGCTCACTGCTGTCAACCTTGACATACACCTCTGACAGTCTTGGATGCTGTGGGTATTGTAGTATGTTGGCCCGCAAGGGAGCGGAAGGCCATTTTGATCTGTGGGGTGGTGAGGGGAGAGAGGGACCTGGGCATGAATAGATGTGGAGAGTATGGGGGAGCCCTGTATGGTGACCTCGTCCCCCCAGGGAAATGCAGCTCTTGTCTGGGCTGTCTGTCTTTGCAGACACAATGCAGTAGCTTGCACTCCAACAGGGATTTATTCCCTGGAGGAAGCTATTTAACAGTGAATTGGCCCGGTAATTTTTAGTGATGACCTTGTGTTAATTACAAGTTGCTATATTAGTAAATCCCTTCTGAAGACCAGCTGTTGTCTTGGCTTTAACTCCCAGACTCAAAATCAACTGCTTGTTTACAAAGTCCCAGGGCAATTAAAACTTTTTTTCCCTCCCTTTTATTGTTTTCATTCAGCTTGGCACAGCCAGGTGATGAACCCTTTTTCCCTCTCTTTTCAGTATGTCTTCCTGTCTAGATACCATGTCTGATAGACTTCTCCTTGCTAAGTCCTGGGTGTTTGCTTGCCTTGGTGTGGGATGTTGGCACCCCCATCCTGGACCAGCTTGCTGATGAGAGGTATTGTATAAAATGGAAGCTGGCAGTCCCTCCACTAAGGATCTTGGGTTTAGTGAGGTCTTTGTGGTTGCCCTCCTCATGGAGGGGGGAGCTCCCATGCAAGTGTGATACAGCTGGAAAACTCTGAGCATACACCCTGCCTTCTTTCTCTTGATGGTCAGGCTTGTGTTTTCAGACAAATAATAAAAAAGCAAGGATTTTTTTGTTTTAAATTCTCTTGAGCACAGACACCTTAATGTTGTGGGATGTATTGTATACATAAGAGTAAGTGCATTTACATTTCATTGGTGCCAGTCTGTAGCCAAGCCCTGGGTATGAATATGTAGCATGTGACTGTGAGTGATATTGGTTATATGTGTACACAGGCTCTTTATAGAGGATGCTTTCTCTCCTGTGGGAGCATTAACTTTGACCAGGGGTTTGGTTTTTCATGTTTTTTGTGTGTTTGTTTTTTCTCTCCAGAGTACAGCAGCAGTTTTCTGAAGTTGCATCTACATTTTGTACCAATGTATACCCAACCAACAACATGATTCTATAAGCTTGTAGTCAGTTAATTGTAGCTGTTTCACTGAAGAGTTCAGGTTCATTTAAAACCCATAGGCCTGTCAATATTTAGGAAGTCTTGCTATCAGCACGGCTTGAACGCAGATGCTCCCTGGCCATGTTCCTGTTGGATGTCACCCTCCTGCTGTTGGCCACTGATGTGTGAGCTTGGTGTGGCAACTGCTTTCTCTCAAGGAAGAGGATTTTGTGGGCTCAATGAAAGGATGTGTGTATGTAGAATCAGTGCTAAACGTGTTACTGTGCAGATTTAGGGGTTGTTTACTGCTGTGTCAGAAATAGTCAAAGTAGACCAAATGCAGAAAGTGAGTAGGGGAAGGGGTATGACAGTCCCTCAAGAAGAGTGGCAAGAAGGTTGGGCTAGTATTCCCCTCTTTTGTCTATTAAGTTGAAAGGCAGAGTTTTGTATTCAAACAAAAACGTATGGCTCTTAGCAAAGGTCGGCAATTGAGTAAGATCCGAGGGGATAGTATTAGGAGTAGGAGAGGAACGTTTTGCAGGGAGGAAGATACACCCGGAGTCAGGAGTCTAAAGCATGCACCTTCTCCTGCCCTTTGTTAGCCTGTCATGTTTGGGAAGAGTTAGTGTAGCTTCAGATCAGGTGTAAAGGAGCAGATGTGAATATGTTTTCTAGTATACATTTGTGATGGCTGGAGGGGTTAGAGCTCCTGGCCAGCATCCTCAATACTTTTGGGGGCAGTGGGTCTTGAGTTAATGATGTAAAAATTATTCTTTGTAATTTAAGCAAGAAAACTTCTCCCAAGGAGATTATAGATACATACACATAGATATTGTTAATATAAGAACATATATTAAATACAAAGTATAAAAATGTAATTGAAATAAATCCCCCCCATCTCAGAGGTGGATAACTTGCTCAAACTTAATGAGGTCTCCTGACTTCCCAGGAACTTTGCTGGGAACTCACAGCCTCCTGCTGCTCCTCTGCTGCGCTCTTCCTACCAGGTCTCTAGTGAGCAGTCCTGGTACCAAAGGCGAGCTTTGGGGTCAGCTGAGGCACCACGGAGGGAGCGTGTACTGACTTAGTCTCTGATCTCTCCTTGATACATGTGCTTCCAACTTGGGCAAAATCAGTTTTACTCTTTTAAAAAAAACAAACAAACAAAACAACAAAGTGCAGAGAAATTAATCCTGAGAGCATTTTCAAAGGGCTTATTGTTCTTTCGTTAGCTTATTACGATAAATACTTTCTAATCAGTAGGATGTTACTGGAGGAAAGAATGAAGAAGTGCTGGAGAGTGATATTAATGGGGCTGTGTCTCTAACCTTTCTATATTCAATATATGTGTACTTTCACTGGCATGTTCCCTTTCTTAGGGAGTAGGATGGTGACATTTCATAGTTCATTCCGTCTCCCATTGTTTTTGCAGAGAAAAAAGAATCCTCTTTGTCACTATAGTTTACACTTCTGCTCAGAGCAGCTGAAATAATTCACGTCACCACTGCAGTGTATCACCTTGTTACAGGGCATATCTGCAGGGCCAGAACAAGGTTTTTCCACTGCCCCAGGCAGGTACAGAATTGCTGCCTAGATAAGAAAGGGAACGACCAGGATTGCTGCTGGCAGTCTGAACTGCTCCTCTGCGCTGGCTTGCTGCCCTCTGGTAGAGGTGGCAAGAAGGTGGCATGTGGCCAAATTTTAGCTGCTCCCAGCGGTTTGAATGAAGATGCTAATCTGTGACCTGTGATGGTGGAAGGTGAACATGCTCCCCTTTCTGCTGTGTCTGCTCCCAATCAACTGTGTTGGGTGGCAAAGGTAACTCGAGGCAGGGAATCCTACCAGTGTAGATGAAGTTGACTTTGAATTGGGGTGGTGGAAGTAAGGCCTTATTCTTTGCTTCTCTTCTGCAACAGGGGTGCACTCCAGCACATAACTGGTAATGGACCTTAACCCCAGTAAGGCTACTGCCACCTGCCAGCCTCATGTCTGCCACCGGGTTAGATGTGTCTGTGACAAGGGTCCATTGTAGCCTGCTTGGAGAAAAGATTCACCTGGGGAAAGCAAAGAGAGGGATGAATTCTACTGCCTAAATCCAGTGTATGGACCAAATTGGTGCTATGTCAGTGCTTTGTAAGCCTAGGATATTGTCAAGGCCCATTCCATAGTGGTTACTGCAAACATTCAGCAAAGTGCATCATAATGTCAAATCATTCACCCAGGAAATCAGGATATGCTTTTATTGACAGGGCAGGATAATTCAGTTTGGTTTCTGTGAATTTAATGTAGTAGAATCAAAGAATAGTTTGCTTTGGAAGGGACCTCCTAAAGGTCGCTTAGTGCAACTGCCCCAGGGACATCTTTCAACCAGATCAAGTTTGTTTGGTTTTCTTTTAGTTGGTTGAACTACCACGGAAGAGGCAAAGGTGGGTTTCATTTCCTTACTTCAGAGCTAGTAGATGTCTAAAACTACTTGAAGAAAAAGGCTATAGAATTTATGATAGGCTGAGGAAAGAAATTATGAATTTTTTATTAATCACATATTTTGAAAGAGCTAAGCTCTTACAGTTGAAGTTTGCTCTTAAAAAATGAAATATCAACCAAAGGCAGATACCTGGTTTGGGGGATTTCTGCCTAAATAATAAGAATTTACAAAGTTGTTAATTGGTAGAGCTTTATAATGCCAAGCCTTGGATGATCTTAATTATAAGCTGTCCTGCCTACAAAGTGTGTGAAGTGTTTCTGTGACAGGGTGACATGCAGATACATATTCATCTCCCTCTTTATTTTAATAGTAGTCTGTTCTTCCAAAAGCGTTCACCCCTAAGGCCACTTGAAGGTAGAATTATTTCACCTGGGACTCCATAGGGAGGTAGCAAAACACTAAGGTTTGAACAGTAATAATAGTTTGTTCACATTCAGTAGGAGGAAGCCTTCCTCTGGTGTAATCCACATGCCAATGCAACAGTGTACTGGGACCATAAAAGCCCTGCAATCAGGTGGATTTCCACAGCAGTAGTGCTGCATTAGCACTGTCATAGTAGCCCTGTGTTGCTCCCTGAAAGTCTTGGCTGAACTGCTGTCCTCGTTAACACGTACTGCTGTGAGTTTTGGGGCTGTTCCACATTGCAGAGAGAGTCCAGGTCAGAAGCTGCTGTATTTTAAATCTGACCTCTGGTGTCTCCCACAAAAGGGGTAACCCTCTCCTTGGACTGTACCCATCCTAAGTCTAGCTGCTCTATGGCCATTGGTGGGGTTGCTCAAGGTGTACACCTGTCTATAACAGAATGTAACTGCATTGTTGTTATGAGAACCCTCTAGAGTTTTATTCAAGAATGATTTGTTCAACCTGTGTAGAGATTTAATTTTGCTTGGAAGATAGTACTGTAGAAAGCAGTAGGATCAGAGCTGTAAGTATATTGCAATCACGTATGATATAAGTGAAGATTTAAGGGAATTGTAAAACATGGGGAAAAGATTTCTCCTGGGTCCTTGTTTGTTAGCCTCAAATGTTTGGTGTGCTATCACCAGGTTGAGGATTTGGATTATAATAGTTCATATTGCTCATTTCACCTATTTAGAAATCATGAAGTTGTACTATAAAATGTGTTAGTTTGGCATGGGGGTGTCTTTGGCCTCTTCATAACTTTGATTTTTCTAGTGGTTTTTTGTCTTGTTTTTTTTTTTTTTTCTGGAAGTCTTAAATAAACAGATTAATGTTGTCTATGTCTTAAATAAAAGCTGAGATTCTCAAATGATAATAAAAATACAGGAGCTGGGACTTTGATAGGAATGAAGTACCATTTTCAGGCTCATTTGAAAAAAAGCTGGCCACTGTATCAGGCTGGACACTGGTGCACTCAGCTTTGAGAAAGACATTGAAAACTAGAAATCTGTCAGGTAATGCTTATGCAAATAGATTTTAACAAAAGGCAGTTGCAGTTAATTTCCTTTGAAAATGAAAGTTTATTTATTGACTTGAAACTTCTTTTTTTAGGTGACTTAACCATTTAATCCAAACTTTCTGCCAAATTTATTACAGCAGCACTGTTTAGACTCCCCTTTGTTGTCAATTTAACATCTGACAAATACTTGCAGAACAGAGTGTTGCTTCAAAGCTGGTATTGTTTCAAGGTTAGACAAAGTGACAAAGTGGCTTCAAATTGAAACCATGAGTTACTGAACCATGCTTAAAGTCTGTTAGCTGAGCAGTAAATGCTAAATTTTTAATTTAGCACAGACTTCCATATTTGACACTTAATGCTCAAGTCCCTAGTTTCTGCACTTAGCACAGCAAATTTCTCAATCATCCTACCTCCAAGTTGGAATTCATGGGTGTTACAACAAGGAAAGCTTGTAATGATTCTGTGTAAGCTTTCCTGTTGGATGGGCTTCTTTTTTTAGTTACATTAATCAAGTATTGTAAAATTAATGAATTCTGATTTTGCATAAGAGATCTAGAGAAACTTTGTACCATTCCTAAACTTAAACAGCTCAAGGCAGTGTTAAGAGACTGTAGAAGCTTCTAAATGATGGTGAAATACTGGAAAAGCAAACCATACCCAAAGACTTATTCCCGGTTGCCCATTCTTAGGAGCCCAATTTATGTTTGCTAGTGGATTTAACTGGAGCAGCTGAAGCCATTATCCCTTCCAATTGGCTGTCTCTCTGCCATTGAGATTACTGTGCTTGGTGGAATGAGACTTGCCTCCCATCTTCAACAGCTTACATCTCTACACGTTAACCTCTGCTGCATTTGGCAATAGTTTGTGACATCAATTTCTTGTTTCCCAAAACAGACTGGGGAAAATGAGAAGCAGAATGTAAAATAAAATACTCTGTGTCCCTAAAATGAGGTGAACAATGATATCACCTGTAAACTCTTGCCCGGTGATTCCCTCTTATTCTTGCAACTGGAATGGAGATGGATGGAATCTAGTTTAGATCTAGTAGGACTCTTTATGGAATAACATTTTATTCACCCTCATTAAAGAATTGTTCTCTTGAGGAGCAGACTTTAAACCTCAATTCCCATAGCTGCATAACATCTCTTACAGATAAAATATAATCATGAGATTTCTGTGAGGCTTTATTTAATCTTATTTCCCACAGTCAAGGTGACAATGGGGGCAACTGAGCAGATGTTGTCAAGGAAAGTGGCATCAAAACAATTTTGACAGCTTCGTTTTAATGAGTATCACATTGATACTGACAAAAGTAAAATTGGAACATTAGCATAGTTCCTTGAAGAGTTCAGGAAATCATTGAAACTAAATGGCGTGACAAAGTATAAGTGACAATTAGGCTTTGCATCAAAAGTGCTTGCTGTTTGGTAGGTCAAATGACTGCCACGCTTCCTAATGCCATGTAAAATGTAACAGTGGTATATCTGTAACGCAGAGACCTTTGGCCAATTCACTGTTGACGTCTGAATCGTTTTTTCCTCCTGCTTCTCAGACTGCATTTAGAATGTGGGACCCATGATATACAAAAGTCTTTATTTTAGAGATAATTGCCCTCTTGACGCTCATCAAAGGTTTAGTGTCCAATGGTAAATGCCTCAAGTGAAGAGGCCTTTATTTGGTCAAGTTTTTTTTTGTTTAAAAAAAAGAAACAAACAGAAAAACCTCCTTGTGTCTTGGAACTTTATATCTTCTACTAGTTGTTTTAAAAACTCAGATTATGTCTTCAGTTGTAATTATGGGTCATCTTGACTTGGAATCGGATCATATTTGCAGATACTAAAATAAAATATGCAAGTAAAAAGCAGTGTGTTATCTGGCTTTTTATGTATTTTTACTTTTTTTTGGAGATTTTTTACAATTACATCTTTTAAAATTTTTTTAAAAATGCAAGTCTCTTTTCTGTTGTATGATGTCCTTGGATGACAATAAAAGCAGCAGCAATAGAGTTGTGTGAAATATACTGTCATCATAGACTTATACAAAATAAAAGCTAAAGGCTTTCCTGCACTACCCTTTTTTTTTGGATTTGGAATTTGTCACCATGACAGCTTAACTCATAGTTCTAATGTAGCTAAACATTTTTAGGCCACTGGTGTAGATGGGCAGTTTTCAAAGACCTGCAGCATTTTATTACTGATGCTTTCCTGTTGCTTAAGGTGGACGTTTAATGTGTAGATTTAATGTACGGATTCATTTTCTCATCCAACAATTGCTAAAGTAAGCTTTGAGTTGCCTTGGACTGAAGACATGACCTGCACCTAGCTGTCACCATTGCAGCTGTTGACTTGTCTTGAGGCATCTTCAGCCAAGGTCACTTTGTGTTCTCTCCATTAGTTTTTGGGTGCGTGGAGTATTATGAGGTTGGAGGTTAAGAGGTGGCTTCACTGTGCTCAGCTCTTCATTGCTGTTGCTGTTCTTTTAATTAGTCTTCATTGCTATCCATTCACTGAGGAAAAATGATAATCATAGGCTGCAGCTCTTGTTGCTTGCTTGCATCACCTAATTTGTGGCCTGAGAAAAGAATGAAAAAGAACAAGTGCAGCTGCAGAGATGCAGGGTCATTACTGGAAGAAGGCCAGTTGAGAACTGGCCCCCATCCTCCCTGCTGGTGCATGTAGGTAGCCTGGCAGGTGGCCCATGGAGCACCCTCTGGGAAATGCCCCTCTGCAGTAGCCAGCTGCTTCCCGTCCTTCCCCTTACTGCATCATGCAGTCCCTGTGTTGGGAATGCAAGCGTGGGATGCTCCGTGGGACACCATGACTCAGCCTGTGGTGGGTAGAGGCCAGAAAAGCTGCTGCTGCAGTGGGTGTGATGTCAGAGAGAGCTGGGCTTGAACTCCTGACATAGAGGGGCCCCTGGGAACCTGTGAGAGCAGCAATAGCATACAGCGCCTGGACACTTGAGTCAGGGGAGTCCCAGGAAAAAGCCAAATTTACTGCTTTTTCTTGTTATCTGGTCCTTTTCTGTAAAAGATGTTCTGGAAACTTGAAAAATATCTGCTTTTGTTGGCTTTGAAGAAGAAGCTGGAAGTGTGAGCATTAAATCTTTGCAAGAAAAATGAAAGAAAATCACTGTATCTTATTTTTTTAAATCTTAAGGTTTGGTTTTTTTTAAGTCCTTCTCAAAATAGCTGGCTAATGACTTTTGAATGGTAACCCTGGGTCCTTCTGAAAATACTCTCCTCTGGAAGTCAAACTTCAGATGATGCAATGACTGATTGCACAGTGTTAGACGGTGTAGAGCTATTCAAAAGCCCAGAAAATCATCTAGTTGTCTTTCACCCTGTATCTTTGTTCCTCTTGCACAGGCACAAAATCCTGTCCAGTCCTTGATGAGCTGGTAATGCTTGAGCTTTGCTGCAGTTCTGAACACTGCTTTGTTTTTTGGTGCTGATTTTGAACAACTTATGTGTGTCCTCACAGTTTGAGGGATGTGTGCTGACTCTAAATCTTTAGAGCATAAACCTAGGTAGTATTTTGATTTCAGGATGGACCTATCCTTGCTCTGCTAGTCAAATCTGCAAAAACTTTTTTTGACCTAAATAATTTATTTTATAAGGATGGCCTGCCCTTAACAATTCAATTATATTATCGTTTATATAAGGGTGGAAACACAGTATGTTGTGCTTTTCCTGTATCATCCTCTGTACCGAAGTGAAACAGTGTGAATGCTTCTGCTAAAGAATGAAACATTGCTAGGTGGCTCATCCAGGTCTATCCTCCCTGCCAAAACACAAGGATTTTGTACAAATATGCCACCCTTTTTCCTTCCAAATAGTAGCCAAATTCAGCTGTGCCAAAGAAAGGTCCTTTTTTTATGCAACCCACACACCATGGAAGTTGCAGTCATATTTTCCACTAACCACAGAGCTGTGAGTGATGGCACGTGTGTTTTAAATAAAACTGAAGGGAGAACTGATGTAATGCTCTCTGGGATATGTTTTTCTTTTTTTTTTTCTTCCTTTCCAGATCTCTCTCCCTCTGTTTCTTCCCCTCCTCCCCATTTGTTGGCTGCTATATGGATTTTTTTTTTGTTGTTGTTTTGTTTAAGTTTTTTCCTTTTTTTTTCTTGCTGCAAACCACAGTGAGGCAACTGTTGAAAAGGGCAGCTCTGACACCTTGAGTTTCAATATGGATGGATTTCTTTAAAATTGCAGGGTAGTGCAATGTACCAACTTGTATAATCTTAGCAAGTTGGTTTTTTTCTTCTCTAGAGGATATAAGTGAATTTAACGTGATACTCTGATAGGACAAATGAGCTATATGTGTGGTTTTTTTAGTGGCATATTGATCTGTAACTGTTTCTTCAGTTAGATCAGAAAATAGTTTTGAAAAAAAATGTATTTCAGTTTAATAAACTGCAGAGAGGCTCATTCTGGAATGACAAGTGAAACCTGTTATTCCTCTGCTACGTTTTCTACTGCTACTTCCAATGATTGAAATAGTTCAACTTCTACTTACAATGGCCTGTTTGGGAACATTTAGATCAAGGTTTTTACGTAGTTTCATGTGGAACTGCTTGGAATGGCTCTATTTATTTATTTTGTTTAAGGAAAAAATTCTAAGTACATTCTGTGCTTATTAAGGTTTGAATTCAGCTTCAAAAAAAAAAAAAAAGTTCAGCCAGGCTGCTTTGTTTCTGGGTATGTCTCTCGCTTGAAGTCCTGCTACTGTCACACTAGAATGGTGCCTCTGTTCTGCAGCCCCTCTAGGGAGGCTCCAAAGGATGGGTTTTTGTCACCTACTGAGAAGACTTAATAATCAGTTTTCCTTAAATCCTAGGTGTATTATACAGTGATATGACAGGCTGCCATGCCAGCTGGTCTTTTTGCCTGTCATTAGCAAATGGGAGGTATCTCCAGTTAACTTCCAGGGTCTGGAGGGTTAAACCCATGCCATTGTAGATCTCAAGGTTAAGCCTGAACCCTGAAGGTTAGGATAGCTCGGGTTACCTTCTACTTGCTGTGGGCAAAGAGAAGAGCAGGCAGACTGCCTCAATGGATGATCTGGCAGTATAATTCATTAGCTGGAAGCACCTGGTTTGTGTCTCTGCCCCTGGCCACTCCTGACAATGGCACTTTAATTCATTGTCCCATTTTCAAAATAACCTAGGGATATGGAGCCGTCTCAGCTTGAGCTGATCTAACTGGGTTTTGACACAGCTCTTCCCTGGGCACTCCTTCCCACCCTGCTCTTACCCCAGCACCATGTGGGGCTGATTTAGCTCACTAAGCCAGCTGAAAGCTGTCCACATTTTTATTTTGAGAACTACCTCTCTGCTAGTGAGGCTGCTTGACGCAACACTATGTATGGTCAGGCGTGTGCCAGCCGTGGAAGGAGTGGGAGCATGTAGGGGTGTAAGTCAATTTGAGATGTGGTTGCACAGTGGTTTAATCCAGTCTAAATCGTGTCAGACAGTCAGTGTAAATAAACCTTTACCGCAGGGGAGATGGTGAGAGATTTGCCCTGCCGAAGCGGCTGTAAGCAAGAGACAGCTGAGGGAGTGCAGAGCGGGATCATTCATGAGCGGGGCCTCTGCTGCAGTACGTGAAAAATACTCCAAGGAGCCATCAGAACTGAAGGTCCTGCACCATGAAAAGGAACAGATCTCTCTTGGATGGTGCTGAAATGTTTTTTTTGACAGCAGATAAAGTGAGAGAATGCAGGAAAAGAAAATGCTGAATAAGCCAGGCTGACATAGCTTTGACATAACCATGATAACCGTGGTGTGAATGTTTTGTTCTCCCTCTCCAGAAGCCTGCCCCCAGAAAGAGCTGAAATACTAGGTGAGGCCCTTACTCTCATGGCCTAGGTTGGCATGTTTAGCAACAGTAATGAAGAAGATATTTAATTAGAATAACCATTTTGTTTAAGAGTTATCTATTTCTCCATATTAGGGAAAAATCTAGACTTGTGTGGCCTTATTTAAAAAGACACTTTCTTTAGAAAAGAAAAAAAACCCTTAACCTTCTTTGATTTCTTTTAGTAAATTTTTAAGTTGTTGGGTTTTTTTCCCCCCTTTACACTGGGAAGGTCTGCTATAGATAATAGACTGGGCCTAGATCTTTTCCAGTAGCTATTGTTGTGTTATTACTAAAATACTAAATCTTCAAGAAAAAAGTAGACCTGTTCTCCCTAACTGCTGATCAGCACACTCTATACCTCCTGTGCGGAGTTGTAATTTTCATAAGAAAAAGCACAAAGTCATCTGAAAAAATATATATTTTATTAATTGGAGGAGTAAGAGGAACTAATTTTGGAAGAATATCTTTCCTGTGTTCAGGGAAATCAAGTGACCCTCAGCCCAAAGGAGCTGCCAGGAAAGCAAGTGTTTTTGCAGACTTCTAATAATCCTTACACTTTATTTGTCAAAGTCAACTCCCTTTACTGCATGCAGAACAGAAGCCTAGGAGAAAACACTGTGTGGGGAATGTGGCATAAGCTTGTGCACAGGAACTCCTCAGACTGGCAGTTATATACCACACTTTGATAAGAGCAGAAAAACGTGGCTGTAAAATATAAAACTGAGACCAAAGCACTGCCATATCAGTATAGCTCAAACCCCAGCACTTTACAACTGTTTAACAGTACTTTGCCCTGCTCAGTGTGCATTTTAAATGCTAGTTAGACCTGACAGTAGGCTTGCAGGTTAGTGTAATATCCCTGCAGTGTAAATGCTATTTATAATAAGTTATGACTATAATTTATTTACTGGAGGGAGGAGGAGGGGAGCAGACAAAGAGGCAGTCACTTCATCCTGCTAAAGTCAGTGATCAAACTGGAATAAAATCCAGGTGCCCCTGAATTCTAGTTCTTCCACTTCCAGTTTTTCCACTAAGCTGTATTTAGCGTGACTGTGATGTTATATTTTTATAACTGCACCTCCTTGAGCGGCAGAGATGGAAGGCACATGGATATTTCTCTCAGCAGAAGGAAAGACTTCTTACTCCTCTGTCCCCCTTCCAAGGAGAATAGCAATAAGTTTGACACTACTGTTAGATGGGTTGTGGGTTGCAATTTAATAAATAAGTGAGCAATAATCATGCATTCTTTTTGTATGAGCCAGAAAGGCTCTTTTTTTTTTTTTTTTTTTTTCTTGTAACACTGAATAAGAAACTTCAGGGATAATAAAACCAGAAGTCAGTAGTTATTTTGCCTTGCTTACTTTGTTTTGATATAGCTGAAGATCAGTTTGGAGCCCTGTTTTTGTCAAGAGATAGCATATACATTTCAACAGCCTCAGGACCTGCAGGATGCCTAGATTATGCTCTGGCTTATCTTCCCCAGGGCAAACTGCAGCAAAGTACTCACTGGGACACGGCAAAGTTATAGCTGTAACGCACACGTGCAAGCAGTAGGGTCACAGTCCAGTATTCAAAACATATAAGCTTTGGGTGTGCTGGTGACATCATAAGCCTCCCTCTTAAATCAGCCAAAGTAAACTAGAAAGAAAAATAATACATGCAAGCAGAACAATTTTGAGCTAAGAAGGAAGGTGACTCGCAACATTAAAAATCATATATCTATATATTTTTGCTCTGAAGTGCAACCTACTTAGCATTAGATAAATTGGCTTAGTGACCACAATAAGCACCAACGTGTTTTCTATGGAAAAGCACATTGCATGCAATAAATATTTTTTTTCTGGTCTAAAACAAGTTCGGTAACAAATGCTTTTGTCAAAATACAGGTAATACATGTGCTGACAGGCAGATAGAAGACTTAGCCATCATCTTGACAAGATGAAGCCCAAGCTCTATTTCTTGCAAAATAATCTTTTATAGGCTTGGTAACCTTTCTTTAGCTAAGCATGTACAGAGGAAAAGAAAAAGTGTTTTGTTTTCTTTTTAATCCTGTCAATAAGAACTCATTGTCCAGTTGCTCGTTACACCTGGCTCTGTGTGATGGCCTCTAGCCCTAGCTTGCCTTAACAGGAAAAAGTAGAACTTGTGTGCGTGTATATGAACGAGAAGCAAAAATCTTGCTGCAGACTGAATCCAAATAAAGAGACTTATGAGGTCAGGTTCTGGACAAGCTGTCATATATAAATGCTGTCCTCGGGGCCTGATTCTGATCTCATTCCTCTAACTTCAGACAAACTCCAATGAAACTGGTAGTTAGTGCTCTGAACTGCCATGAGGTCAGGCTTAATTACCATGATATTAATTATAAACAAATATTGTAATGCTTCTGCAGCTTTCAGAAAGTGTCCTTCTCATATTTTAGTGGTGGCATTGTTGAAGCTGAGGTGGTTTAAGATGCAAGAGCTAATCTACACAAAAAAGAAATTCCATTTCACCATTTGCAATTTAATGGAGTACAAAGAGGCAGGGAAAACACTCTACATAAATAGAGAAGTCTCCACTTCTGAGGCTTTTCTGTGTTCCTACTACTTAAATGGGGATCAAGAATCATATTGTTATGTGGGCTCACTCTTTGTTTACAATAACCTCTTTGAAACTCAATGTTGAAATGGGTTTCCTGGATTGGTTATTGAATTCTGCAGGCTGAAACTCCACTGTGAACACTGGGAACCTTTGGCTTTTTCCTTTAAAAATAGCCCAGGTTTTGAGATTTGAAAAGCAGCTGTATTTTGCCACCACATGGACTTTGTGGAAAGGGCCTGTTTCTCTGCTTCTCTAAATTTTAAGCTTAATGTTTGTACCAGAGCAAAAAAGCTTCAGTAAAACTCTTCTCCGCTCTGCCCTTTGCCATAAATGACCAAAGCATGGGGATGAGCAAATCGGGCCCAATGGTTTTATGGATGCCTAAGCCAGTGGCAATGAAATATCATACAGTTAATGTAAATTGTTAAGGATGACAGTTTAACCTCCTTAACATATACACAGAGACCCTCTTGTTCTTCCTCAAACTGTGCCATGCAAGTCAGCCTCAGCCAGGCACTGCACAACGTCACATACCTCACTGGCTTTTACTGGCTGGCTGTGCTGAAATCTCTGCTTTCCCTCTGACTGTATTTAAACAGACCAAATCTTTTGACAAACTCTTCTGCTCACGGTGAGGCGAGTGCCACCCAGAACGTCTGCTGAAGGAAATGGAGCAAACAGGTCCAGTTTTAGCGTTACCAAATTTAATGGTGCTCTTGATCCATTGTACATGGAGGCAGCAGACATTTCCTTGGTGTCATATACGGCTTCCTATGCTTAATGTATGTGAGAGAAGACAGCTTAATGACAGACTTCTAGCCTTTGCTCCAAATGTTGTGGTTTTCTATTATTTTTTTTGTTTGTTTCATTTTACTCAGACCCCTGAAGTAATTAGTGCACCCTGTGGGTTTTTTTTGTGTGGTTTCTATCTGAATACCCATGAAGGAGTTAATTAGCTTGTTTGCAGTATCTCATTAATTCATTTTCGGCTGCAAACTTAATTGCTCCTTTATTACTGATGAGTAAAACAGCTTTAGGCTCCCAATTAGAATGGACTTTGATGGATGTATAAGAGTTGGGTTTTCAGCTTGTTGAATGGGTGGTGGATTCACCATTCTGTGTCCTATTGTGGGCTGGGCTCCTTCACAGCAATGCTTTTGGGGACAAATTCTTCCCAGTGGCAGACTTGGTCTTGGAGTTGGAGCCATTGACTTCCCCCAGTGGGAAGGAAATCAACCAGAAGTTAATTCCTATAAACCTTTGAGGGCAGGCAAAGCTCAAAAAATAGATGGAACTACTGAGGGGAAAAAGCTTGTTACTGAGGAACCTGAGAAATCTATGGAAACAGTGGTCCCCTCCACTATGACATGGTGACTCTACTGAAGTTGGGTTCCCAGTGGTGATGGTCTGGGGTGGTCTTCCTAGGGCATCCTGGGCTGTACTGGAGGGCAAAAGCTGTTTTCAGGTGTTTGGGGGCATGTCAAACACTTGTTCCCAAAATAACTTTTCTTTCTCTTGGTATATGCAAGTGGCTACACGTGCATCGATTTGCTCTTCTGGGTTTGATTTCTTCTAGGATAGTAGTACTTCCTTTTTAATATATTTTGAGAATGTTGGATGTCAAGCACTACAGAAAAATCAGGGATGGTGATGTTATGAAGAGAAATAATCATATTAATTGGAAATAAAAAAAGAGGAAAGCTGCAAATCTGTCTTGCTTTTTTTTTTTTTTTTTTCCTCTTCGTGATTCAATATGAAGAATACATGATTTATACTCCCAGTGGTGACTGGCTTGGATCCAATGACCTTTGTAAAAAAAGTCTATTGCTAGCATGGAAAATGTAGTAAAACAATGTAAGCGTGCTTACTGTAGGCATGTATATTTGCCTACACAATGGGGTCCTGAGACTAGCTGAAGTCTCTGGATTCTTCTGCAAAAAATGATCCCACATGGGAGCTATTGTGATGCTCCCTCTGCTGGCTCTCAATCTGCCTCCAAATTTTCTTTAGACATTGCTTGGGCATTGATCCACAAACAGGGGAAAAAAAAAAGCAAATAAGGCATGGTAATGTGAAGGGTCAGTACAGCCCAAAGTGGAGAGGCTGTGTTTCCACTTTGAATGGATGAAAACCGAATTGTCAAAAAAAAGACCTCATTCTTCACATGAAATGGTTATATAGGGCAGAAGAATAAACCCAATCTCTATTGTTTATATTGCATATCTTTAACTGTAAATCTACTTATAACCTATTTGAAATTCTTTGAGTAAAATACATTTTCATAAGAAGGAAACTATCAGTGGTTACTATTCTAGAAAAAGATCTAGAACCTCATAAGCTGAATTCCACAATGTTTTTAATACTGTAACAGCTTATTTGCTTTGCTCGTAAAATCTGAACTCTTTCTGACTTTTTCTTAATTATGGGTTTGGGAAGAATTTCTGTTTCCTGGAATAGTGAAGGGGGAAAATCCTATTTACTTTAGAAATAACTTTTTTTTTTTTTCTTTTCTCAATGAGAAGGTCACAAAATGACCAAAATCTATGACACAAAAATTATGAAATAAGAAGAGGATGGAAATCAAATTTAAACTGAATTTAAAAATAAAAAATGCTGAAAAGCTTGTGGCAATACAGTCTGCTAACAATTTACTCTGGAATTCTCTGTGAAAATTTCAATTATTGTGCAACATATGAGATCTAGCTATGACTCTGCTTTTTCCAAAGGCCAAAAAGAAGAAGAAGAAAAAAAAGCAGCTTCCTTAGATGCTAATATGGCACCTCTGTCCCTGTTTCAGCTGAATGCTTGAACGCATGCTTAATAAATATGCTTAGCAAGTCTGCTGATCTCAGCTTTGCGTTGCTACCAATGCTAGCACAGGCTGACTGGAGTTTGTTATTGGTATTACAGTATAAAGCAGGACAACTGCTTTTTTGTTCTCAGAAGTAATTTGTCTTACTGTTTCAGGTAGCACCCCCTTTGACAGAGAAGGGGAGAACATGCATTGGAATGAATGTGGTTATGGGCTGTGGTTATGATCTGTGGTGGGGAGTCCAAACAGTAAAGCTAAGCTTTCAGTTAGGAACTGAAACAAGAAGACATGAGGAAGAGCAAGGGAAGGAGTTGAAAGACAGCTCACATGGGCGCAGGCAGTGAAAGACTGACATGAGAGACCATGTACAGCTCTGGGTAAGCCTGACTCCTGCCTGTAGCTTCTCATGGTGATGAAGCTGCCCTGAACTTGCAAATTGTTATTCTGAGTGCTGCTGAAAAAGTACTGCTCATAGGAGCAGCTTCCATTCTTGGCAAGAACCTCTTTGCCCTAATTCTGGCAACTCTTTCTGGTTTGACATTGTTCCTTTAGTGCTTAGGCAAAGACTCTTAATGAAATATCTTTCTGGATGATGGTCCTATTCATGAGGCCTTGGCTCCTGTTTCCCTTGTAGACACTGGCTTATATGAGGGGATCTCAGTAAAAGTATCTTTCCATGAAGAAGGCCGGGTGCAAATTGATCTACAGAGGAATTAGGCACTGGTGCCCAGATTTGTGTGCGCCAGGCTGGCCTGTGGCGTAGTGGTGAACAACTCTAGCCACATAGACTTTTGGAAGTGCTTTTCAAGGGTCTGGAGAACAAAGATAGTCGTCAGGCTGCCAACTAAGATCTAACCCAATTGTCCTCACCAGCCACAAAAATTCATGGTTATTGGAGCAACAAAGCTAACTTTTTTTATTATTATTATTTTATATTTTGAGAGAGAGGGGGGAAAAAAGTAATGATTTCTGTTTAGCTAGTATTGAAGCTTCAGCGGGTTGTGTCTGTTGATGATTTAGCTAAGTATCGGTGATGACGTCTGATTATTTTCATAGAGGATGTACATAAGGTCCAGTTTCTCCTGGAAAATGCTGTGTGAGCTCCTGTTTTAGGCCCTGTTTTCTCACAGTTCATGTCTGCTTTCTAGTAAAAACATAATTTACACCTCTGAATTCCTGGGTATGTGCCTCTCTGGCTGCACCTGATGCTTCCTTGCTGCCTTCTTTCTGTGCTCCTGTGGCATTTTTTGCTGTTTATCTTTTACACACATACAGCTCTAAGCAATAATTCTCAAACCCTTTAGGAATTCCTCTGAGACACTACAGCACAGCTCTGCTCCTGCTCCAGCCCTGTGTTTTGGGTGGTGACTTCTCTAGTTTTGGTTATCTATCTAATAAATTAGCTTTAATGCTTTTTTTTTTTTTTTAAAAAAAACTGACCCTGAATAGTAGATTGCCATTACACCTGTCAGCTCAATGACCACAGACAGTGACTGCTTCATTGAAGGGGCTCTGTGGAAGTCCAACAGATAGAGGGCCAGACTGATGAAATTATGCAACAGAAATACGTTATCATCACAACATTGCTTACATTCACATATTTGTATAGGTGGTCTCCATGTAACCTACCTTCATATTTACCAAGGACATCTGATTGACGTGAATTTGGTACAAAATCTGAGGACTCACAAAAGGCTATTGGGTAATCTAGGCTGAGAAAAGATCTGGATTAAATTCTACTGCAGTCAATGGCAATCTGATCATGGGCTTCAATAAGCACAGGGCTCATACCTTCAAATAAAAAGGCAGTAAAGAGGCAGAATGACAGTGTGGTAAGAAACACCTGAAGATGTTTGTTATGGCAAAAATGTTAAGTGACACTTTCGGTTTGAAGCGGACAAAAGGGGAAAGCTTGCAATGTTGTAATTGTTAGGAAAGTTGTTGATTACACTGTGAGAGAACTTTCTCACTTTCATGGTAATATCACTTAATTCCTGTTGAAAAATGGTGTACCTTGCTAATCTGGAGATATTTGGATATATTCTTGTTTAGTATAAATTGCTGTAGCTTTTTGCGGGCACTACACACTTAGTGGAGGATGAAAATCTGTCCATTTTTGTCTTTGAGGGGAGAATTTCAACAACTGCATTTCAAAAAGTTACTATTTTTTTTTTTGGTACCATTAGAGCCCCAGACTTAATGCTACTGTTAAACCAGTATAAAAGTTTCCTAATTGCTACTCTGATAGAAGACACTTGGCTTATATACTGCACCAGAGAATGTAGTTTTCACCACACTGTGGTGAAGTTATTCAGTATGGTATTTTTCTGTAACAGCATGACAGACCTTTTATATTCCAAAAAGCTTCAGAAAATATAAGGACAGTTTTCCCTCTGTCTTACTACTATGCCTTCCAAATTACTACTATACAGTTGAAAATCTGGTAATAGATGAATGTACTGTTAGGATCAGATCTGGTAGGTGTGAAAACCATCACACTTTGTGGAGCTGTGAACTCCTCTGTATCTGCTTCGTGCCTCGCTGCTGTCGTAAAGAGGAGGAGAGTGGCTGTTTGCAAAGTTGAGCTCTTCTATGTCCTGGCCAAATCTTTTATAGATGGGCCAATTTCCTTCCCAAATGTTTGATCATGGTGGTGTTGCTGATGTTCTAAAGACAGCCTGGCAAACAGATTCTTTTTGCTGGCAAAGAGGACGAGTCTTTGGAAATTCAATTCCGAGTTCGCTTATTCCTCGGGAAATGAAGCAGATTCCAGTGAGCAAAAAGCTTCAGACCTTTAATCTTGGTCAGTCATCCCTCATTGTCCTTTCTGAAATCTAGAAAGGTTATTTAGAAAGCAAAGGACTTCCATGAAATGGGAAATAAGCTATAGTTTGGAAAATATTTTCTAACCAGATAACAACAATCCAGACAGTGCTTCTGAGCTCTGAAGTACTGGCTACAGTTAAATGAGGCTTGGGTGGGTTTTTTTTCCTGATAATGAATATAGTCTTTCTTGCTTTACATATTTAATTAAATCATCATGGAGAATATTAAATACACGATACTTCAGAAACTTATACTGGTTTTGCTAACTGTCCTGGAGCCTCTTTTCTCTTTCATTAAGTTTTCCTCTGACTAAATGTTTCTGATTATTTGGAACTGAAGATTAATTGTTGTACTCAACTTTACCCTACCATGAAAATGTTTCTGGGAAGCTGACCATAAACTAGGCCATAAGCAACCAGAGTGTCACAGGTTATGTCCCAGGGCCAGCTGCTAGGATATTAGAATATGTTGATAACACAATCTCTTTCCTGGACATGCAAAAGATACCTGGAGGAAAATTGCTGGTGAGGTAGCTCTAGGGAGATTCGGACAGAGCCAGAAGGAACTCTGGATGGGAGTTAAATGAAAACTTCTGCTTGCCTGATGCCTAAACTCCTCAGCTCTCCAGACACCAGAACCTCTCTTTCTCAGGTGTGTTTCTTCCCAGATGTTTCTTGGTTGGGTGAAACAGCTGTATGCCTGGTGAATGTGTGGATCCCCTACCCTCTTGGGAATTTCTAAGGGGAAAAGTTTTGGATTCTGTTTCCAATCCAGAGGATGCTTCTGCAGGACTGCTTGGAAAAGGGGACAGAAACCCTAACCTTTATTTTATGAATTGGAGAAGGTATCTCTGGGTATGTATTGACAGCAAAGATGAAGTCCAGGGCAACTTCTGAAGGAAAGGGAGTAGTTGGGTATCTTCATGCTTCATTCACACGGAGTGAAATGGCACATGGGCAGAGAGGACAGAGCTGCCTGTATGTGGCAGCTACGAACTGGGGTGCTGGATGCTGTTTGTGCAATAGTCCCAGGGGCACGGTGCTTAACAATGGTCATGAAGTCCATTTTGGGGCCAAGTACCTTTTCTTTTTTTTAAATATTTTTTTTTTAAAAAAGTTAGGCTTCCTTTTACTTCACTGACAGGTGTGTTGCTGGCAGCTTTTTTATTTCACTTGGTGTCAAGGCTTACTAATTCCCCCTTCTCTCTCCCCTCCTCCCCCCCCACACCTCAAGAAAGCAGGAGAAACTCTACCCCAATAAGGTGTTGGCAGTGGTGTTTTTGACTTGGCATTTCTTGCAGATGTTTGTCCTGGCCCTCCCATGCAAGGGCTTTCCTTGGCAAGCCAGTCTTGAGTTGTGAGTGTTGCTCGCTGCTCCTGTACTGCCACTTGGGCCTGTGTGACGGGTACACCACACAACCATTACCTCTTCCTCTGGCAAGCAGTGGTAAAAATATTGCAAGGAGCCAACTGTGATAGTTTTTTGGTGTTTCCCCCCCTCCCCTCTCCCCTGAAGACTTTCTCCAAATACCTGTAAGATGATAAGTTGCACAGAAATAATAAATAATAAATCATAGTGCCTGTAACTGCAGTCTGGGTACTCTCTGATGTGATGGATTTAAGAGGCCTGACATTTATCCCTCTGTATGGCTGGGGCAAAGAGTATGTTAAGAAATGTCATGGGGGAATGGAAAAAGATGCTGTGCCAGCTGTTCCTTGCTGCTTTTCCACTAGAGATTGCAGGCGGGTAAAGGTGGATGTGGAATAGGGTGAGTGTGTGCATCTCAATTGCTTCTGGGCAAGCCGGAGTGTCTCAGGCAGCTTTTGTCAGCTTATTGTGCCAGAGGGTTTCTCAGCAGTGATACAGCTGTGTCAATTCAGCAGCTTCTCACCACTGAAAGGGGATGTCCCCCCTCTTCCCTCCAACCTGCAGTTGTGGTCCCACCTCCTCCTTGCACAAGGAGTAGCACCCATCTGATCTGTTGGTTCAGGTGACTTGATGAGCAGAAATAATATTGGGTGGGGTGCGGGTCTGGCTGAGTTTGAGTTTTTTTATGCGTGTTTTTTTGGTGGTGGTTTTCTTTTCCCTTCTAGGCTTAGTGGGCTGAGCTGGCACTGGGAGGTTGGTAAGCAGGGGAGCCCATGCAAAGGAGTGGTAGGAGTGGCGAGAAGGGAGGGATTGCCCCTTTAGTCAACAGTAGCTGTGAGAGAGACCAAGCTCAGCTGCGGTGGCAACCACAGCCTAATTAAACAGCAAAGTCTGTGGCATGTTCAGCAGTTTCCCCTCCTCTGAATGCCACAGAGCGTAGAATGAATTGCTCATCTGCAATGCCAGGAAGAAATGTACTTCTATACACAAATTAAAACTTGTTAATTATATCTTATTTTTATGGAATATCTTTTATAGTTTCTTTGCTGTATATTTTCCCTTTTTTTCCTTCTTATCCACAAAGGAAAATTAAAAAAAAAAAAAAAATTATCTTATTCTCATTGACTAACGCAACTAAATTCATTGAGCATTTTTTTTTGTTTGCTTAGGAAAACAAGACTTTCAAAGATTAAAAAAAAAGCTGGCAAAGATTGCTGGTTCAGATGGCTATTTTTACCAGTAGATAAATAAATTCACGTAAGTAACTTTGAGCCACTTCAGATCCCACAGGCAGAGAGGTGGAAAACCATCCCTTGGATTTTAAGACATGTGTTGAAATAATTCCTTTTGCCCTACAAGGAGAATTAGGGCATCTGCTCACAGATGTTCCTGGTGGTTAAGCTAAAGGAGATGTAGGGACTGGACTTGCCTTTGCGTACGCAAAGGGCAATAAAACTGGCAGCCAAATGGTCAGAGAGGTCCCCATAAACATATCAAAGTTTAATGGTTTATGTAGCGGGCCTTGAATGTCTGTGGAAGACGGGTTTAAGCTGGGCTGCCAGACTTGGAAGCAATGCAGGCACGGCCGTGTTCTTGATCTCCCAGCTCTGTTGCAAGGGCAGTGACAAACAGGAGGAAGGAAAGGGGGGCAGAAAATGTCTAAGACTTTAAACCACTGAGCGTTTGGTGTGTGAATGTATGTAAACACCTATGGAAAAAGGGAAGATGTGTGGCATTCGTTTTGTCTTGTTTGTTGTTTTGGTTTTTTGTGGGTTGTTTTTTTTTTTTTTTGCAACCCTGTCATTTAACAAAGCAAGCACTGGGGCCTCAAACAAGCAACAGCTTCTGCCATTGGTGCCTATAATAGGATGGTGCAGGTAGTAAATTATGGCAATGAGATTGTTAGCAGAGTCCAGGCCTTAAACGCTTGCTTAGTTACCGTAGCTATAGCTCCAGATCATCAAAGTGCTTGAGGCGACCCAAGGCCCGTGACAGGAGAGCTGCTCGACCCAGGCTCTGCCAGGGGAAGGGGCAGGAGTTCCATTTCTCTGCCTTACAGCGCTGTGAGTAAAAAGGCTCAGCAGTACTCAGCACAGCTCTGCTGCAAAGATAAGTAGTGACAGCTTTTTTTTTTTTTTTAATGTATTAATTTGACCTCCTGTTAAGGTGTGGGCTGATAGTCGCACATAGAAAAAACCTGTCTGAGCCTATTCTGCAGGCAGAAAACAGCTTATCTTCAGCCTTCCATGTAAAGACTTAGATGAAACCGAAGACGGGAGCTTGTTTCACTCAATACTAATCACAGTAATGTAATATGCATTTGCTTTTCTCAATTATGGGCCTGAAATGGGAGTCTCTAGGGAAAACATTTTTATTTTTTTTCCTTTCTCTGTGACAGTCTTATCATTTTAATGCTGTCTGCTATTTACATACGAAGGAAAGGAAAAGAGGGAGGGATAGCATGAAGCACTGTGGCCCAGGCTCAGAGCAACAATAGCTGAGGGAGCTCGGCAGCCGGGCCACAGTCGCAGGCCGCTGTGAGCAGGTGAGGAGGAGGAAGCAGAAGCTCATAGGTACATCTGCTGGCTCGGCACATCCAAAGGCTTTCCTTGTTGGGTGATACGTCAGCATGTGTGTTCTTGGTTGGTTAGGTCCAATGGCCTCATCTGGCCGGCTCCAAAACTTCCATCACATGTGGTGTGCTTCTGCTCTGGGGCAGAGCCAGAAGAACTGCCCAGGAGAGGAAAACCAGGGCCTAGGTGGGGTGCCCACTCCTGCGCAGCATGGCTGCGGCCTCCAGCATCTCTGCTGCTTTCCCTAGGTCAGATGTGGTTTCTCTGAGTGGTGCCAGGGGCTTTTTCAGCCCCTTTGCAGCATGAAGCACAGGGAGAGTTGCCTGCCATGGGGATGGGAAGAGGAGGAGGAAGGTTTGCACAGGTCCTGCTGGGAGTGGGGGAGACCACGGGATGTCTGTGACATGGAAGTGTAAGGAAACAGGGTGGGTGATGCAGGGATGTCCCCAGGGGATGTTAAGAGCATGGGAGAGATCTCTGATGGAGAGATCTCAAGAGGTTATGGGGTAGGAAGGGACAGCCGGAAAGGCAGCAGCTGGCCACACAGCTATGCTTGGGCTGATATATCAAGTGTGTTGCCTTCAAACGGGTAAACCAAATCACAGAACTTGGCTAAATTTGCAGAGACACGTCTGACCAGCTGCGTGCTTAATTACTGTCCTTTTCTTATGTAGGATCTAGTCTAAGCTCCAGTAAAGTCAGCAGAACCTTGTTGACTTAATCAATATTGTGTCTTTTAGGGCCAACATATTAGAATTTGGGTGGTGGGTAGGAAGGCAATTGGCCAGCCTTGCTTCCTTTCCTTGCAATTGATTTGGGTCAGTGGAAACTTTGTTCTTTTCAGAAATGATCTTTTTTTAAAACCAGAACATTTGTTTTTGCAAAAGAATGCTTGCTTCTTTAGAAAACTTTTAATGATTGAATTGACAAAACAATACAGATCATTTCTTGTGGTTTTACATTTCAGATTTATTATTTTTCATGCCTCTTTTTTAAGAAGCTAAAAAGGGAAGGAATGAGAGGAGTAATTTTAAACTTCTTTTTCAAGAAAAGGCTTTAGAAACTTGCAGCTTGAAATGCCCAAAGAAATGTAAAAATCAGTATATACAGTGTCACAAACTTCTTCCATCTGACCATGCACATATTTAACATAGGTAGAGTTCATAGGAATTTTAGGCAGTCACCCAGGAGAAAAAAGAATCATAGAATACTTTTGGTTGGAAGGGACCTTTAAGAGGTTTCCTAGTCTAACCCTCCTGCAGTGATCAGGGACATCTTTGATGAGATCAGTTTGGTCAGAGCCCTGGCCGACCTGTCCTCGAATATTTCTGGGCACTGGGGCTTCTACTACTTCTCTGAGAAACCTGTGCCAGTGTTTTACCATCCTCATAGTAAAAAATTTCTTCCTTCTATTTGGTCTAAATCAACTCTCTTTTAATTTAAAACCATTACCCCTTGTCTTAATACAACAGGCCCTGCTAAAATGTCTGTCTCCATCTTTCTTATAAACATCTTTTAAGTACTAGAAGGTTGCAAAAAGGTCTCCCTGGAGCCTTCTCTTCTCCGGGCTGAACAACCCCAACTCTCTCAGCCTGTCCTCACAGGAGAAGTGATTCATCTCTCTGTTTTTGTGATCATCCTCTGGACCTGTTCCAACAGGCCCTTGTCTTTGCAGAGCTGAGGGCTCCAGACCTGGACACAGTACGCCAGGTGGGATCTCGAGCAGAACAGAGGGGCAGAATCACCTCCGTCAAACTGCTGACCATGCTTCCTTTGATGTAGCCCAGGATATGGTTGGTCTTCTGGTCTGTGAGCACACATTGTTGGTTCACGTCCAGCTCCTCATCCACCAGTACCTCCCCAAGTTGTTCTTGGCAGAGTGTCTCAATCCCCTTAGCCCCCAGCCTGGATTGATACCAGGGGTTGCCTCAACCCAGGTGTGGGACCCTGCTCTTGGCCTTGCTGAACTTCATGAGGTTCATATGAGCCCACTTCTCAAGCTTGCCCAGGTCCTTCTGGATGGCATCTTGTCCCTCAGGCATGTCAACTGCACCACCAAAGGGATCATCAGATTGTCTAGTTGTCCAGTTATCACTGAAATATCACTGAATATCACTGAAATTTTTGGAGTTGGAAGGGACCATAGAGATCATCTAGTCCAACTCCCCTGCCAAAGCAGGACCACCCAGAGCATGTCAGAGCATGCCTCTCAGGACTGCATCCAGTCGGGGTGCATCCAGTTAATTTCAAATCTGTGAAAAAGTTCTCTGTTAGCACCTATCTCTCAAATTCATCAGGTCACTGTCAATAGGACTGTTCAGAACTGGCAGATTAGTGAACTGAAATATGATTGAGAGTTGTGATGCAGTATTTCAGTGAGGGGAGCGAACACATACAAAGATGCCAAAGAAGGCTACAGGTAGATATCAAGGTCTTATTCACTCCTAAAATCACTAGCCTGTCTTGTATATTCAAGCTTCCGGTTTTCTGTTTAAACTAATATTTATACAGAATGAAAATATTCACACTGTAAAATTTTTAATATATAAACCCCACTATCCTCCTAATTATTTGGTCAGCATTTGGACATGTGTGCTACAGAGACAGTATGAAGAAACAGTGGCTTGAGTGTTTTTTAGTGTGAAGGGTGTTTTTATCTGTTAGCAACTGTTCAGTCGGCAGCAAGCCCTTAATAATAAATATTTTCTTACCCTGATTTTGTTTTATTTTTTCCTGTTTCCTTATTTCTACAGCTTGCCTATCAGCTTCATGCCAATCTTGGTCAGCCTCATCTGAGGGACTGGAGGCAGTGAAACTGTCCAGTTTATGGGTGGTTGTTTTTTCCTACTGCATGGCTTTGTTTATAGGATTATTTTTTTAATTTCTATAAAGAGCCCTTCATTGCAGAGAATCCCTGGCACTTTTAGTGGATTTGCTGAGAAGCACCGAACTGGTTTTTAATGTGTTGCAAAAATGCAGTTGCCTCTGAGGAGGAAGGTGTTATTTTTGTAGTTTGGGACAAGGTGTAAGACAAAAATATCTGCCTGAACTCAGAGTGTGAAGCACAGGGAGGTAAATTTCTAGGATGTTGTTAGATTTCTGGATTTAAAAGAGCATATAGGAGGGCTTTGTGTATTTAGGTACTATCTTGGGTCTTATCTGAGATGGCATCTCTCTGACCTCTTTTCTCGTGTTATAGAATTGGGTATGGTTTTGGGAAACAGTATGATGTCTGTTGGGTCAGAAAGTAATCCTCCCCCTTGGTGTCTCCCTCTGAAATACTAACTGGATTGAAAAAATATTGAGCTTTTTGGTGTGGTGTTCAGAAGGGCTGAGCAATGCAACTGGGAGACCATATCCAGCAAAGCACAATGAAATTTCAGTGCGTAGAAAGCTCTGATCTTGCTGAGGTAATGAAGGACCCCACAGCTGTGTTCCTCCAAGGTTTCTCATAGTAATTTTCCATGAAGCTATGGAAAAATATTTATTCTTCCTTCTATAAACATGTCTGTAGGAGATTTAAGGGAAGGCGTGCATGCAGGCACACACAGAAAAAGTCCCCTTACATAGCCATAATTTTAAAAAGTCTATGTTTTAATCTTCCAGGAGGTTACCAAAAATGTGGGGTTTTTTGTCACCCACTCCATTTTTGTGTGCAATTAATAATATATGTAGCTGAGAGATCTACAGTTCTTGACACCTCTGTGGCAATCCACGTACTGGAAGGACCATCCTCTGGGATACTATAGATTAAAGAAACTGTACTTATTTCATGTTCTTCAGTAAGCCTGTGGTGCAGAACATGAAAATAAGTGCTTATGAGGATGACCCCCCCCTCTTTTCATTCCCTCCTTTCTTGCACATGTCTGGATTTATTGTCTCATGCACAGTCTTCATATACTTCCCACCTCCACGTAATCAGTAATATTTCATTGCAGCAAGACCCTTCTTCATAGTGAGGCTGGTGCTTTTATCTGCAATTGTGTCTCCCCAGCATCTTGCCAAGCTGCACAGTAAGGTAAAAAGGGAGAGCTGAGCACATGCATACCCTCAAATGGAAAGTTGTGTTTGTGTGGTTGTGGTTATGGTCAGACAGTAACCAGCTTTGCATTCCTGGGCATACACAAGAGATGTGTCTGAATTTTCTGACTCTGCCAGTTCACTTAATGTTATTTCAACAAAAGGTCTTTGATCGGGTCACAGAGTGCAAGATAAGAAAGGAGTCCTTTGGCCAGGCAGTTTCTTTTGCTGATTCACAGATACAGAACCTAAAAGGGTGAGCAGATGAAAATGACTTTTCTGTAGGAGGTAGAATCTGAAAAATCTTCCCGAGTCTAAGTGGGGATGTACTGGTTATTACTAGAGCAAGTCTGTCTTCAAGCCTGATCAAGTAGGAAATTATGTTATTTTTTCTCTGTAAAGGGCAGCTTTTCCTAAAAATTAAAACCAAAACAACAACAACCAAAACACCCCCTGCAATGAAACCTGTCAAGTAGAGCCAGTCAAACCTATAATATGAGTTTTGTGAAGAATCATGCTACTTTGAAATTTCTTCCTGATCTGGAGCTGAAATGAAAATTACTGGTTTTGAGAGTTCCTTACTTATAATCATTTCCCCAAAGTTTTAATTTCTGAATTTTTTTCTGTTAGATGTTCAAAATAGTCTCAGGGGTTTTCAGTGCCAAACGTGATATTTTGACAGAGAGTTGGAATGGTGTTTCAATCAATAGATGAACTGAAGTAATAATAGGTTTCTAACAAAAAACTTCCCCCTGGAGTAACTCGGCTATTCTGTGCTCATATTGTAGGCAAAAATATAGGAATAAGAAACATTAAAGGTCATATAATGGGATTTTAAATGACACTTCTTAAGTTTCCTCAATTAAATTTTAAATACTTCTTCCTGTGGGACTTTCCCTAGCATTAATTGAATTTTAAGAAGAAATTGTGGTTTTATCAAAAAGGCTTTTGGAAAGCTATTCAGACCATATTTAATACTCATCAACTGGAAGTTTCCCCTTTCTTACTTTTGGAAAATGCTGGTGGTTGTTTGCGGGAGGTGGTGGTGGTGGGTGATGTTGTTTGGTTGTTGTTTTTGACTGAAACATCAAATTTGAATAGTGAAAACCTGTAATTCTTCAAGAGCTTCTGGCAAGGAAAAGACCATTAGGAGCATTAGCCCTGCTATCGTGATGAATTTCTGCTTGGAACATTTATCACAAGTATCATAAATGGGAATATCATAGGCCGTAACCACATCCCGCTGTGTTACACAGGCAAAAGGGGCTCGGCTGTTTCTATAAGAAGAGGATTATGTCTTCAACAATTAGAAAGGCATCAGCCTTGGTAAGGAAGCTCAAGTGAAGGAGTGCTATCCCACTCCAAGTGAAGCTATTCTACTGATACTTCTTTCTATCTCAGAACTTGTTGCCTTCTTTGGTTTCATCTTGCAGACACATTTTCTGCCAAATTACAGATGTATTACCTCTTTGACTAATTACAGTTCCTGTTGGTAACTGGAAACTGTTCAACATATTTAAATTTCATTTTGATGTGCTACATTGATCCTTTTGCATCTGTCAATGTCAAGCTCTCCAGACTTGCACTAAGCCAAAAATGGTCTCTTTAGATCTGGGAACACAAGAGAGCTCCTTTTTTTGGGGGGTTGTATTTTTTTTGTTGGTTTGGTGTTTTTTTGTGTGTGGGTTTTTTTTTTTCCCAACGTTCCTAGGTGTAATTGTTTTTAGTATCATGCTATTAGGATGAATTTACTGTGGAAGCTGTTAGAGAACAAGCCATAAGACTGATCAGTCTTTGCTATAGGTAATCATGTTTTGGTCACTTCCGAATATTACCTGCAGTTGTTTTATATGTACATACTACTTTGGGTTATTAATATGGGGTTTGGAGTGAGCACAACATGGACAGCTGCAGGATTTCACTAGAAATGCATCCTCTGGCTGAAGGCCACCATTCTACTGGGCTGTCCTGTGTGAGCCTTAGTTGGGTTATGAAGAACTCTTGGTTTTAGTGACGCTGTAAAGCACAGGGGGCTGCTATTGTGAAGCACCTTATGCAATCACAGAACTAGATCAGAACTTCTGAAAGACAGAGATCACTATGACACTTTCTTATTTTACACATCATGCCCAAAATCTTGCGGTGTAATTATTAGAGAGGCAATTACTATATTCTGCCTGACACAGAAATTTTCTTTCCTACCTAAGCAGCAGTACATTTGAAGAAGGTGGTCTCCAGGGTTGTCATTCTCCCTTGCTTGTGCCTGATACTTCTGACTTAATAGCACTTGGCAGAGCTAAATTTGACCTTAGGTCACTCAGGGCTGACTACTGTCGATTCCAAGTTACAACATGTAATGAAGCTGGGGATCTTATTGCCACAAGGAATCAACGCACCTCAAAGTCTTAACAGAATCCTAGAAGGAAACAGTAGCTCGGTTGTATGGAAGCAGATGAATAAGAACATCTGTAATTATGTGAAGAAGGTACTGGCCCTATGTAAGACCTGCTTCTTTTTCTAGACTGTTTTTACTCCTCTTTCATCCTTTCCTGCCTTATTCTTCTCCTTCTCCTCCATCTTCTAGCATCTAGGTTTCAGTCTACCTATATTTTAATTGTACAACAGTTATATGGTATTGAACAATATCCCAGCTGGTTCTCAGTCTTTTAGAAAACACTAGCCAATTCCTGTGACCAATATATAAAACTAATTCAGAGGAAGGATTTTTTAGTAAAGTAATAACAGTGTGTTCAATCAGCAGAAGAAGGTGAATGATTTAAGTAGGACAGTTGTAGACATTCCTCTCTTCTTATGGGATTTACGCCCACATAACTGGGGAATGTGTTGAGCCCTGTGTCTCACTGTCTACTACTACAAGTAACCCTTTACTTTTCTATTAGCTCAGCCTTATTTAAATATTGGCCCTGTCAAGCTGGGAAGAAACAGAAAGGAGAACTGCAAGAATGAGACAAAAATATGACGTTACAATGCTAAAATAAACATGGTACAGGAAAGGCAAGAAAGTCGAGCTCAGTGAAAGCTGTAGAACGGGCTAGAAATCTTTGGGTGGAAGATTTTTCCAACAGAAAATGCTGATTCATCCAGCCCTTTGCAAAGGTGTTAATTTCAAATAAACTTTATTTAGAAGGATTGATTGAAAACCATTTCCATAACATTACAGTCTAACTTTGAAGACTTGAAATTACTTCAATTTTGTCTTTGATATTATTCAGACTATTTTGAAATTTTGATTGGCTGGGAATTTAAATTTCTGTTTAGCTTTTGTACTTTTTCAGAATTGATTTATTAATTACTGGTGTTTGATTCTTTTTTTTTTTTTTTTTTTTTAAATAGCAAAGCTGGCTTTTCCCACGAAGTGAAAAAAAAAATAGTTAGGTTATACAAGTTAATTATATGGAGTGTTTAGCTGAGCAAGAGTAACCTGAAGGGGAAAGTATAAGAAGAAAGCAGACAAAATCTTGTACAACGGTAGCTGATGCTGAATGAGGCATTTGAGTGGCAGAATCTCCAGGGCACCCAGCACTGGACACATGTAACCACACTGTCAAGGTATTTTGGTGAGAGCTCAGCCCTGCATGGTGGCCAGCAAAGTCTGTCACTGAGTTTCATCAAGAAAAACTTGAACTTCTTTTTCCCCAAGATTTTTTTGATCTCAATTAGCCTTTTGGAAACCAAGAGAAGGAGGAAACAAGAGAGGGGCCACAGCCCCTTCCTATGACACAGGATGGCAAACTCACTTTCCTGCTTGGTGCCTGGGCTCTTTGAAGCTTGAAAGGAGCTGGCAGGGTTGATCCACCAGTGTTACTGCACTTGTATGTTTTAACTTTATGGTCCTGTGGGGCTCACTTTGTGACTTCAGGCTACTCAGGGATGACCATCCCAGAGCACTGTTAGGAAAAAAAACCTGTGCTTCCTTATAGCCAGGACAAAGCGGGCATGGGGACTGACCTTGGAGGCCAAAACAGGAGAGCAGAGTGAGAAGTGGCATGCTTTTGTAGGCTGCCTTCTAGCCAGAGGAGCAAGAGACACTTTTAATTTAAAATATAGGTAGGAACAACCAAAGAGAGCTTGGATAGGGGGCAGGGGAAACACTGCGTGAGGTTTTGCATGGGGAAACTGAGCCAGAGAGAAACAGTAAATGCCAGCCAGAGATAGCTATTGAAGCCTGTTTATATGGCCCTAAAGGATTGAAAAAAGAAAAAAAAAGAGAAGTTTTGTGTATTAAGTAGTCGCTGCATGAGGTTTGAAGCTTGGCAAAGTAGCTATCTTTTGAGCCTTTGTCCAAAAAAAAAAAGTCGAGTTTGAAATTTTTATTTTTTCTTTTACGTACACATTATTGCATCTATGAGAGAACAGACTCTGTCATCAACTTTTCCACTTAATGGAAACAGTTCTGGCTAACTGCCTGGGGTCAGCAAAGACTGAGAATTCATATGCTGCTGTATCACTTCCAGGGCCCTGACAGGAAGTGATACAGGTGGTTTAAGTATCCAGGTGACATGATTCAAGAGAGATTTCTATCTTGGCTTCTTAGTCAAAAAGAACATAGAAGTGATGCTTTGCAGCTGTGATATTTGTATGTCCCAAGTCAGGAGGTTTTAGCTATAGTAAACTTCTGTAACCACTCTCCTGGAAGAAGCGGCACCTACTGGGAAGGGGTTAGATGGAGAAAGGGGGCCAGCTTAGCTTGGGACGAGGACTATGATGCTGCACCTTTGCCAGTAATGGTTTGTTGTCACACACTGGGCTGTGAACTGTGGCAGATCAGCTGTTGTTTCACGAACCACAAGACTGTCCTGGCAGGAAGGGTGAAAAGTCTCTGGTGTAGGTGTGGGAGGGAAACCTGGGGAATTACTGGAGAAGTTGCAGGGTAAGCCCTTTCCTTGTGTGAATCAGAGCCTTCACCAAGAGACACAGGTTTAGCAGCTACCTGGAGACATAAACACATGACTTTATTGCTCTAATGAGGAACAGTGTGGAGACTGTGGGCCACGGGCAGGGAAGTGACCTGTGTCTGTATGAGCAGCTGCTGCTGACCTGTCCGCAAATTAGCATGAGAAATAAGCATCAGAAAAACGCATATAGGCCCATCGTGCATTGAGATCTCTGCCTGGAAGGGAAACAAAGCATTTGTGTTAGAAATAAAAGCAGAAAAGGAGGTCTGGTAGCACAGTCTGCTGAGGCCAGCATTCCTGTTCCTCACAAGGACAATGTTTTATGACGATGCCTGTTGTATAGGAAGATGTGGGGATACACTGGTAGGACGATTATATCTGATTTGCTGTCACTTAGCATATGAAAAGCTTGCTAAAAAAGTGGGTGGGTAGTAGGAATGAGTTGTGATATTAGAACCTGCTGAGCTGCCTTTGTAACTACAGCATTGTTATAAGAGAGAGAGCAAAACCCAAATCCAGTGACCCACCTACACTTGAGTAATGAATGGCTTTGGTGGTAGAACAGAAGTTCCCTGGGTTCCTGGAACAATCTTTTGTCTAATACAGATTTAATCTTGGCCAGGGCTTAACCACCACCAGAAAGCATATTAAAAACATATTTTCCTGCAGGTCATGTTTAGACCATGAAAACAGATTATTATTTTTTTAAAATATGTTGGCTGGCATGCTTAATGCTGGTTAAAAAAGTTCTATTTAAAATAACATTTCAAACAATGAGCGTATACGTATGCATTTTTTAAAACTTATTGAGTATGATCAGTTTCTTTTTGATAAAATGTATCATATATATTCAAATTCAAAGTAGCAAATTCAAAATTTTGCTACTTATAAAATGCAGACTGGTAAAAAATAAAAAGGTATTTTCCCGTTGTAGCTGTGGCCTAAAGCTGTATAGATGTTGCTGGTATTTTAATAGTGGTAGAAGAATTTGGCTGTCTCCTTAACCCTTTTCAGATCTGTTTTGTTGTTGCGATGCAGATGGGGATGTGCCTGGCTTAGTGAGCTTGCCAATAACCTAGCGATAGGTGCAGCGTAGGGCACCTTCCAGGGAGCCCAAATTAAGGCCCAAAAGGTGGCAAGCCCAAGTAGTTGGGCCAGCGTGGCATCACTGGCTGAGCGTTCAGGTTAGTGCTCGTTCTGCCCGAGTCCTGTTTCACAAGTGTGCCTTTTAATGACGAGTTAAATGGGCTTGTTTAATTGTGCCGTGCTTTTGGCTTTAGGAGTGAATCATCCCCAGTGCACATCCACGGGTGCCGGCGATGGCCGCTGTGCGTGGGGGAGCTGCTGGCAGGGCGCCGGGCACGCGTGAGCCAGGGGAAGGCAAGTGGCCACAGCTGTGGGCCCCGGGGACCCGGGACACTGGAGTCGTTTGTAGCTTGTGTACAATTCATTTAGCAAAGTCCCTGCGCCGGTGCGGCCGGGGTCCTGTCCCCTCCCCTCCCTACACTCTGCAACTGGATGGGCTCTCCTTGTTGGGGACAGATGTTGCTACTTGAATTCGTCTAATGAATTTTGCTACTTCCTCCTTCCCCACAAAAAAAAAAAAAAAAAAACCCAAACAAAAAACCAAACCATGAACGCTTCTGTACCTGGTAAAATCCAGTACAGTTAAAAGATGAAGGCAAGCAGGAAAGCTGGTTATGTGTTTAGCTATGAGAAATCCCAAACTCAGCTATCAGTAAACAGAGCTGATTTATTTTTTTGGCAGGTAGCTAGGAGAGTCTTACCTGTTATCTGTATAACTCGGGGTGGGAGGTGCATGTACACATTTGGCTTGGGAACTTAAAAAGAAAAAAAAAAAAAGATAAATTATGTCCCATCTGGCTTAAATATTTACACAGTTTTAGATGAGTAGGGGAAGAATATTTGAGTTAAGTTCACCCAAGCACAAAGGGTGTGTTTCTTCATTTCCATGGGGTGAGGGGTTCTTTCAACTGAGCTCTTTTTCTCTCCCACCTGCATTTTCTGCTAAAATAGCTCCTGCTTGTGCTGTTTCAAGTCCAACTCTGTGTTGTTAACCTTGTCATTAGGTTTGGCTGCCTCTGGGACTGACCTGGATGACGGTGTTGGCAGAAGCCAGAAGTTTTGAAGAACAGACATTTTCTCTATGTACCTGTCTTGCTCCCAGAGTAGGGGCTGGTGGTGGTAACTCCTGCAGCACACCTCTGTCTCAGTCCTGGATTCTTATTTTTATGGTTCCGTGTTTAGGATTGTGCCTGGCTTTTGCAAATATTTTGACTATTAGACTCTTGGGGAAGGGGACATAACCAAGGATTTTGAGCAAATTGTTTTTGTTGACCACTGTTTTAAGCTTTTGATATTTTATTCACATGCGCAATTAACAGCATAGGTCACTGTAGGTGTATATATTTGTGTTTCTTTGCCAGCTAAAGAACAACATGAAATTTCCTCAGATCTTTCCCTGTAACCCCTTTGTCTCTATCCCTCCCCCACTCTTCTTTTTCCCTGCATTTAGAAGTGCTGGCAAAAGAATCTGGCATAAACTCGACCACTTTCTCCTTCGTATGTGCTCCTCTTTCAAACGGGATGTCTGTTGTGGTCATGGTTAGAACTTGGAAGCTGCCTGATCTTAGCAACAAGGTACAGCTTTCTGCTCTTCTCCTATTACCTTAGCATCTGCAGCCCTGGCAGTGTTGAGGTCTGTTCAGGCATGTTAGGCCACCAAAGCTTGGGGTTAAACAAACGTGGCCAGCTTTTGGTTTAATCTAAAGGCAAATAAAGCCCAGAGTTGTTAGCTGGTGCTTTTTTTTTTTTCTGCTCTTTTGGGTTTTTTGTTGGGGTTTTTTCTTTATTTATTTATTTTAAAGAAAAAGACCCCTCATGTCAAGTTATGCTCTGACTGTACTGGTACTGACTTTACTTTTGAGTGGTTGATGGAAATGAGTGCTTCTCTTAGAGGAACTACGACAGCAGGTCATAAGCAAGCAAAGGTTTTGGTGAGCTTTGTTTGTCCCCAGGAAGTAGAAATTCAGAAACATGTCTTGGCAACAAAAGATGATTTCTCTAGGAATCCTGAGCTGCTGCAGCCTTGCAGGATGAGGTTGCACAATGCATTGGCTTCAGTGGTAGACCTGGGTCCCAGCCCTCCTCTCCTCATTCTGCTCCTGTGCCAGGCTTTTCTGCTCCCTGTGCAGGTTAGCTCTTTGCATGGCAGTGCTAGTGGCAGCGTGTGAACTACACAGAAACATCCTGGATTAAATCCACCCCATCCCCTGAGTCTGTGGGAGGAGGAGACCGAGTGAGGAGCTTCAGTGTAGAAGGGGAACTGGCCAACCATGATGGATTCAGGGGTGAGAGTTTGCAAAGCCGACTGCTCTGCTGGCTACTCTCCAGCATGGAGAGCAAAGGGTTCCTGGTCTCCCAGGATGTCTGCCAAGGTCTGGGTAGCCAGCAATGATCTCTACTGTCTGTCCTTTTTGCTGTTGGTTGCATAGTGTTATGGTGATATTTTGTGAAAAGTCAATAAAAGCAGAATACATAAACGCCAGAGTGAAATGCTGAAGGCTGTACCAGTGGTGCCCTCCCACATGGGCTGAGCCCACGCTGTTAGCCCTGTCTTGACTCCATTTACCTGGAGCAAACCTGAGTCAAGTATGGAGCTGAGCAAAAAAGAAAAAGCAAGGGCTCTAGTAGGCAGAAATATGAAGAATCTGTCTATGAACAGTGAACTAACTGCAGCAAAAATGCATTTGGTGGATGTAGCCTTTCTGTTTACAAATACTATGCAAACATTCTTTGATTTATTTTTTTAAATTTTTTTAAGCAACTTTTCATCTTGCTCATTGAATGGTTAGAGGGAGCATAGCTGAGTCTGGAGAGTACTTGTACATGATTTGAATATTTGTTATTTGTTTTAGCTCCGTTGGTTGCTTGCAGTGTACTGTATTTTTTTTCATTTTATGTATTTTAATTATATTTTTTGATACCTGCCTTGGGAATTCCCAAACCACAAGAAGCTTTTACATTAACTCTGCAAATGCTCTCAATGCAAATAGTTGTGCCAGTCTTTTAGCATATCTTCATTAATGGATATATGTTTGCACAAGAACCTGCAGTGTTATCCGTGTTTGAGAACCTTCTTGAAGATGGAACTAAATTCCTATGAATGTTTGCAGTAAGCTCATGAAAAGGAACCTTGAACACCATGAATCTTCAGGGTTTTCTTGAACAAATACCTGTAAATACTTCTCCTTTCCACTGCTGTACTATTTTCTCTGATATGCTAAGAAAAGCAGTAGCTGTATGTTTTAAAAAATGAGCTTCTTCACCTATAACTGGAAAGGATATGTTTTAATGAGCTGAGTATAAAATAATTCCTTGATCCCTTGCTGCAGAATAGAGGGAATTGGGGACCATTAAGTGCAGCCACTTGTGGAGAGATGAAGGGTAAAAAGCAGGGTGGATTCTATCTATTACACATCACTGCTTACTGGAAATAAAACCTCTCTGTACCAGTAAAAGAGGAGTAGAGTCTGGAGTATGTGTGATTATCCCAAAGCAGAGTGCAGTGTTAATGCTGGTGTGGTACCAAGGTCTCCCCCCTGGTTTGGTTAATGGTAGAGACTGCCTGCAAGATCTATTTGGTTGGTCTGTAGGGTGGTAGCACTGTCTTGGTAGCTGCTGCACACTTCTGAACAGAGACAGTTCACCCAGGAAGGCTCCCATCCTTATCAGGCATTTTCTGAGCACTCCAAGTTCCTACATGCAGTCCTGTTTGTTCATAAAGCCATCCTGTAGGGATGGCTGCTACAGCACCCCTTTTGTCTCCATCAAGATAAGAAAATTCAGTGTAATTAGTGAAGTTTGTCTGCATATTAAATATGGTAGTCCCTGAAAAATTCTCATCACATATGACACGCTCTGTCTCTGCTTGAACTGTTTGTTTATTTTGACTAACTCTCATTTACCTGAAAAAAACCCTTTTTCTAGTTTGGGGATGGTTGCATGTTGGGCTTGTTTTCATGCCTTGGTATTTTAGAAATTCTTGGGTAGTCTTTGAAGGTATTTTCATGTTGGAGCAAGCGTAATCCCTTCCTGCAAGAGGGGAGACATCTTTGACTTTTTTTTTTTTTTCCCAGAGGTATAGAGTTTTCAGAGAGCGTATGCATATCTATCAGTCAGTTGCTTTTAGCTTTTTTTGTCTTTGTGTCTTGCTGTTCAAGTCTCGGCAGAAAGGATGTTGTGTTGTCTGCAGTATTTGTGGTTTTGCCTTGTGTTTGTGTAGAGTGTGTATATTTACTATTTTGGTGAAATATATGCCTATCCATTATTATGTTATACAAATGGGCTTTATCTGTTTAGCCCATGTTGTTTGATTCCGAACGCATGATTTGACCCGAGGAAATAATTTAATTCTGGCAATACCTCCTGGTTTTCGTTCTGACAGGCCTTATCAGATAGCATAGACTTTGAACTTTGCATGTCTCTTCCTTTTTGTCTGTTACTTCTACTAGCACAGTAGAAGTAACATTGACCCTATGTGTGTTTATATATGCAACTCTCGCAATACACTCTAGAGGTTTTGGGGTTGCTATCAATAAGTTTTACAATATGTTCTCTTATGGCTTATGGTCATTTTCTACTCAAATGGTTTCACTTCCTTATCTACTCAAGGCAGATAAACAGATCTGCCATTAGATTAATTGAAACAGGAATATAGAAATACACACTGCGGTTTTGAGGATGGCTCCTTGATGATGCTATTGGTCTTTCCAGACCAGGCTCAGGATATTCATGTACAATTGTCCCTCTTATGCACACAGGAATTAAAAGAACATTTCACATCAAGACTGTAGCCTTTACGTATAAAACCGTCAAGTTACTCAAGGCAGAGAAGACACATCCTGTACTATTATTGTAAGGACCTATTTAAAAGTTGTCTACTGGGAGTTATATCTTTTGCTCTTTCTCATAGTCATTACTCCTATATGGTTTGTTACAGTAAGAGACTATACTGAGAGACTTGTCAAAGCAGAAATTTTGAAATTCTATCATATATTTAGGAGACCTTGTGTTAAAGTGATTCCTCTAACAGACCATCTCTGAAGTCTGCTAGGATAGGTAGTTTGGTGTTTGGAGAATTGCTACGGTAGATGTCTCTTGTCTGTGTGACCATTTGCACCACTGAAAGTAGTATAACGTCTAGAAACTTAAAGAATACTGCTTTTGGAAGAGGTCTGATGACAAATGACAGTTCATGAAGGGGAAGTAATAAATGCTGGATGACTTTTGGCTTTTATCTTATCTCTTGATGCTTAAATGTTGAACTTGGTGTCAGAAATAAGTGCCCTCCTGTGAGTATGTGAAATTGGAAACCTGAGAATACTTATAATACGTACAAGCAAACAACACAAATGCCAGCAATACAAAACAAGAAGTCTTGTGATATTGCTCTAAGGATACAAAAAAAAAACATGGGAAAAAGCAGATCCTGCTGAAGTCTTGGTGAGCAATAATTGCCATAGGCTGTAGAAGCAGCAGGACTGGCAGCTTGAAGGAACCCGTGTTCTAGGGAGAAGAAAAACCCGTTGTATTGAAAAATGCTTTGAGTTCAGTGCCACCTGCGTCGATTGTGGCAGAAAGTATCACTGAGAAGTCTGTAAGCATGTGGAGACAAAAACCCCAACACAATAATTCCTGCACAAGACAGTGCTCAAACTCTAGAATAACAATGTGAAAGTTGTAAACCTAAAACTAACACCAGGACAGGGCAGCTGTGTGCTGACAGGAGACTGTATGCCATGTAGAGAGTTACCAGTGAAGGCATTGCACTATTAAATAGAAAAATGTGAAAATGTCATCAAGCACTGCAAATATTAAAATCTTCATAACAAATTATCCTCATTCCACTATGCCAATGTAAAACACAGGGAACACACAAAGAGGAGATTTACAAGAAGAAGGTGCATTTGGTACTGACAATGCCAGAGTTGCTGTTAGTCTCCAATACTAGTAAATTCATAAGCCTTGTGACATGCAGAATGGAGCAGAAAAGTGATTTATATAATGGAGACACATGGAACTCTAGAAATCTAGTCTGAGCAAACACTTATTGTGGTATCCCTACAGCAAAACTGCTGAAATATTATCAAAATGTTTTTGAAGGTCTGAAACTTCTTTCAGGCACTCTGCACCTGGAAAAAGATTAAAGAATTCAGGTGTTATGGCATTTACCCCACATAGTGATTGCTGCATGAGGAGGAAAAAATGTGAGCTATAGAGAAACTGAGGTGGGGAAAAAGATAACATAGCTGGTTGCAAAGTCTACAGAGGAAATTGGCATATGGTCATTGTGGAAATACCAGACAAGCTGAGATTTTGCAAAGATGAGCACCTTGGAGCTCACTATGAAAGTATCTGTGATTGAGGAACCAGTGGCAAAAATGAAAACCAGCCATTTTTGGCACTGAGTGTTGAGGGTACAGAAAAGTGGATGCGGAAAACACCTACCTTACCACATTCTGGGCAGCAGCAAATAAACGGAGATGGTTAAGGATGGCATTTAAGATCAAAGCTAAAATTAAGATTACGAGTGCTGCAAATAAGATATATTAATATACAGGATCTGTTACTGGTGATACTTTTGTGGACTGATGCAGGGATGGAGGAGTGGAAGCTGTGTCAAATCAAAACTTCAAACTCATTAACCTGTTGGTTAGTCAGGGAAGTAACTCCATAGCAGAATGGAAGTAAGACAAAATACTGGTTGTCTGCAATATTGTATTTAGGATGTAATTTTAGGGTTGCCATGTCCTGACCCTAGTAGTGCCTGTTCTGTGGTAGATACCCATGGTGTACCCATGGTGGCTTAAATTGAACTGGTCAATTTAAGCTCTTGTGGGTTCTCGAACTCTCACTGACAGTATTTATTCCCAACTTCTCAGCAACCACTTGGAGATCTGGATACAAACATGTGGCCTGGGATATTTTTCCAGACATGCTGCACTTGATATACTTGCCTGTGACATCTGTAGCCAGTGGAGTATCCATCACATAAATGTGCTGGTGATCCAGCTATTCCCTTTGGAAATTATATCAAACATGATGCAGGTGAGATAGTCTTTTATAAGGGTAATTATGTCACACCGTTGACTAACGGAGCTGAGTCAATCGTGTTGAACTGGGATTTTGTTGTGAGAAACGTGCATTTTGAGTACAGGGATGTCAAATCAGTTGAATCTTGTAGCTTTTAAATCTTCATATGTCTCTATTTTGACAGCTGTCTCTTCCCACTTTTGTGCTAAATTGGTCTATATTGAGATGGTCTACTGTAATATAAGCATGACTATCAGAAGCATAAGCACCTGAGGAAACTTTGAAATCTACCCTTGTGAACTTGAATGACGGAAACGTCTCCTCTGAACTGGGCAACTTTGTAATTTCTATAAAGAGCAGCTGAAAGGTCTTTACTGGGAAGTACCTGTTTCCTGCCTCAAACTGGCACTTCCCTTCTGAGTGGGAATGTCCTTGAGAAACAGCCCCATGAGCCCGTCTCAACCCTTGGCTGCTGTGGTCAGTGTGGTGTTGCAGATACCACTGTCTGGTGGTATGTGGACACCTGTGTGCTTCTACCTCCATGAGTCTAGCTGCAGATTTGGTTATCTGCCCAGCTAGAGAAAAGGAGTGAAGGCATTTGAGCAAAAAAATAACACATCCACTACACGAAAATGTGTCGCTAAAACTTCTGGTAGAAAATCTACTATTAGGGCAGTGTTTCAAATAAAGTGTACAGTCCTATAAAAGAGACTGATGAGTATATGATTAACAACCTTATGTGAAAAGAGTTTGTAGCAAGAAATTGTGCAACTGAGTAAGATTGTGAGATCCTTGGCCTGATAAAGAATAAGCCAAGCCAGATAAGGGCCAGTGTGTGGGCAGTGGCTGGAAGGAACTGTGGAACAAGCTGCTCAATGCAGACAGAGGTGAAAGAAAGGATGGATGTAGGGGAGGAGTTTCACTTATCTCCCAGAGTTATCAAAATGAGCAAAAAGTCCAAGATAACATCACCTGAAAGCATCTGGATCAGTTTGTTGAGAGCAGAAAATATTTAAGAAAGATATAGTGAAGCAATGGGTTAAAATGCTAGCGATATCATAGTCTTGCCATAATAACCCTGGTTAGCCAATACCCAATGAGCAGTTGTAAAACTGATGCAATGAAGCCAAGAGAAAAAAGATAAAGAAATACACAGCATTTCTGAATGGCCTCGGAGACCTTTTCACCTGAAGCCATACAAATTGCCTGGTTGTAAATTACTGTTTGGATTTTGAGAAATCGGTTGAATTATTCTATATTGTTATTGTGACAGTCATGGACAGAGCAACGGTGCTTCCAGGTAACGTGGTGTCCTGGAAGTGTCTGTAGTTGCCGTTGGTGGACTCCACCGTGTTTGTGTTGACTCTGGGCACTTTACTCGGCAAAGATAAATCAGTCCTGTTATTGTCATTCCACAACTGTTCAAGTGGTGGGACTAAGTCGTCATTTTAGGTTGCTAAGGTTCTCTTAGACAAAGCTGCAGCGAGGAAAGAAAATGGATGGACAGTTATTCTTGCCTAAAGAAAGCGCTTGGAGAAAACATAAGAACGTCCTGCTACAAAATTTGGTGTCAAGTTGTGCTTGGACTTGGTGTGTATTGCTCCAGCCTGCAACAACTGCCTAAGAACTACTTGTGTTTTGGTTAGGGCAGAAACCATTCTGTACTGATTTGCGAATTTCCATTTTAAGGCAAGGGATAAAAGAAACTTGAAAAGCATGATGTGGATTCAGAGATGAAAGAGGGAATGGCCTTTCAGAGGAGAATTTCAAGAAATCTGGGCTTCACAGAGGCATGCATTTAGCGAGCAACCAAAAACCATGGGAGCTTTTCCCTCCATCCTTCAACCTGGAATATGCAGGATTTCTCTTTATACACTTTAGTAGTCCTATTGAGTTCCAGAGGTGGCACACACACGTAGCCATTCCTCTGAATGAACACTTTCAGAACTGAGATTTCATTTCATACTGCTTTGCTTCCCTTAGATAAGGGGAGTTTTCACCCATTTGCTTGTTAAGAGCACACACTGCTCACATAATGTCTGGTACTTGCAAGTATCCCTCTAAGCTGAAATAATCAGCCTGTGAGGCTGAGTTGGCCCAAATGATTTGTCACTTTCCTCATAAAGCTATTTTGGCCTTTTTTTTCCTTTTTTTTTTTTTCACCTCCTTTCCTATGGTGAATAGAAAGCTGCTTATCTAGTGTTTGCAATTTATTAAAGACTATGTGCTGAAGAGTTGCAGCAAAATTATGCGAACGTGGAAGAAAGGCACACTTGCCACAGTGACAAATGATAAGGTGCAGATGAACAACACTAGTAGCTGGGGTTTAGGACAGGGAGGCAGCAAGCCCTGAGAATTTTCTCACATTCATTCAGTCTGAAGCACTGAATAAGTTCATTCCCTACCTCAGTTTCTATATCTGTAAAAACATTAAGAACAACATCATGATGATAGTTTGCTTCCCCTAGACGAGTTTGAGTAGATCAATTAGTTAATATCTTTAAAATGCTTTGAAGATGAAAGCATAGTGTAGATATAGTCTAGGACCAAACATTCATATTAATGAGAGTATTATTCTGTAAGTCCAGTGCAACATGCAATATCAAAAAGTGCGTTTATGGCAGTGCAGTTAGTTAATATTCATGGCTTTGTTCTCAGCTCATAAGTTTGCAGTGAGAAAGCAAAGATGTGAAAGAGAATAAGGGATTATTGTAGAACAGGGCAGAATGCATGTTGTGGACTAATATAACAAGTCATTTTTCCACTATAAAACCATCTTTAGACAGCTGCAAGGATTTTCATTTACTGGAGCTGGAACAGGAGAAAAGGAACAGATCTTGGTAGATTTGCTGCTATAATAATAATAATAATCCGTTTTCCCTTCCAGGCAAAGCCACAGGGCTAGACCTTGCTTGTTGTGGTGTTTAGTCACCTTTGCACTTTATCTTACCTGCAAATCTCAGGCTGGGAATCAAATTGCAGCTCTCCTCAGCAGGTTAAGTCACTGTGATCCACCTTCTATTGTTAAGGAGTCATTGCTAAACCAAATGCAGGAGGAAAATTACCTGTCCCGGGGTGAAAAGCACAAAGGTAATGCTGTCCTAGGGAACCCGAAGGCAATAAGGCAGGAGAATTCAGATTTATTATTTTTTTTAGTTTTGAGAACCAAACCTGCTATTTTTTTTTTGCTTTTGCAGCAATATTTCTCTGTATGTCTGATGTATAGTGTGAAACCATTACAACTTCTGTGTTTTCCCTTGAGTTAATATTTAATTCCTTCTTAAACATTAACCTTGGCTAGAGTTGCTTTTTTAAAAGAGGACTGCTGTGCTAATAACACTAATCATTTCCTTTGAAAAGCATGGGAACAACGTGAAGCACTGTACATGTCTGAAAAGTAAACTGTCTTTTAATGATATGTTACTGTTTCACAATACAAATATATTTTTTTTTGCTGATTCTTCTGATGTTTACAAACTGTTCCTGCCCAAACTGCAATCCATGAATATTCTGTGGTGAACCCATCTCTTGTGCCTACACCTTTGTTGTGAAGCAAAGCAGTAAGACAGAGATCAATGTCCTTTTACTCTCACCAGTTCATGTGGTATTAAGTCAAGTGCAAGTCAAATATAAATATATATATGTAGCTATAACTACCAGGTGAATGGCACTTGGCAAAATATTTCTGAACCACAGACAGCAGGAAGAGAGGTTTTTTTCTTTTAGTAAGTTATCGGGCACCAAAGACTGCACTGTGAGATGTGTTATTAGCCATGTCCACAGAGGTGTGCGTGTCCCCTTGAGGTGGGAGCCCAGCCACAGGGGAAAGGGGCATTCAGGGCCTGTGCCTGTGGGCAGCAGGGGCTGGAAGAAGAAGAGGAGAAGCTGTTTGTGGACTCTCAAGGAAGACACAGCTCTGTGGGTGGACGCAGGGTTGCTAGAGGAGGTTTTGACTGGGCTGTGCCAAGTGCCTCCCTTGGAACCTGGAAACCCCAGTTGAGGGATGCAAGGCAGCCAGTGGTGCAGACTTGCATGGGGGGCATTACCCCACAGCTGGAAAAGCATTTCACCCTTGTCTTCCATCTGGAGTTTATCTAATATTTTGGATAAGGAGTTTAACTAATGTCAATTTTTATTCTTTTTTTTTTTTTTTTCCCTTATAGAGAGGTAAAGCTCATCTGTAAAAGCAGCATTTTAGGTAATTAGTGGGGTTTTTTTTTAAGGGAAAAATATTTTCATTCTTTTAATCTGCCATGCCACACTGACTCTTGTACTATTTCAGGGATCAGTTCTCAAATAGAACAAAAGTGAAAACCCAGGCAGGGAAGCTACTTTATGCTGGCTGTGTCGGGGAGGGACTTGATGTCGGGGAAGTGAGTGCAGTGTTGGGGACTAGGCTTGGTGTCTGCCCTGTGAAAGCCAAGGCCATCTGGGGAGCTTTAGGACAGAGGAGGAGAGTGGCAGATTTAATGATGCTTTGGCTTTACATTGCTACAAACAGGAGTGGAGGCATTTGAAGCAGCATCCTTTGGCCCCAGATCCAGTAATGGTGGCAGTGTTGGGTGCTGCTGTTGGGTAGGGGATTGAATTCATCTGTGCTAACATAACCATCTGCACCACCCCAGGCACCAGTGCCATGATGGCAGAGCTATGACACTGGTGCCAGAACCAGTGCTCAGTGCTGCCCTCACCCCGACTCGTAGGGCCTTATCTCCTGTGTGTTCTTGCTGCCCCAACATACCTCGTTAAGCCAGGGTGGCAGCAGCATGGGACTAGAGAAGACACTGAGGACTGGAGGAGGTGCTGTCAGGACGAACAAGGAGAGAGGCGTGTGGTGGTGTGACAAAATTTTTGATGTAATTGCTCTGCAGAACTTTTTTGTCAAGGAACAGCTACATGCTGCAGAAATGTGTCACTGCTGGATGCCGACAAGGGATGCTGAGACTCCACCAGGGCCTCCCATGGGAAACTATTACACCTATGTATTCTGGGTTATTTATTCTGTAGGGGGTGATCAAGAACCTCGTCAGTGTTGCAGTCCCAGAAGCCTTTTGGATGCCCATTATTGTTACTCCCTTCACTATCAAGATGTAGTGTTTTTCTGTGAAGAAGTGTCGGGCCACTGCCTGGACTGATCAGGCTGATCAGTCTGAAAGAGGAGAGGACCTCCTCTCCTTGGAGGAGGCACTGGCAGGGTGGAGGTGAAGTAGGAAGGGATATTCTGGGTGGTGGGTATAGAAATAAGAGGAACTGTTTATGAACACCCATGGCTGGTGTAGCTCTGCTCTTGCTGACACTGTTCTGTGTACAGTTAGTGCAGGCTTTTAGCCCTCCACTGATGTAATTAGCCTCTCGTAGATATATTTTCTGCAGGGCAGGAATTGTCCTAATTATTTTGCGGTTCTGGCAAAATCAATTTTTGTTGCTATTCCCTCTACATTTGCATAGTATACCATGCTGACCAGTCATCAGCCCTGTGGAAAGCATCCCAGAAATGCTGCCCCTCCAGTTCTGCCAGCCTGGGTGACTGCCCAGTTTATCTCCTTGGATGTGCCGGCCCCACTGAACTCCCCCATGCTCCTCTTCAGCCTTTAGCAGCCCTAGGAAGAGAAGAGATCTTGGAGCAAAGGCCTTGTTCAGGAGTTTGGTGCATAATGTTTTGTAGGATAAGTGGGAACAGAAAGCCCAGGCCATTATGTATTTCGAAAAAGAAGAAAAGGTTGAAACTTCCTTCTCCAAAAAAGCCCTGAAGCTCAGGCATTGCTTTGCTCTCTCCTCCTCCTTCTCCCTTGTGAAAATTATACCAGTCTAACAAGCTCCTTTACTCCTCACCGTTTACTTCCTGGAAAAAAAAAAAAAGAACTGGAAAGGACCTCCTGAGTTAATGAGTCTAGGCACTCCTGTCTCAGCAAGCATGTTGCACTTGCGCGATATCTTTCTTAAATTCATGAGGTTTCTTCTAAAAGCCATGCATGGTTTTTTTGAGTCAGAACTCTACAAGGAAGCCATTGGATTAGCCTAATGACTAGTAAGTTTCTTACAATTTGTAAGTCTTAAAAACAAACAAACAAACAAAAAAAACCAACAAAAAAAGCCCCCAAACGATCCAGTTGACATCAAATGTCTGTAAAGACATCTGTAATTTCTTCTGCTTTCTGCAGAGGCAGACACAGCAGAGGTAACTGCTGTCTGTCAGCCTCCAGGAGCTGCCTCACCACATGCCCAGCTAAACTTGGTGCCTGGGTGCCCCTACTGCCTGGCCCGTCCTGCTGACTGACTCCCTGTCTGCCCTGTTTCCTGTGTCCCTGCCTCTGCTATCCCTGCCTCCGCCTGCTCTCTGCCCCAACAGGCTTCCCCTTGACTCAGCCCAGCCTGCTGTGCAGAGTAACAATAGGTAGGAAGGTGTGGAAATGTTTTTGTTGGGGAGATTGGCATCAGAAAGCATCACATGAAGGAGTGGTACTTGCAGGAGATGGAGGTAAGTAGAAGGTGGGAGGCTGCTGTACCTATTAGATAGGGTCTCTACAGGATGTGCTGAGCTGAAATGAGACAAAAATAGGAAAGAAGTAGGAAATAAGGCTGGAAATAAGGGCAGATGGACCCAACCTGAGCCTCAAGGAGGAGAGGGTAGGCTGTTTATCAGGAACAGACAAGCAGAAGGGTGGTACAGTCAAATCAGTAGGCGAGGAGAAGGATTTTGACAGTTAAACCGATGTACTCTTGCATTGACAGATACATCGCTGTTGTACAGCGAGCTGTTTGCATTAGGATGCAGGTATGAGATGACTGTGTGCCGTGCAAAGCCAAAGTATAAACTTCTCTCTTTCTTTGTATAAAAGCTCCAAGGATATCCCAAACACAAGACCCTGCATTTCAGGTTTCTCTGTTTAGTCTGTGTGCTATAATTTAATCTAATATGACAAAATATTTGTAAGCACACATTTGTTTTGTCATGTGTGTATTTTACTCCTGATCCAAAGCAGAATTAGCATCTCGCCCGTGATGCTCTTCCTTTTAAAAAGAAAGGGGGGGGGGAAAAAAGACCTCCTCTGCAGCGCTGGGCCTGGTCCTTTGCTAATCTACTGCCATCAAGTTTTATGACCCGGGGTCACGCTAATCCCCAGTGGTCATGTAGTTACTATAGTTTCACTGACAGAACAAGGTTAGCGTCGCTGCAAAGCGATGCAGAGGCTGTTCTGGCCACGGTGGGTAACTCTGGTTGGTTGCACGGGGCCGCTCCGACCTCTCGGCCTCCTTTGTAAATAGGTTGGGTGACTCTTTGAACCAAGCAACGCCTCTTTTCCGCTCATTCAGCTCTTTCTTCTTTGCTTGCACGTTTCTGGGGAGCGAGGTGGGAAGAGGGGGTTAGTGGGGTTCTGGACTTCAAGTGACTTTGGAGAGTGAAGTCGCATGTTAAAGAAAGAAAAGCAACAACCCACAAAAACTCAAAGCAATAAAACAAAAAGAGGGAAAGAAAAAAAAACCCGCTCAGATTTTGTCTTCTGCTTCATAAAAGCTTGTGTTGCTATTGACTTGCAGATAAGTAATCTTCCTAGGACAAAGGTTACAGTAAAACTGCAATACCATGTAACTAGCAAACTTTATGGATTCTGGAGTTGGACTATGGGTGCAGATATCAGTAGTTCAGTACTGCCTTAAAAGACTAGCTCCCCCCCAGTTAACCTCTACATACCTCAGTTTTACCATGCGTCAGGTAGGTTTAATGACAATTTTTACTTACCTTATAAATCACCAGTGATTCTTAGAAGACAGGATAATACCATATTAATTAGTTTGGGGCAAGGTGGGATAAAGCCTCAGAGATTCCTATCTGCTGGGCTTATCTTCTAACAGATATGCCATGAGTCTGTTTGTTTGTTTTATGCTTGTGAAAAGGAAAACTCCATCAAAAAGTGTGATATTGCTTACATAAATGCTGCCATGCCTCTGCTGGTAATAGGCTTTTATTTATTAGAAACCCATGGAACTCCTGGAGTTCAGCTTAAGTTGTGTTGATGTCTTGATCTATTACTTTAAATGTAAATTCATTGATTTATATCGCCCACCAATTGGGCATACTGATTTCCTCCGTGCAATTTCCTTGTATGCCTCTTGCCCACAGAAGGAAGAGCTCAAGGGCTTGGTGTGGAGCAAGGCAGGAGTGATGTGATGCATGACTACTCAACATGAAGGCCCCACTCAGTGTTGGGCAGGATTTTGGCACGTGCATGTTCCCAACTTCCACTCCTGCCCCAGGACTTGCAGAGGGAAAAGCTGGACAATGTCTCCTCCTGTTTTGTTTGCTCTGCAACTAGAGGTTGTACATCTCCAGAAACGTCAGCCTGTGTCAAGCTGCTTTCAGCAGGTTTAAATTTGCTTATGGCATTAATTTGCTTTAAATGCTTTTCCACTTTCAAAGTCTCTGACGTTTTTCAAAGGGATGGGACAGGCCTCCTTTTGAGTTTGAAATGTGGAAACCTTTCTGCTCACTTGCCAGACAAGCTCTACATTGGATGTAGTAAATGCAGTTTGATATCTCTGGCAGACTGTCTCCTCTCTGTGTATCTTATCCTATAAACTCCTCTCAACCTGGAGGCAAAAGCTGAAATGTCACAAAGTAGGCAGCTGCTTCTTCCTAAAACACCTGTGAGTCATTTCCCAGTGGGCATGAAGATGAAGATAACCTGGAAGGCTTGCAGGGACAGGCTCCATTCATCACCTTGCAGTTCCTTGCCTTGCCTGTTTAACCCTCCCAGAACCTTTTTCACCAGTCTTCAAAATATTTCAAACTTATTGTCAGCCAAGAGGACCATATTGACCACTGGGTATAGGAGGAAGATGAGGTCCATGAACATCTGACCTGAATCTTAAACTAGCATCCATCTAAGGTGTTTGTGAGCTTTGATTTCAGTGAATAACGACAGCTATTCTTATTTTCATTATTGTGAAAGCAGCTACTGCTACTGCGTGTTGGACACCTGACAGTCCACAAACTGATATTGTTGTATGTTGTCACTCAGTGATGCAGTTACTTTGCAGTAATGATTACACAACACTAACCATGATACAGAGATGATTGCTGAATTATTTTTAATATCTTGGGAAAAGCTCCATAATTATCCTAGATGCAACAGAAGTATGTTATGTGTCTGAAAGAAGAAAGGACCTTATTCAAATAAATTCTGCTTTCTCCCCCCCTTTTCTTTAAAAGACAAAACAAACCCAAAAGGGCATGTTCTGTGCTCCAGTTAAATGAAGATAGTGTACTGGTTGATGGAGAAGAAACTATTGCGAGTTGTAGTGTTATATGTTCAACATGAGCTCATGTGTAGCTTTAGAGGCAAAAGCCTATTAGTTGAGGATTAATGTCAATCCCTGCTCCTTTGTTTTAGTGTCTTGTAGATGAGCCTTCTGCTGGAGAGAGTGAAAAGAATTTAGGCAAAAGAATGAAAACGGCTGGAGCACTTAACTCTGAAGCGGAGCCAGGCTGATGTAGGATGCCACTGTCTGTTGCATCTCCAGGTTGCAGTGTCAGAGTGAGGGTGAGGTAAACTACAGTTTGCTTTGCTTAATGGGGCTTGAGGGGTTCTGGCTTATATCTGTCTTCTACTCACAGAAAATACTCCCATGTTTCTCATACCTCTCCTTGCTATGTCCTCATATTGTCAAACTCACCCTTATAATTAAATAGTAGAAACAAATTCAATTTCTTTTTTTGGTGTATTTGAACTTGTGGGGTGCACTCTTGCTTGTGTTTTTTGATTATTTGCCACAACTACAAAGGATAGAGATGCATTTGTTTACATCCCATCCATACACCCCACTCTCCTGGCTCCCCCCCCCCAAGAAAAACTAAGATGCTCGCCTGATCATCTGGATGGAAGTTTTTAAGAAACTCCTGGAGTAACATGGGAATTACTCAAGCTGGGTAACAAAAATGAGGTTTATACTCAGGTTCATGACAAAATACCTGTTTGGTGTGAAGGCCCTGACAAGCAATGAAACCAAGGCTCATAAAACCTGCAAGATAGTTTAAAATCAGGTAGAAGCAGGAATATTTTCCAAAGATTATTTTTTTTATCTTGCATTGCATTATTTCTCTCTCTGAATAACTACTGTGCACAAAAATTGAACTAAAAGCTTTGTGTCTTGTTCAAATATTTTCACTTAACTCTTTGTTAAATAGTTATTTGGTATTTAGTCCCTCTTGTAGTTTGATATCCCTCACTAATGCACTCAAGAGCATATGTATCAGCAGTGCATTATAAGCCTATTAATTATTTCTAAATAGGCCTAATTTTTTCTTGATGTTTATTTCTTAAGTAAGAATTACTGTACTAAACAGAGTAATTGTGAATAAAAGAAAAATATTCTCAAGAACAAGTAAAAGGACAAAAAGTAAACATTGTTCTTCTTTAGCTCTTCTGCTTTAGTAATAAACCCAAAGATATATTTAATTTTTAACTTTTCCTAATAGTTTGTTTGGGGAAAGTGTATAGTACATCAGCTCTTCAAATGAATAAGTTAAATGACAGTGGATTTGAGCTCTGCATTCCCAAAAGTTTTTTTTCTGGTTTAAAGCTCAATTTCATTTCCTTCAACACTAATGTCTTTGGAATGTGTTGCAATGTGGCCTCAAATATTTTGTGAAATAAGCCATGATTTTAGCTGCTAACATATATGAGTATGCCATTACATAACTATATGTACTCATTTGCCACAGAAAGAGTTGTGTTAAAATTAATATTGTCAATACTTTGTGCTAAAGTAAATTGCAAAGATCTACTATTTTAGATCTGTCTATTTAGTTGTGTTATTATTTAAGAAGGGAACATAACAGGATTAAACCAAAGCTAAGCCATATCTGTCCACCCAGGAAAAAGGGCATGTTTGGTTTTTGGAGGGTATGTTGGATTTTTTTTTTGTTTCATTTGGTTTTTTGGTGTTTTGCTTTTTTTTTTTTTAAGATCAAAGTTTTATTACCAACAAAATAGTAAGTGTTGCTGCCCACTACTAAAAGATTTGATTTTTCCATCATTTGAGTGGTTTCTGGATTGAGGGACTTGGTAGATATATTAACTAAAAAAAGATTTTAAATTCTAAAATGATTGCTCTAGCTAATGTAGCCTTTTTCTGTATATGGAAACCTGGGCCATTTTTGTAGCTCCACTAACAAAGAGTATGTTTGATTTCCTAGATTAGCACAAGTTACATCAGAGTAGTTTGTTCAGTTGACACAATATGGTCCTAATCTAATTGGCGATAATGACTTCTTCCTAGAAAACGCTCATTTTTTTCAATGGTGAGGACTGCTAAAAGGAAGAGAGAGAGAGAGATATGCTTAAACTCTCATGTGTTCTTTCAGACTAAACATGGGTTAGAGAATAGTGACTCTAATGATTTCATAAATATTTCGTTTTCCCTTCCTTTTTCCTCCTAAACTAGAGAAGGTTTTGGGGAAGGGCAATGGGAAGCATGAAACACAGGAAGATGCAGCTGAACAGTGCCTGAATATGATTAAATTTCTGATGCTGCATGTCTTGTGTCTTTTTTTTTTAAAAAAAAGTATCAAATCACACATCAACAAGATATCCATCAAAATGAGTTATAACAAATGAAAGAACTGTGTGATAAAAGGTAATCACAATTTACAAAGCACCTACTGTGTGGGAGGGTGAAGGAAGGGGATAAAATTTCATTAGAGATGAGGCTTGCAATTTATTTTGCACGAATTAATATAGAAGAGCCTTAATCAGTTATGAAACACAATGAAGTTCATTAAATAACAATTGTCGGTAACAAAATATAAATAATAACTTATTATTGCTTTTTATCTATATTACCTTTGAGAGTTTTCTATAAGCGTATAAACTGATCTACAAGATACAGACATCTTTTGCTAATTTGTTTCTCAAAGCCACTGTTTGTGACTCCAAACAACACGTGGACCACTTCTAGGGTGCTGTGCAGTAAACTATTATTATTGTTAGCATTGACACTTTTTTTTTTTCCATACAGACTGCTATGGAAACCTTCCTTTATGATATGAGTCATGATCTGCTGTTAAGAATGTCCTGAAAATTCACTTTTGTCTGCTGAAAATGTACTGTTTGGAGCAGCAGAGAAAACACTCAACTACAGTCATTGCATTAGATCAAGACCTGGTTGCACAGCGGTAAAGTTTTCTGTGAAAGAAGAGCAGGTATTGGCAGGTGAGCAGTTTTCTGCCAGCAACATCTTGCTAATGCTTAGATGGCGTGGCACTGTGTGCCAGAGAGGATGCTCAGGACTTGAGGCAAATTGAAGAATGGTTGAAGAAAGGCTCTTGACCATCTCATTCTTTGTTTGGCTGCCCCCACTGCTTTTAAATGATGTTATGCAGCAATTGCCAATGGCCCTGTGAAGGGATTTAATATGTGTCAGCCTGCATGTTGGGCAGCTGCCTATACAGGGAGTAAGTCCAGAATATGGCACAATCAAAGTAATAAATTTAAAAGAGAAGAGAGTCAGTGGTGGGCCTTTATTTTGAAATTGTTGGGTAAAACCTACTCTGACCTCAGGATATCACGTATTCTGGAGAATTGTGTGCCCAAGCACAAGAGAAGAAGAAAAAAATTGAGAATGGTTGGTGATGTCTTGCAGTAAATTGTCCATCCTCAAATTATCAGGGTACTCCTTCTATTTCATTCCAAACTTCCCTCCTCTTTGCAGCTTCCCGCTGATTTCCCCTAATGACATCAGTTATGGTAGATTTTCTTGTAAACAATTGTGCTTTTGTGTTTCAAACCACTGTTTCATGTTGAAGTATGCAAAAAAGCTAATGGAACATATGAAAGAGTTATGCAAGACTCTGAGGACAGAAGGAAACTTCCCTCTGAAACTCTGTACTTTGTGAGAATCTGTGAGGTACGGCAGATACATTGCAACCCGGGTTAGGTCATAAATTTTTCTTAACAGCTCTTCTGTAGTTACTGACAGTTACTATGAAAAAAGAGTTCAGGCCTTGGTATTATACTCTAGAAGTGGTCCATGTGGTGTTTGAGTGCTTCTGTCTGTCATTCTGCCATGACTCTTGCAGAAATGTAGTCAACACGCGGGTACATGTATGATCTGTGCTGTACTTGGCATCGCTGCACGAGCTAGACTCTGCATCTGCAGTCTGTCCTGCAGCATAATTCAAGTCTCTGATGCTTTCTGCTGAGCTCCTTGGCTCATTCCTCTTGTTTGTGTTTGCTGTAAAACTATCTAAGGAACTTCTGTGAGATGAGGTTCATGGTGTGGGTTTTGCTCTCCTCCCCTCCCACTGCCGGGTGTTCCAGAAGTTCTGATCAAATTCCAAGTTTGCTGCAGCACAGAGACTTTATCAAGGGAAAGCATGCTGTATGCAAAGCATCTTGAAGTGCCCTCCTATGAAATGAGGTTTGTCTTTCTGTGATATCAAAAAGAACATTAAACCAGAATTTAATATATCCTGGGAAATCGTATTTCACAATCTAATGCCTGGAGCCCTTTTCTTTTTAGTATGAGGATCAGAATTCTGATCTCTCTCATGGTTTGCCTAAACATTTTATGTTAAATGACAGTAAGTTAATAAGTACAAAATAGTGGGTGGTTAACTACCGTTTAGCAGGCTAACACTTTGTCTAAATGGAGAAGTTCTTAGTATAAGATAGGGAGCAAATTTAAAATGGTAAAACTAAATCAGTGTACCCACGTCTTATATATGCTCCTGTTTTGGTGTTAAACTAGATGGAATTATTTTAGCTTACTATTTATGATGAATTTTACGCTAAATAGTGAGTCTTATCCTGCCTTATCCTGGAACAAAGGTCTATCCACGTGAGGGAGTTGTGTTAACGCATCTCTAGCGGCTCAGCCATCTTGGTAGGATTTTTAAAGCCTTTGAGGCAAGGAGAGCTACTGGAACTGTTGCCAAGTGACTTGTTGAAAAGAAAAAAAAGCCGACATGTGCTAAATGTGCAGTGACTCCCCCGATAACACGTGATAGTGTGGAACAATGGAGTGGGCAAGCCCGATAAGAATTTCCAGTAGCTTTGCACTGAGGAGAAGCAGCTATGATAGCTGCACAGAAAGTGGTTTGTCATAGCCTGATGAAATGGCAACTTTTGTGAAATGAAAGGAGAGGAGTAGATGCCTTCCTCCCAAGTCAGTAATGAGCTGCTGAAGCCAGGGTGGAATTATCATGCTGAGACACTGTTGTGAAAGCTACTGTGAGTGTCGCCTGCTCCTCCTGCAAGAGTAATGGGTAACAATGGTAGTAAGATAATGTCAGACAAGGGTGATGTTAGTATAAATGCTAGTATTGCTGTTTCTAAGGACTTTTTGAAATACCAGTAAGGCAGTCTTGTAAAAGACTTAATACTATAGTTGCCCTCATGAGGAGAGTGTAACATCTTCTGTGGTCCTACAGCATGACTGTACATCACCTTTTCTCCATTGTCAGATGACACTCTAAGGGATTGATAATAATTTTACATACTTTGCTTAGATATGAACCATACAATCCTGCTTGTCTTAGCAGTTAGCTACAGTTAAGTCTTCTGAGTAGTTTCTTAAAGGAATAAAAATGGTTTATGAAGTTGGGGTATGTCTTGGATTCAGACAGCAACAGTACCTGTAAACCCCTTAATATGTTGTGTGTCAATCAGCAGGACGACAGAGTTTCTTGGCTTTGTAGCTAAGTTTGTTCTCCAGAGACCTCTCTTAGTTTTTTCCCCAAAGTGTTGCCACAAATCCTGCTCTGCAGTCTATTGATTCCTGTGCTTTGCTGGTCTTCTCTCTCATACATGCAAGGCTCCAACAAACAGCATGCAGCCTCCAACTTTGCTCTTTTCCACCCGACACACATATGTTTGCATTTAAATCCCATCGAAAGCTCCTCAGGCTGTGCCTGGCCTGATTTCCATTTAACTTTTTCATGGAATATTATGCTGGTGTTTCCTACCACCTGAGTTTTCCATTGTATTAGATAGTTTAACTGCTTTCTCTGTCTGCACTGGCATTGCAATCACCAGCTTCAGTGTGCGCACCAACCGCGCAGTAGCATGGCTTTAACTGTTCAAGGTAAAAAGAGATAAAATATTCCAACCATGGAAGCTCTTGAAGGCCTTTCCTAGTCTAGGCAGAGAAATGACAAGTCCTTAATTAGGGCTAAGGCAATTGTATGGGAGCTGATCTTTTACAGAGACTACATTGCAACAGCATGCAACCATTTTAAAATTTACTGGGCATACAGTACTGCTCATGGGCATGAAAAATGAAGGGGCATTTAGAAAACTTTCAAATTCTCTGCACCTCATTGTGCGATGATATAAAAGATCCAGTGCAGTTTCACATCTGCTAGTGGGAGAAACTTAAATAACTCGGTGAGTTAGGAAGAGAAACCTAGATCTGGTGCTGTGTATGTATAGATGAACTATAGAAAGATTGTGATATCAAGCATGAATGCCCATGCCATGGTGCTATGTCTTGGCTCACACTGCAACTGACATCAGCAGATTTAAGAAAAAAAAAAAAAAAAGGCATTATAAAAAGCAAACTAAAACATTTTCCATATTTTTTTCCTTTTCAAACTGCCTCAAGAAGGTCTAAATTATATTAAGTTGGCAGGTTCAAGTGTGACTCAACTCATTGTTTTCATTCTCTCCTTTTGGCAGCCTTCAGCAATTCCAGATGTTATTTCTCTAACCACATGGAAAAATTCTTATTAAAAAAAGGGGTGTGGGTGGGGGAGAGAGAGAGAAACAGTTTTCCTGCATTTGGTACGTTTTTAAACCAATGATGATATTGCATAGACAGCGCTCATGTGCAGCAGGCGGTAAGGCTAGCTGGAGGCATGCCCAGGAGGAGCCAGCCCCAAGATAAAAGGCTCTGTGTTAGAGGGGAGAAATGAGAGGAAAGCCAAAAGCAGCTAGTTAGTTCCATAAAATGGTGTTCTGTCATTCTAGCACTCGTTTGTTGGGAATTGTAAGGGCAGGCCAAATGGGGAATTTACCCTGAACCCACTATATTGAGGAAGCTTGGAGAACTATAGTATCATGTCAAAGAGAGAATGAATGCTTGTCTTATGTTGTGACTGTGGGGGAATATATAGTTAACTTATAAATAATGCCTTGCTCTGAATGGTAGAAGGATTCATGTCTGTCTGGATGGTGTGCTGCTTTTATAGAGCACGTGAATCCGCTTACTTTCTTTGGCTCGCCTAGTATTCCTTGGCTTAGGGAGAAATGGATAAAGCACTTCCTAATTTAATATAGATTATGGGCTTGTGTATGTTGCGTTAGTGCTGCTTTGCAAGGCGAGTCTGGCCTCTCCTGTATTTTTTTGAAGACTCCTTCAGGATCTGGGAATTCCAGAGGTCTGAAACAAACCACCCCTGTGCTAGAGGGGCTAAAGGGCAAACCTTTTCTGCAGTTCCTCAAGGTGAAAGCAAAGGTGGTGGACTGAATCACATATCGATAGTGCCTCATGACAACATGGGATAATCCTCAGCTGAGCAAAACTCCCAAGCTCATGTCCCACCAGGAGTGAGCCCTCATGGCGTGTTTACAGCCCCCCCCTCTGGAGCCAAACTGCACCTTGTACCATCATCTGTGGCTTGCCTTTTTGACCTAAGAGGACACTTGAGAGCATAAGCATGTAAGCATAGGATCCTTCAAATTTAATAAAATAATGAATAGCGCATAGAAGATCACCCACTTTCTCTGAGCTATCATGCAGAGTATGAAATCTTATTAATAAAAACTGGTCCAGTGAATACACATAGAAGAGTAGGCTCAGATCAAAGCACATGGGAGGAAAAAAGCAATGTGCTTTTGAGAATTGTGAGTTTTCCCTCTTAAATGCAGCTTTTACATAAAGGACCTCATTGGTACCTCCTTGTAAGACTAACTTTTGGAGTTTTCTTACTCTTGGGGCCGGGGGGGGGGGGGGGGGGGGGGGGGGGGGGGG